>JAWNND010000705.1:0-17714 GCA_035043265.1 Drosophila testacea | reverse complement strand
CTATCACAAACCACAATAGCACGGATGACTGAGATAAAAAAAGGGATAAAGAGTGAGATAGAGACAGAAAGACTATTCCGGGCTCTCGTAATCGGTTTCGACATAATGTAATAGAAAGAAGTTATTTAATATAATAAAAAATGGCTGGCTGATTCAACCAAGTCGGATCCATAATTAAAATGCAAAGCGTTAAGAGCCTATATTTTACAACCATTTTGCATACAAATGCAGACTGAAGCGAATAATATAGTTGTAGCAGTGTGTTTTATTTTAATACAGAACACAATCAGATTATTGTTTAATATATACAAATATTTTTGGGGGTGCCATGAAATATTCAGATTTTCAGGTTCAATTTATAATTATAATTTATCCTTTTGTCATTTCTCGGCTTACCAATAAAAACATGCAACTAACTGCTTTTGGATTTTCACATAAACGTTGTACTTGTTGCAATACTGAATATTTTGGCTCCCATGGGTAAATGCATTAACTGGGGACACAAACTTTAATCAATACTAACGAATAGAAAAGCACGCGGACAATTGCGTACAAAAATAGAATCGGGCGAAGGTACAATACCTGTGAAGAGCAGCGATGGCATACAAACCTGGGATGGCGTATTACAAGTAAGTGGTTAGGTTTAAATGCTCACCAATGCTTTAATGGTTTCAACATGAATGTTTTCAGGGCCAACGCTTGCTAACAATGTCATGTTCGGATAAAATAGCACGCTGGAATATTGTAGGTATTCAGGGTTCGCTTTTGTCTTCCATTATAGAACCAGTATACCTGCATTCCATTGTGTTGGGTAGTCTGCTGCATCCCGAACACATGTATCGGGCAGTTTGTGGACGTATTGAAAAATCTATACAAGGTCTACCACCTCCGTACCATTTAAACAAGCCACGTCTAGCATTGGTCACTTCTGCGGAACCGCGCAATCAAGCTAAAGCACCAAATTTCGGGATAAATTGGACTATTGGCGATACTGAGTTAGAGGTGGTCAACTCTCTGACAGGCCGCACCATTGGAGGTCAAGTCTCCAGGATTACCAAACAAGCTTTCTTTGAAAAATTTGGCTTTTTAGTAAAGAATTTGCCGGGTATGCCTAGTCGCAAATTGAATAAGGATTACGGTGAGACAAAGGCAGACGTCAAGGATTACCAGGTAAGTTATAGATCGTACATTGCACTGAGTTTCCATCATTTCATCTATTGTTTGCAGACGGCTAAGCAAGAGCTGTTTTCTGCTTTCAAACGAGAGGATCTCGGCAGCTGGCTAAAAAAACCAATTGAGCAAGACCAGTTTGGGCTTACCGAATGACTGCATTCAGATACCGTGAGCCGGATATATTTGTAACCCAATTAATTTAAAAAAAAAAAGACAGCAAGAACGGCAAGCAATTAATAGATTTAGATACTATAGCTTATATAAAAACTTGCTATGTAGACTGCAATAATATTTTGGTCCAATTGAATCAAACCAAATAAATTTGATGGACAACCTGCCGATGAAGCATCGGGCCAACAACGACAGACATATTGGTTTATATATTGGAACAATGAGATTTTTCAGTAGAATATTTCTAGAATAGAGTGTAGTTTTTATGCTGGAACTAAGTAAATAAGTATTATGGCGTTTTACTTAAACTTAATTAATTTTATATTTATTATAAACTGTACCTATTGGAGCTAACAGATAAAAGCGATGATAATAATTCGATCCATCGTAAATTTTCCATTATGTGTGATGCGACTGGCTCTCCCTCCTACTGTCACTTTATGTGAGCAAATATTCATTATTTCGCTTATATTATTTACTTAATAAATATAAGTATATTTATATTTTAAAATGCAGACTTACAGCAGATTTGTGCTAGCCTATACAGCAAATAATTAAAATGTAACTAGTAATAACTGAGTATAACATAAGTACATACGGGAAAATATATACGTACCAATATTTCATATTTTATGATTTGCGCATAGTTCATAATTTGTCAAGAAAAAAAAGATAATATTTGAAAACAAAACCGTTCCAAAGAATATTATTTAAGTCCTATTTTGAATACTTATTTTCAAAATTTGAATATCACACCTGAATGACACTTGAATTTCACACCTTTATGTACACTTTTATTTACATATACTAGCTGGCCTAACTCAGCTTTGACCGTGTCGTTATAGGTATTAAATATCGATTGACGTCTGTGTAAACTTTTTAAAATAAGTTTGAAGCGGGATCGTAATAAGTCTATCATGTACAACATTAAAAAAAGAGCTTGAGATAGCTCGGACAGAAATTAAAATTTGAGCTCCCTTTCAAATTTCGGATGTCAACATGTGCCCGTTTATCTTCAGCAACGATCTTTGAAAATATATGAAATAATCTCCCCACAATTTTTTTCCCCTCGATTGAAATTGTCTTCAATCTCACTTCAGTGATATTATTACCAATCAGCTAGAAAAACATTTCAATATTTAGAGATGCGTTGTGAAGAAAAATGACTGAAAAAAAAAAGAACTACTGCCCTCTTTGCTTTTAAACAAGCGATTCTTCATATAACCGCCTTCCTTATGTCTTCCGTTAAGAATAATGTCCATTTAGCTTTTAAAACAAGCGATTCTTCATTTAACCGCCTTCCTTATGTCTTCCGTTAAGAATAATGTCCATTTAGCTTTTAAAACAAGCGATTCTTCATTTAACCGCCTTCCTTATGTCTTCCGTTAAGAATAATGTCCATTTAGCTTTTAAAACAAGCGATTCTTCATTTAACCGCCTTCCTTATGTCTTCCGTTAAGAATAATGTCCATTTAGCTTTTAAAACAAGCGATTCTTCATTTAACCGCCTTCCTTATGTCTTCCGTTAAGAATAATGTCCATTTAGCTTTTAAAACAAGCGATTCTTCATTTAACCGCCTTCCTTATGTCTTCCGTTAAGAATAATGTCCATTTAGCTTTTAAAAACAAGCGAATATCCATATAACCGTCAATTGCCTAGCTTCCGTTAAGAACTACTGCCCTCTTTGCTTTTAAACAAGCGATTCTTCATATAACCGCCTTCCTTATGTCTTCCGTTAAGAATAATGTCCATTTAGCTTTTAAAACAAGCGATTCTTCATTTAACCGCCTTCCTTATGTCTTCCGTTAAGAATAATGTCCATTTAGCTTTTAAAACAAGCGATTCTTCATTTAACCGCCTTCCTTATGTCTTCCGTTAAGAATAATGTCCATTTAGCTTTTAAAAACAAGCGAATATCCATATAACCGTCAATTGCCTAGCTTCCGTTAAGAACTACTGCCCTCTTTGCTTTTAAACAAGCGATTCTTCATATAACCGCCTTCCTTATGTCTTCCGTTAAGAATAATGTCCATTTAGCTTCTAAACAAGCGATTCCTCAGTACAACCTTCAATTCCTTACCTAAACTTCCTTAAGCATTAAAACTATTTGCACTAACACCCTTTAAACACTCTAAATATATCCTTTTAAATAAAAACCAGTGTTCCTTGAATTCACTTTATCAACCTAATAAATTATACAATACCTATTATACCAACCAATTATTACCTATGATTTTGCCTAAGTTACCAAACTTTTGCAAAATTAACGCACTACCAATTTCGTGCTCTACCTGCCAAATTTGTCCACTTTAACAAATCATCCATTGCTTAAGTGCTATCCGTTCTTCGCGTGGTCCCTAACAGGGTGTTTGCGAAGTTATGAACTCAATACATATCTGACCTTGTGTCGCCATTTAATATGTCATTGGGTAGCTGTTACTTATATGTGTCCGTGCAACAGGCTGGCATGTATTGTGAAAAAAAAAAAAAAAAAGTTGCTACCTGCCTTTATTCGAGCAAACTAAATTTTTTATTTTTTACTTTTACTTTATTATTTCCTTCATTATTTATTATTATATTATTATTTTTTATTATCACCTTTTTATTTTTTCTTTTTATCATTACTTTCTACTTTTCAATATAAATTCTTTAATTTAAAAACTATTGTCACACCTATGTGTTGAATTTATAATCAACACGTATTAAATTTTATTGAATAAAATCTAAATGATATTAAATCTAAATAAATAAATAAATAGATTAATAGAGAAATGGTAACAGACTCCCTTTCTATCCCTTTTCATTTTGATTATTATTTTACCTTTTTCATTTAAAAATCTATCGAGTCTTTTACTCTTTCTCTCTATTAGAATTAGAATTAAAATATAAAATTTAAAAAAACTTAGAAACTAAGAAAAAACTTAAATTACAAATTAATGCATTCTTCAAATGCAAATGCAAATATAAATACACATACCTGATATGAATTTCGGCCGCCAGTCATTCTGACAATCAGTCAGCTTGGAGCATACAATCCAGCTCATTAAGTGATCAAAAATACAAAATGCGCTTAATTAATTGATCAATGTGCTGGCCTTAACCCTGTCTTCAACCACTGCCAGCCAGCCAGCTAGCCAGTTAATTCAGTCAGCCAATATGTATGCTATACATTTTGTGTCCTGCTGACTAGCCTATGACTTCAATGTGCTGGCACACGTACACCACATCACCATTGCAGCCCAGATGATCTTCAATGGCCATTTTCATCGCAACGCATCGCAATGTCGTCGTCGTCGTCTGTCACTGTTTTTGCACTGAAAACTCTCACTGTTTGGATCATCGTGTGGACTCAATACTGTCGCAATAATGTTCCTTCAACAATCCAACATGCTTCAACAACAACAACAGCAGCAAGAAGAACAACTTTCATCACTGCCAGTCAAATACAGCCAGATGCGTGCCATATCTACGAGCATACTCTGTGTCTTATTTGGACTGACACCTCGACAACAAGAACAACAACCAGCAAAATTACGTATACGACTCGTCAACATCAACATGATGGCTAACATTAATGTTGTCATCAATATTGCTACCTGCGAATACGTTACCTGTTTTGGCCAAAATTACATCATTACTGCCAGCAGAATAAATACTTTCATCACTGCCAGCCAGCCCGTAAAAGTGAATAATGCCAAGTACCCAAATCTTGTGCAGTTTTACAACCATGTGCTGGCACTCACACACCACACACACACAATCAACTACTCGTTTGATGGTGCCCTCTGCTGTTCCAGTTCCTGTATGCCTGGTGCCTGGTTCCTGTTCCTGTTCTGTCTATTTCTCTGGTTACTCCAACACAAAGTGGATGATCAGCAATCAATAGTTAAATAACACTATTGCATTCGATCGATTTCTGAGCCAGTCATATTGGCCAACTTCACAGTCATGGAGGATAAAGAAGACAACAATAATATAGCAACAACCAACAACCAACAACAACATGCTAGCAACAGTGGCAACAGCAACAGCATCAACATCAAACGACAACCAACATCAATGTTAAATCAATGAGCAGCAGCAAGCAAGCTGTAATCAGCAATTAGCAGCAACAATCAACAGCTTAATACACAGTTGCAAAAACAGTGGCAACGATGCCGTCACATTCTGGTGTAGACGTCGACATGCTAGCGTGGACAATCAATTGAAGACCTTTGATTGTCGGCCTACAATGCAATCAGCTCCAAATAAAAGCTGGTATTGTCGCCTTCATCATCGCTGCATCCTGGAGCGGCCTGTAGCAGTAGCAGCTGTAGCAGTAATGCAATCTTGTAGCAGCTCAACTCACACTTCACACATACATACACACACACATTTACCCTGTAAAATACAAACGCAAAAAAAACACACATATGTGTATTTACACACTAAAACATTGACATATAGTATCTAAGCACATAAACATATGAAACCTTAATTATAACTATTTGCATCACACACGCATTCAAAAACTCTGTGTATAAGAACACACAGGAAAAAACTAAAATATAAACACACACACACGCTTAGTTATACATTTTGAATCGCAAAACTTGCATAATTTTAAGAAATTCTTAAAAAAGATAATCACTCGGTCATAACGCGGCAATATATATAAATGATATTATATATATACATGTATGTATATATATTGTTGCCTTGACACAAATTTAAAATCTCGAATCTTAATCATTTAAATGTATTGAATTTTAAATTCAAGAAAGAGCTTCATTGTTGCAATTCCCATTGTGAAAGAGAAGTCGGGTCAATTGTCCAAATGCCCAAATACTGGCACGGAGAGGGGCATTAGACACTCAGATAAAACAACATCTCTATCTGAAGATTGATTTGATTTCGATCTCGATTAGCATTTGGATTGCACAATTTGAGGCTCTTTTGTCGTCATCATTTTAAAAGAAAAAATTACTCGCATCACACACATATATCTATCTATCTATCTATTGATAAGAATGTGCACAATCACAATTAGAATTAAGTTATAAACTAAAAATTAATATCTCTCCAGTCAATTACTTCCGTATATCATACCTGCTGGCTTATGGCTGTTCAATTAAATTCAAGCTGATGCCGCACTTGACTCACATGACTTGATTAATTTGTTAGTCAATTTTTGTATAGAACGTTAGGATTCAATCTCATTCCATTTCTCTATCGAAAAATTGAAACAATTAATCTGTTAATTCAATTTATAGAAAAGTCATGGCTCAATAATTAAATTTCCTTAATTTCATTCACTTGTTTGTTCGCTTATTTATCTTTGTATGGCAACATTTATCTCATTCAAGTTGAGTTGAGTTGCGAGTTGCGAAAGCTGGAAATATTGTAGCATACATCTATGTATGTTGTCTCTCGCTCTAGCTCGATCGCTCTCGCTCAACTCTACTCTACTCAGTTCTCTCTCTGCTTTTGAGTCATACCAGCAGACATGTTGCTTTCCACACTCACACACTCTCACTCTCACACACTCACACACTCATACACTGACACACTGTAGATTGTGAGGTCTCTTTTAGCACACTCCGACACCCACCCGAAAAGTCGTGATTGAGTCGCTGTTGCGAACGGACGTGCGTGTCGGATTAATATATTAAATTTTGAAAGCATATACATATATATATAACATTGTGAAAAAGAATGAAATGTTACATCTAAACACAACGCTCAAAACAAAAATTATAAATTATAAATAAGAAACGAAAAGTGAATTGAATCAAAATAAAGAAGAAACAAAGATAAAGAGGAAAAAAACAGACGCCTATCTCTTCTATTTGGATATCTTTCTTTTGGAAATTCTCCACTTTAGCGCTTGGCTTGGCTTGGCTTGGCGTCACTCGCCATCAGCATAGTTTTCAGCACGCGTCACTTTCTGGCATTCTTCTACACCCACGCTTTCGATTCTTGCTTCCTTTTCGTCATTGGCCGACTGTACATTCGTTACAGCTGCAATTGATACTTTGCAGCTGTGCTTCAACTGCTTTTGGCTGTACCGTACAACTGTACGATGACAATAACAAAGACGACGACGATGACCCAAGCGAGAGTAAAGGAAATGTGAATTAGAAGCAAAATTTACCTCATCCCCCCCCCAGCCTTCTAGCTAGAAGCAAGACTTTGACCTGGATGACTTTTAACAACAACAACAACAACTTTGAATACTGCTCTTGGATGGCAACATTTAACCTGATCAACAATTGTCCAATTTGACAACAACAACAACGGACAACAACAACAACAACAATTAATTAAACAAATATATATATGCTGTATATGTGAGTATGTTTGCGTATATGTATATATATATATATATGTGTGTATGTTGTGTGGAATATTAATTTTTCAACTTTGCGCCAACTCCAATATATAGTGATATTAACAATTTAATAATTAATTAACAACTTGATTAGTTAGTTAGTTAGCTTATCTGTGTGCCAACTGTACTCCCAATTAGACGTAGCGAGAAATAGTGTGAGAGAGGAGAGGGATAGGGTGGGGAAGTAGAGAGAGAGAATAATCAAGGATAAAGAGGATTGAAATTTCATCATCATCTTCTTGTTCCTTTTTTCTCTTTCCTTCAGTCTTTCCGTTTTCTTTCATTCTTTTGTCGTCATCTCTCTTGCGCTTTTGCTCTCTTTGCAATATTTGGATGATTGTGCAGCTGTGCAACTATTGCCACTTGTAACTTAAACCTAATAAAAAAGCTCACTCACATCCTCACTCAATCACCACAATTAGGGTTTGAATAGGAATAGAAGTAAAAACTCACTCATACCTGCAGTCAATTAATGCATTTAAAATAAACACTTTGTAGCAATATAGAGCTCACACACACACACCCACACATTCATTCCACCTATAAAACACACATGTATGTGTGTATGCATATGCATATTTGTATATGCGTTTATATATTTGTAATAACTCAATTATAAATGCCAATTCGCGTCTCGGTTGCGGTACGGTTATCCAACTAATTTCACAACTTGAATAATAACAAATGAAATCTTAAACCAACGATTAAAACAACATTAAAAGGTATTTAATTGTTTATGACTCTTTATCCACAACTATTTTTGAATAATTTGAACATTTATTATTATCTATTATTGAAAAATACATATATTATAATTTAAAAACTATAGCTTTTTATATTTTGGTCAATGTGTGGACATAGGAAAAGCTGTACTTGACATTGTCACACTCAAAAATAATTAGTTAATAAACACGCACAGGGCCCACTGTATTCCAACTTGCTTTTAGACTCTGTCTATTGTCTGTCTGCTATTACTATTTACATCCTGCTCTAACGCACACACCCACAATTTGATAACCGCACTACACTCGCGCTCTCTCTTTTGCTTGCTCTCACATCTGTCTGTCTGAAATTACGATAGTAGTAGTGGTAGTGTTTAAGTGAATAGGAGAATGTTGCTGTAGGAGTAAAGGCGCTTAACTCTTTTTTGTACAACATACATGCATACATAATCACGCATGCAGGACAGTGACAGTAATAGATATACATGTTGCTTGTGGCTTGCTTGTGAATATTCTCTCAGAGAGTGACCACATTCCTCTCTCTGCTCTCTCTGGCGGCATTTCTGGCTACAGCATACTGTACAGCTACTGCACCTGACTCATTTATTCACTCGCTTGCTAGATCACACACACACACTCATGTATACAATTGAATTGCCTGTTGCTTCAAGTGTTTGCAACTTGATATACGTGTATAGTATGGTATTTTAACTTTTATTCAAACCAGAAATAAATTGCTCCGACCCTCGATCTCGCTTCGTTCGCTTAACGATACTCAATCTGACTCGACTTTCAAACCTCCCCCACCCCCTCACTCAACATAACAACACAACAGTGGGTTGAGTGCAAAAGTCATAAGTAGGAGAAGTAGGTTAAGTAGGGAATTACGTGGATGTTGAACTGAAAAATAAAGAAACTCAAAGATGAAACGAAAGGCAATTTCATTACAAAGAATATAAATTGATAAAATTTAAAATTTGAATATTAGATTCAAAAATTTAATTTAATTTCGTATTTTGTATATTTGGCCCATTGTAGCTCAAAAAAGTCGGCAACATATTTGCGCTCTCCGTCTCTCTTTCAATTTTAGAGGGTGGGGACTGATATTGCAAATGGTTCAAGTGCAGGTGCAGGAGCAAAACAGCTTTGTTATTGTTTTTGCTTCATTCATTCTAGGCAGGCAGACATATTGGCGCATCACTCTCACTTTCATTTTCCCATGCACTGTGCGTGTGTGTGTGTGTTGAAAGAGATGAGATGATATTCTGCCTAGTTAATTGCATAGTATAGCTATCTCGCTTACTCTCGCTCTCTCTGGCCCACTGGCTAGACTCTCATTTGCACGCGCTCTCTCTCTGCAACATTTTTGGCTTGCAACATTTGTTGCTACAGATCAGTGTTGGCCACAAAATTCGGCTGCCATTGCTGCTTCTTTGTCAACATTCTATGTTGATTGTCTGGTTTCTCTTTCAAGTACTTTTGTTTCTCAACATTTATCCCTACACCTCCTCCCTCATTTTGCATTCCCCCCTGAAGCCTTGACTCTAATCATAGCTAGCTATTTTTAATATATACATATTTGACAACAGATTGTGTAGCCCATGATAAAAATCTGATTATCACTGCCACAATCTCTTGACATTAAATAATTTACAAACTTAGCTTTAATTTATTTATCTTCTTATATACTCGCACTTTATATATACAAAAAACCTAATATATTTACAACCAAAAAAGTGCCTTGACCTCGTCAATTAAAATTAAGAAATACATATAATCACATATAACTAAGAACACAAATATATATAGATTTATAGTATATATAGATAGCATTCATCACGCAGAAAAAGTCTGCATAATAAGCATAATATTGCACAAATTAAAAACAATTCAATTGCTTTTGGTCGGACGGACCAATAGATTTTCTCTCGTTTCTGGAAACTAGATCAATAACACAATTGTTAGTTGACTAGGGCTTAAATGATTGATCAATACTTGGCTGAGCTGGCCATATCTGAATTGTATTGTATTGTATTGTCTTTAAATAAGCTAGCTGCTATACTCTGCTAGCAACTAACCAGCGTCCTACAGCTGCAATCAGCAATTTAGACAATCAAAAATCTCATATTAGAATTGAATTTGAATAAACTTATTGCCATATTTTACCGGTGATTTACTAGTAATTTGATAGCTGCAATCAGCAAACATATAATCAATAATCTTACAATTAGTATTAAACATTTATCAATAATTTCTAAATTCTATTCTAAGAACTTAATGACACGGAGCGAATAACAATCAAGTCGCCATCTCGCTCTCTCGTGTCCAAAAAATATACTCGTATTGACAAATTGATAATTAAATAAATATTATCAATATCTTTACATTTATTCAAAAATTTACATATACACACACTCATTTACTTACTTTTAAACTGTATCTTTTCACTTTTTCAACTCAATTCTACATGTTCAATCTGATAAAGTCTAATCCAATAAACATGTAGAACTTAAATACAATTTTCAAGCAATTTAAATAAATTTTTTTTAACTTTTAATTATAGTTCCTTGTATAACAATATTATGTATTGTTAGTACAACGTGGCTATACCCAGAAGGCCGTCTCCACTGGCATTTGCTGTAAGTTGGTTGACTGGCCTTCACATTTTTCTTAAACTTGATCTGTTTTTTCTGCAGCCGTCTCATTATTTTTTCAACTGCATTTGCAGTTTTGATTATTACTAATGCATGACGTTTGCATATCTGCTTCATTTTATAGCAAACAACCTTTCGTCATAACATAGCATCGTTTGTTTAGATCTTAACTTAAAGTTTCTTTAAGTCTTGGCAACAGACTGAGTGCAATTCTAACTTGAAAAATGATTGGCCTTCAAATTGGCATTTGGAATGCCAATGGCCTTTCGCGCAAAGTGGTTGAACTCGATCAATTTATGCGTAATCACAGCATTGATCTGATGCTCGTCACTGAGACGCATTTCGGTCACAATTCCCATGCTCAGATTCCCGGATTTACTCTCATCACGGCAAATTCACCCCATTCACATTTGTATGTGGGTGGTGCGGCCATTTATATTTCCAACCGCATTCAGCATCAAGCTCTGCCTGGCATCTCACTACCTTTCCTGCAATGTGCTATTGTGCGTTTGCACACCGATTTGGGCAATATTAACATTGCAGCCTGCTATTGGCCTCCAAATCATAATGTCACTGTGGATAACTTCAAATGGCTATTTGATAGATTGGGTGCAAATTTTATGGTTGGAGGCGATTGGAATGCCAAACATCGTCTGTGGGGCAATGTGCGAAGATGCCCACGTGGCACCGCACTTGCTGACATCCTAATGAGCTCCAATCAGTATAGTATTCTCACAACGGCTGAACCTTCGCATTTTCCCTGGAGCAACAATCGTCCAAGTGTACTGGACTTTGCAATCTTCTCGGGTATATCGAGTCATAGATTTGCAATTAATCGTTGCACTGAGTTGCATAGTGATCACCTGCCATTACTTATTCAAATGAAAATTGCCATAAATGGACAAGTTTCTCTAACTGACGTTCCACACAGTCGTCCACAACGTAATAGTCGTCGTTGTCGTCGCCTGCTCACCCAGCGCTCTAACCTGATGGTGTTCCAACACAGTTTGGACACTACAATTAACCTTGATGTTGAAATTAGCTCAATACACGATATCGATGACATGCTGGAGAATTTCATGCTAAAGCTGAACAATGCGGCCAAGGCCTCTAATTCACCAGCTGCAATTGCATCATCATCGTCGCGACAGACAGCTCAAACCGATATTATCGATAATGGTCATCATCCGCCGCCAACATTCATTCGTACGGCTGAACAGCTAGAGCTTGTGCGCCTGAAGGGTCGATTGCGTAAACGCTGGATGCGCACACGTAGACATGATCATTGGCAACACTGGCAGCAGATTTGTCGCCTTCTGGCGCATCAGCTCCGGCGACAACGCCAAGATTATGTTGACTTTGTTCTCAGCAATGCAGATCCGCAAAAAAAGGGCACTTGTAATCTGTGGCGTGCCACAAAAAATTTGAAACAGCAACCCCAGGCTCAATTTAGTGTGCGCAACTTGAATGGCCATTGGTGTCAACCGGCGGAGGAGCAAGCCGAGGCCTTTGCTGATGAGCTGGAAACACGTTTCACACCCTTTGACTTTGCCCCCCCTGAGCATTATCGGCGTGTTCAACGCTTTCTAGATCAAACAATCAGCCCTATGCATTCATATACGCACAACAACAACAGCAATACAGATACACAACAGCAACAGCAGTTACGCGACGTGAGCATTGATGAACTTGATATGTACATCGATCGTCTACAGTTACGCAAGTCTCCTGGGCTCGATCAAATTGATCATTTCGTTGTCAAATCGCTGCCAGAATCGGCTAGACTTTTTCTTCTCCTATTATTTAACGGCATGCTGAGATTGCATTACTTTCCATCTGCATGGAAATGTGCTGCAGTCCGTATGATCCTGAAAGGAGGCAGCCGTTCCTCTTCAGAGCTTTCTTCGTATCGGCCAATAAGTTTGCTATCAGTACTATCGAAACTTTTCGAAAGTGTGCTATATGAACGGCTAAATGAACAGCTGCAATCCCCCATTGAGGGCATGTATAATTTGGATGGTGCCCTGATCATTCCAGATCATCAATTTGGTTTTCGGGAGGGTCACGGCACCATTCAACAGGTGCATCGGCTTGTCGAGCACATCAATGTTGCCTTTGAGAGAGGTGAATGTACATCGGGAGTGTTTCTTGATTTGCAACAGGCCTTTGATCGTGTCTGGTATGCGGGACTCTTTTTCAAACTGCGTATGCACTTAAACGAACCTCTCTTCCAAATACTCAAATCATTTTTGAGTAATCGCACCTTTTGTGTGCTGAGTGGAGGTAGTGAGACATCAAATAGCACTGGTGGTGATCCCTACCTTTCGTCGGTGCGGCCAATTTTGGCCGGTGTGCCACAAGGTAGCGTGCTGGCACCCCTGCTCTTTAACATTTACGTCTCCGACATGCCATGCATTGCCGAGCACATTTCGCTTGCTCAACAAGAACATCCCACTGGTTTCACTTCTGTCTATACGACAAATGTTCGGGGTTTAACGGCAACATATGCTGATGACACTGCCTTTCTTTGCAGTGCCGTTAATGCAAATGTTGCCTGTCACAACATGCAAGAGCATATGCATCGTTTCTCGGCCTGGGCCAAAAATTGGAATATCCAAATAAATAATAGCAAATCTGTGCACATACTCTTCACACTATATAGTCCGTCCGCCTACACAGGCACCGAAGCAAATCCGATCTATATAAATAACGCAGCTATACCGGCTAAGAGCCATTGCAAATATTTGGGTATATATTTGGACAGTAAACTGAGATGGGCATATCATGCGCGCAAAACAACGCAAAATGTCCGCTCCAAATTACGCAAATTCAACTGGCTCCTCTCGGCCAGACAATCCAAATTATCAATAAAGAACAAGTTATTAATCTACAAACAGGTCCTCGCTCCCGTGTGGCGTTATGGCATTGAGCTCTATGGCTGTGCGGCTGACACGCATTTAAAAAAATTGCAAAGCGTACAATCCAAGGCTCTGCGAATTATTCATGGTGCACCCTACTATGTATCAAATCGTACATTACACCATGACAGCAACACGTCCACAGTTTGGGATGAAATAAATGCCCACTCTAGTCGCTACAACGATAGATTAAAATCTCATCCAAATAAACTGGCAAGAAAGCTACAGTTCTCTGGTCGCCATAGTGCGATTCGACGTCTTAGACGAACTTGGCCTGGCGTTGAACTAATTCAACGTAGGCCCCCCCCAAACCTCTTTCACTAAAAGCAAAAAATATGCAAGTTGATAGAGTTGATACATTGTCATAACGTTTGCTCAATGTGCAACTTTTTTGCCAAATTGAAAAAGTTGCTACTTGCCTTTATTCGAGCCAACTAAACTTTTTATTTTTTACTTTTACTTTATTATTTCTTTCATTATTTATTATTATATTATTATTTTTTATTATCACCTTTTTATTTTTTCTTTTTATCATTACTTTCTACTTTTCAATATAAATTCTTTAATTTAAAAACTATTGTCACACCTATGTGTTGAATTTATAATCAACACGTATTAAATTTTATTGAATAAAATCTAAATGATATTAAATCTAAATAAATAAATAAATAGATTAATAGAGAAATGGCAACAGACTCCCTTTCTATCCCTTTTCATTTTGATTATTATTTTACCTTTTTCATTTAAAAATCTATCGAGTCTTTTACTCTTTCTCTCTATTAGAATTAGAATTAAAATATAAAATTTAAAAAACTTAGAAACTAAGAAAAAACTTAGAATTACAAATTAATGCATTCTTCAAATGCGAATGCAAATATAAATACACATACCTGATATGAATTCCGGCCGCCAGTCATTCTGACAATCAGTCAGCTTGGAGCATACAATCCAGCTCATTAAGCGATCAAAAATACAAAATGCGCTTAATTAATTGATCAATGTGCTGGCTTTAACCCTGTCTTCAACCACTGCCAGCCAGCCAGCTAGCCAGTTAATTCAGTCAGCCAATATGTATGCTATACATTTTGTGTCCTGCTGACTAGCCTATGACTTCAATGTGCTGGCACACGTACACCACATCACCATTGCAGCCCAGATGATCTTCAATGGCCATTTTCATCGCAATGCATCGCAATGTCGTCGTTGTCGTCTGTCACTGTTTTTGCACTGAAAACTCTCACCGTTTGGATCATCGTGTGGACTCAATACTGTCTCAATAATGTTGCTTCAACAATCCAAAATGCTTCAGCAACAACAATCAACAGCAAGAAGAACAACTTTCATCACTGCCAGTCAAATACAGCCAGCTGCGTGCCATATCTACGAGCATACTCTGTGTCTTATTTGGACTGACACCTCGACAACATCAACAACAACCAGCAAAATTACGTATACGACTCGTCAACATCAACATGATGGCTAACATTAATGTCGTCATCAATATTGCTACCTGCGAATACGTTACCTGTTTTGTGGCCAAAATTACATCATTACTGCCAGCAGAATAAATACTTTCATCACTGCCAGCCAGCCCGTAAAAGTGAATAATGCCAAGTAAATAGATCTTGTGCACTTTTACAATTATGTGCTGGCACACACACAATCAATCAACTACTCGTTTTTATGGTGCCCTCTGCTGTTCCTGTTCCAGTTCCTGTATGCCTGGTGCCTGGTTCCTGTTCTGTCTATTTCTCTGGTTACTCCAACACAAAGTGGATGATCAGCAATCAATAGTTAAATAACACTATTGCATTCGATCGATTTCTGAGCCAGTCATATTGGCCAACTTCACAGTCATGGAGGATACAGATGACAACAATAATATAGCAACAACCAACAACAACACGCTAGCAACAGTAGCAACAGCAACAGCATCAACATCAAACGACAACCAACATCAATGTTAAATCAATGAGCAGCAGCAAGCAAGCTGTAATCAGCAATTAGCAGCAACAATCAACAGCTTAATACACAGTTGCAAAAACAGTGGCAACGATGGCGTCACATTCTTGTGTAGACGTCGACATACTAGCGTGGACAATCAATTGAAGACCTTTGATTGTCGGCCTACAATGCAATCAGCTCCAAATAAAAGCTGGTATTGTCGCCTTCATCATCGCTGCATCCTGGAGCGGCCTGTAGCAGTAGCAGCTGTAGCAGTAATGCAATCTTGTAGCAGCTCAACTCACACTTCACACATACATACACACACACATTTACCCTGTAAAATACAAATGCTAAAAAAAAAAAAAACACACATATGTAAATACGTGTATTTACACACTAAAACATTGACATATAGTATCTAAGCACATAAACATATGAAACCTTAATTATAACTATTTGCATCACACACGCATTCAAAAACTCTGTGTATAAGAACACACAGTTCAAAAAACTAAAATATAAACACACACACACGCTTAGTTATACATTTTGAATCGCAAAACTTGCATAATTTTAAGAAATTCTTAAAAATAGATAATCACTCGGGCATAACGTGGCAATATATATAAATGATATTATATGTATACATGTGTGTATATATATTGTTGCCTTGACACAAATTTAAAATCTCGAGTCTTAATCATTTAAATGTATTGAATTTTAAATTCAAGAAAGAGCTTCATTGTTGCAATTCCCATTGTGAAAGAGAAGTCGGGTCAATTGTCCAAATGCCCAAATACTGGCACGGAGAGGGGCATTAGACACTCAGATAAAACAACATCTCTATCTGAAGATTGATTTGATTTCGATCTCGATTAGCATTTGGATTGCACAATTTGAGGCTCTTTTGTCGTCATCATTTTAAAAGAAAAAATTACTCGCATCACACACATATATCTATCTATCTATCTATTGATAAGAATGTGCACAATCACAATTAGAATTAAGTTATAAACTAAAAATTAATATCTCTCCAGTCAATTACTTCCGTATATCATACCTGCTGGCTTATGGCTGTTCAATTAAATTCAAGCTGATGCCGCACTTGACTCACATGACTTGATTAATTTGTTAGTCAATTTTTGTATAGAACGTTAGGATTCAATCTCATTCCATTTCTCTATCGAAAAATTGAAACAATTAATCTGTTAATTCAATTTATAGAAAAGTCATGGCTCAATAATTAAATTTCCTTAATTTCATTCACTTGTTTGTTCGCTTATTTATCTTTGTATGGCAACATTTATCTCATTCAAGTTGAGTTGAGTTGCGAGTTGCGAAAGCTGGAAATATTGTAGCATACATCCATGTATGTTGTCTCTCGCTCTAGCTCGATCGCTCTCGCTCAACTCTACTCTACTCAGTTCTCTCTCTGCTTTTGAGTCATACCAGCAGACATGTTACTTTCCACACTCACACACTCTCACTCTCACACACTCATACACTCATACACTGACACACTGTAGATTGTGAGGTCTCTTTTAGCACACTCCGACACCCACCCGAAAAAGTCGTGATTGAGTCGCTGTTGCGAACGGACGTGCGTGTCGGATTAATATATTAAATTTTGAAAGCATATACATATATATATAACATTGTGAAAAAAAATGAAATGTTACATCTAAACACAACGCTCAAAACAAAAATTATAAATTATAAATAAGAAACGAAAAGTGAATTGAATCAAAATAAAGAAGA
>JAWNND010000697.1:0-10208 GCA_035043265.1 Drosophila testacea | reverse complement strand
ATTAAATTCGGTTACAAAATTCTTTTAAGAGCTTTGATAGTTACTATATTTATTATACCTAGAACGAAGTGATAAACCTTTCTAGAATCAAGTATTTTGTACAGCTTAAAAGTTACGAAATCTCCCCACATTCAACATCCTTTGAATTCAGTTTAATATTCGCATATGCTGTAGTTTTTTTTCTCTGTGTACTACATACATTCAAGCATATGTTTTTGCCGGAAATGTTTTGGTCGTCAGTTTGAGTTGGCCAAAAAGGGAGGCAGACTTTCCGGCTGTCAACCAGCTGAAGGGGAACTAACGCCTTCTGGTTGACGGTGACAGCAATTATGCATAATTCATGTGACAGCCCTCGGCAGCAACAACAGCTGCAGATACTGCATTAATCATACAGCAAGCGACGTGTCCAGGCAGCTGATTGGATCAACCTGAGTTTTATTAATATTTTTAAACGCCTGTCAACGCCAGCTAAATAATATTATGATGGTTGCTCTATATTTGAGGTCTATGTAGAGACTAGAGTAAACGTATTTTGAAGCGCGTAAAATTACGCATGCAGAGAGTTCACACTGGTTGAGTTAATCCTTTGTTCTCTGCTTTCTATAGCGTTTAATTTCCCCAGTGAGGTGCATTTTTCTAAATCAATTTACCGTTTAGCGTAGTAGCTCTTGCATTCTTTTTTGTCGATATTAAAGGAGTAGTAAAAAGAAGCTTGTTTTATACAAACAACTATGCATAGTTTTCTTCTACCAAGTCTAGCCTTTTCCGCAAATTTAAGCTTTTTACCTCCAAAAGTCTAAGCTTTTCCCGTCTATTATAGAATTCTACTATATATAGGAGTATTTTCTATGGTTGCAGAATCAATTTACAGATCAAATCATGGCTAAAATGACGTTCCACACGAAAATCGGGTTAGATTTGACAAAGTTATGCACGTTTGAAATCTGTCGACCCTTGGTACTGGCAACTTTACAAGTCAAGTTTTTGGTCACTCTGCCATGAAGTTTAACAAGAAAGTGAAACACCTCAGAATCTACTTTTAAGTACTTTCTTATACTTGACTAGAAATAAAAAATCAAAATTTTAAATTTTCAAAATTTTTTTCGTTAAGTGAGTGTAAAAAAAGGACCCTTATCTAAAATTCCAACAAATGCGACAAAGTCGATTTATGAAAAACATTTATTTTTAGTTGCAGAATCAATTTACAGATCAAATCATGGCTAAAATGACGTTCCACACGAAAATCGGGTTAGATTTGACAAAGTTATGCACGTTTGAAATCTGTCGACCCTTGGTACTGGCAACTTTACAAGTCAAGTTTTTGGTCACTCTGCCATGAAGCTTAACAAGAAAGTGAAACACCTCAGAATCAACTTTAAAGTACTTTCTTATACTTATATGAGCACCAGGACTTGACTAAAATAAAAAATCAAAATTTTAAATTTTCAAAATTTTTTCTTTAAGAGAGTGTAAAAAAAGGACCCTTATCTAAAACTCCAACAAATGCGACAAAATCGATTTTTGAGAAACAACTATTTTAAGTTGTAGAATCAATTTATAGATGAAATCATGGCTAAAATGACAATCCACACGAAATTCTGGTTAAATTTGACAAAGTTATGCACGTTTGAAATCTGTCGACCCTTGGTACTGGCAACTTTACAAGTCAAATTTTTGGTCACTCTGTCATGAAGTTTAACAAGAAAGTGAAACACCTCAGAATACCATTGTCGTCACCTTCATGGAAAAATAGCGGACAGAAAGAGGTCAAAATGGTGGACATAATGTGACCATTGTTGTCACATTCATAGAAAAATGGCAGATAGGAAAATGTCAAAATGGTGGACATAACGTGACCATTGTCGTCACATTCATAGAAAAATGGCGGTCAGAAAGACTTCAAAATGTTGGACGTAATGTGACCATTGTCGTCACCTTCATGGAAAAATGGCGGACAGAAAGAGGTCAAAATGGTGGACATAATGTGACCATTGTTGTCACATTCATAGAAAAATGGCAGATAGGAAAATGTCAAAATGGTGGACATAACGTGACCATTGTCGTCACCTTCATGGAAAAATGGCGGACAGAAAGAGGTCAAAATGGTGGACATAATGTGACCATTGTCGTCACCTTCATGGAAAAATAGCGGACCGAAAGAGGTCAAAATGGTGGACATAATATGACCATTGTTGTCACATTCATAGAAAAATGGCAGATAGGAAAATGTCAAAATGGTGGACATAACGTGACCATTGTCGTCACTTTCATAGAAAAATGGCGGTCAGAAAGACTTCAAAATGTTGGACGTAATGTGACCATTGTCGTCACCTTCATAGAAAAATGGCGGATAATAAGATGTCGAAATGGTGGACATAATATGACCATTCTCGTCACATTCAAAGAAAAATGGCGGACAGAAAGAGGTCAAAATGGTCGACATAATTTGACCATTGTCGTCACCTTCCTGGAATAATAGCGGACCGAAAGAGGTCAAAATGGTGGACATAATGTGACCACTGTCGTCACATTCATGGAAAAATGGCGGATATAAAGATGTCGAAATGGTGGACATAATTTGACCATTGTCGTCACCTTCATGGAAAAATGGCGGACAGAAAGAGGTCAAAATGGCGGACATAATTTGACCATTGTCGTCACCTTCATGGGAAAATGGCGGACAGGAACGAGGTCATAATGGTGGACATAACGTGACCATTGTCGTCACCTTCATGGAAAAATGGCGGACAGAAAGAGGTCAAAATGGTGGACATAATTTGACCATTGTCGTCACCTTCATGGAATAATAGCGGACCGAAAGAGGTCAAAATGGTGGACATAATATGACCATTGTTGTCACATTCATAGAAAAATGGCAGATAGGAAAATGTCAAAATGGTGGACATAACGTGACCATTGTCGTCACTTTCATAGAAAAATGGCGGTCAGAAAGACTTCAAAATGTTGGACGTAATGTGACCATTGTCGTCACCTTCATGGAAAATTGGCGGACAGAAAGAGGTCAAAATGGTGGACATAATGTGACCATTGTTGTCACATTAATGGAAAAATGGCAGATAGGAAAATGTCAAAATGGTGGACATAACGTGACCATTGTCGTCACATTCATAGAAAAATGGCGGTCAGAAAGACTTCAAAATGTTGGACGTAATGTGACCATTGTCGTCACCTTCATGGAAAAATGGCGGACAGAAAGAGGTCAAAATGGTGGACATAATGTGACCATTGTTGTCACATTCATGGAAAAATGGCAGACAGCAAGAGGTCAAAATGGTGGACATAATTTGACCATTGACGTCAC
The DNA here is from genome assembly GCA_035043265.1 of Drosophila testacea. NCBI lineage: Eukaryota > Metazoa > Arthropoda > Insecta > Diptera > Drosophilidae > Drosophila > Drosophila testacea. Next base: position 6,886 of record JAWNND010000697.1, on the reverse strand, counting down.
ATTATAGAAAAATGGCGATCAGAAAGACTTCAAAATGTTGGACGTAATGTGACCATTGTCGTCACCTTCATGGAAAAATGGCGGACAGAAAGAGGTCAAAATGGTGGACATAATGTTAGCATACTCGTCAAATTCATTGAAATATGGCGGACAGAAAGAGGTCAAAATAGTTGGACATAACGCGACCATTGTCGTCACATGCATAGAAAATTGGCGGACAGGAAGAGGTCAAAATTATGGACATATTGTGACCATAGGCGTCTTAGAGGTCAAAACGGTGGTCATAATGAAACCAATTTTATCACATTCAAAGAAAAATGGCGGACAGAAAAATTCAAAATGGTCGACAGAATGTAACCATTGTCGTCACATTCATAGAAAAATGGCGGACAGAAAGAGGTCAAGTTGATTGACATAATGTGACCATTGTCGTCACCTTCATGGAAAAATGCCGGACAGATAGAGGTCAAAATGGTGGACATAATGTGACCATTGTTGTCACATTCATAGAAAAATGGGAGATAGGAAAATGTCCAAATGGTGGACATAACGTGACCATTGTCGTCACCTTCATGCAAAAATAGCGGACCGAAAGAGGTCGAAATGGTGGACATAATATGACCATTCTCGTCACATTCAAAGAAAAATGACGGACAGAAAGAGGTCAAAATGGTGGACATAATATGACCATTGTTTTCACATTCATAGAAAAATGGCAGATAGGAAAATCAAAGTGGTGGACATTCATAGAAAAATGGCGGTCAGAAAGACTTCAAAACGTTGGACGTAATGTGACCATTGTCGTCACCTTCATGGAAAAATGGCGGACAGAAAGAGGTCAAAATGGTGGAAGTAATGTTACCATACTCGTCAAATTCATAGAAAAATGGCGGACAGAAAAAGGTCAAAATGGTGGAAGTAATGTTACCATACTCATCAAATTCATAGAAATATGGCGGACAGAAAGAGGTCAAAATGTTGGACAAAACGTGACCATTGTCGTCACATTCATAGAAAAATGCCGCAGAAATAGGTCAAGTTGATTGACATAATGTGACCATTGCTCACCTTCATGAAAACCGGACAGATAGAGGTCAAAATGGTGGACATAACGTGACCATTGTTGTCACATTCATAGAAAAATGGCAGACAGAAAGAGGTCAAATTGATTGACATAATGTGACCATTGTCGTCACCTTCATGGAAAAATGCCGGACAGATAGAGGTCAAAATGGTGGACATAATATGACCATTGTCGTCACATTCATAGAAAAATGGGAGATAGGAAGATGTCCAAATGGTGGACATAACGTGACCATTGTCGTCACCTTCATGCAAAAATAGCGGACCGAAAGAGGTCGAAATGGTGGACATAATATGACCATTCTCGTCACATTCAAAGAAAAATGACGGACAGAAAGAGGTCAAAATGGTGGACATAATATGACCATTGTTTTCACATTCATAGAAAAATGGCAGATAGGAAAATTTCAAAGTGGTGGACATTCATAGAAAAATGGCGGTCAGAAAGACTTCAAAATATTGGACGTAATGTGACCATTGTCGTCACCTTCATAGAAAAATGGCGGTCAGAAAGAGGTCAAAATGGTTGACATAATATGACCATTGTTGTCACATTCATAAAAAAATGGCAGTTAGGAAAATGTCAAAATAGTGGACATAACGTGACCATTGTCGTCACATTCATAGAAAAATGGCGGTCAGCAAGACTTCAAAATGTTGGACATAATGTGACCATTGTCGTCACCTTTATGGAAAAATGGCGGACAGAAAGAGGTCAAAATGGTGGACATAATTTGACCATTGTCGCCACCTTCATGGAAAAATAGCGGACCGAAAGAGGTCAAAATGGTGGACATAATATGACCATTGTTGTCACATTCATAGAAAAATGGCAGATAGGAAAATGTCAAAATGGTGGACATAACGTGACCATTGTCGTCACATTCATAGAAAAATGGCGGTCAAAAAGACTTCAAAACGTTGGACGTAATGTGACCATTGTCATCACCTTCATGGAAAAATGGCGGACAGAAAGAGGTCAAAATGGTGGAAGTAATGTTACCATACTCGTCAAATTCATAGAAAAATGGCGGACAGAAAAAGGGTCAAAATGGTGGAAGTAATGTTACCATACTCATCAAATTCATAGAAATATGGCGGACAGAAAGAGGTCAAAATGTTGGACAAAACGTGACCATTGTCGTCACCTTCATAGAAAAATGGCGGATATAAAGATGTCGAAATGGTGGACATAATATGACCATTCTCGTCACATTCAAAGAAAAATGGCGGACAGAAAGACTTCAAAATATTGGACGTAATGTGACCATTGTCGTCACCTTCATAGAAAAATGGCGGTCAGAAAGAGGTCAAAATGGTTGACATAATATGACCATTGTTGTCACATTCATAGAAAAATGGCAGACAGAAAGAGGTCAAATTGATTGACATAATGTGACCATTGTCGTCACCTTCATGGAAAAATGCCGGACAGATAGAGGTCAAAATGGTGGACATAATATGACCATTGTCGTCACATTCATAGAAAAATGGGAGATAGGAAGATGTCCAAATGGTGGACATAACGTGACCATTGTCGTCACCTTCATGCAAAAATAGCGGACCGAAAGAGGTCGAAATGGTGGACATAATATGACCATTCTCGTCACATTCAAAGAAAAATGACGGACAGAAAGAAGTCAAAATGGTGGACATAATATGACCATTGTTTTCACATTCATAGAAAAATGGCAGATAGGAAAATTTCAAAATGGTGGACATAACGTGACCATTGTCGTCACCTTCATGGAAAAATGGCGGACAGAAAGAGGTCAAAATGGTGGACATAATATGACCATGGTTGTCACATTCATAGAAAAATCGCAGATAGGAAAATGTCAAAATGGCGGACATAACGTGACCATTGTCGTCACTTTCATAGAAAAATGGCGGTCAGAAAAACTTCAAAATGTTGGACGTAATGTGACCATTGTCGTCACCTTCATGGAAAATTGGCGGACCGAAAGAGGTCAAAATGGTGGACATAATGTGACCATTGTTGTCACATTAATGGAAAAATGGCAGATAGGAAAATGTCAAAATGGTGGACATAACGTGACCATTGTCGTCACATTCATAGAAAAATGGCGGTCAGAAAGACTTCAAAATGTTGGACGTAATGTGACCATTGTCATCACCTTCATGGAAAAATGGCGGACAGAAAGAGGTCAAAATGGTGGACATAATGTGACCATTGTTGTCACATTCATGGAAAAATGGCAGACAGAAAGAGGTCAAAATGGTGGACATAATTTGACCATTGTCGTCACCTTCATGGAAAAAAAGCGGACCGAAAAAGGTCAAAAAGGTGGACATAATATGACCATTGTTTTCACATTCAGAGAAAAATGGAAGATAGGAAAATGTCAAAATGGTGGACATAACGTGACCATTGTCATCACATTCATAGAAAAATGGCGGTCAGAAAGACTTCAAAATGTTGGACGTAATGTGACCATTGTCGTCACCTTCATGGGAAAATGGCGGACAGAACGAGGTCATAATGGTGGACATAATGTGACCATTGTCGTCACCTTCATGGAAAAATGGCGGACAGAAAGAGGTCAAAATGGTGGAAGTAATGTTAGCATACTCGTCAAATTCATTGAAATATGGCGGACAGAAAGAGGTCAAAATGTTGGACATAACGCGACCATTGTCGTCACATGCATAGAAAATTGGCGGACAGGAAGAGGTCAAAATTATGGACATATTGTGACCATAGGCGTCTTAGAGGTCAAAACGGTGGTCATAATGAAACCAATTTTATCACATTCAAAGAAAAATGGCGGACAGAAAAATTCAAAATGGTCGACAGAATGTAACCATTGTCGTCACATTCATAGAAAAATGGCGGACAGAAATAGGTCAAGTTGATTGACATAATGTGACCATTGTCGTCACCTTCATGGAAAAATGCCGGACAGATAGAGGTCAAAATGGTGGACATAACGTGACCATTGTTGTCACATTCATAGAAAAATGGGAGATAGGAAGATGTCCAAATGGTGGACATAACGTGACCATTGTCGTCACCTTCATGCAAAAATAGCGGACCGAAAGAGGTCGAAATGGTGGACATAATATGACCATTGTTGTCACATTCATAGAAAAATGGCAGTTAGGAAAATGTCAAAATAGTGGACATAACGTGACCATTGTCGTCACATTCATAGAAAAATGGCGGTTAGCAAGATGTCAAAATGTTGGACATAATGTGACCATTGTCGTCACCTTCATGGAAAAATGGCGGACAGAAAGAGGTCAAAATGGTGGACATAATTTGACCATTGTCGCCACCTTCATGGAAAAATAGCGGACCGAAAGAGGTCAAAATGGTGGACATAATATGACCATTGTTGTCACATTCATAGAAAAATGGCAGATAGGAAAATGTCAAAATGGTGGACATAACGTGACCATTGTCGTCACATTCATAGAAAAATGGCGGTCAAAAAGACTTCAAAACGTTGGACGTAATGTGACCATTGTCGTCACCTTCATGGAAAAATGGCGGACAGAAAGAGGTCAAAATGGTGGAAGTAATGTTACCATACTCGTCAAATTCATAGAAAAATGGCGGACAGAAAAAGGTCAAAATGGTGGAAGTAATGTTACCATACTCATCAAATTCATAGAAATATGGCGGACAGAAAGAGGTCAAAATGTTGGACAAAACGTGACCATTGTCGTCACCTTCATAGAAAAATGGCGGATATAAAGATGTCGAAATGGTGGACATAATATGACCATTCTCGTCACATTCAAAGAAAAATGACGGAAAGAAGAAGTCAAAATGGTGGACATAATATGACCATTGTTTTCACATTCATAGAAAAATGGCAGATAGGAAAATTTCAAAATGGTGGACATAACGTGACCATTGTCGTCACCTTCATGGAAAAATGGCGGACAGAAAGAGGTCAAAATGGTGGACATAATTTGACCATTGTCCTCACTTTCATGGAAAAATAGCGGACCGAAAGTCAAAATTGTGGACATTATATGACCATTTTTGTCACGTTCATAGAAAAATGGCAGATAGGAAAATGTCAAAATGGTGGACATAACGTGACCATTGACGTCACATTATAGAATAATGGCGATCAGAAAGACTTCAAAATGTTGGACGTAATGTGACCATTGTCGTCACCTTTATGGAAAAATGGCGGACAGAAAGAGGTCAAAATGGTGGACATAATATGACCATTGTTGTCACATTCATAGAAAAATGGCAGTTAGGAAAATGTCAAAATAGTGGACATAACGTGACCATTGTCGTCACCTTCATGCAAAAATAGCGGACCGAAAGAGGTCGAAATGGTGGACATAATATGACCATTCTCGTCACATTCAAAGAAAAATGACGGACAGAAAGAAGTCAAAATGGTGGACAAAATATGACCATTGTTTTCACATTCATAGAAAAATGGCAGATAGGAATATTTCAAAATGGTGGACATAACGTGACCCTTGTCGTCACCTTCATGCAAAAATAGCGGACCGAAAGAGGTCGAAATGGTGGACATAATATGACCATTCTCGTCACATTCAAAGAAAAATGACGGACAGAAAGAAGTCAAAATGGTGGACATAATATGACCATTGTTTTCACATTCATAGAAAAATGGCAGATAGGAAAATTTCAAAATGGTGGACATAACGTGACCATTGTCGTCACCTTCATGCAAAAATAGCGGACCGATAGAGGTCGAAATGGTGGACATAATATGACCATTCTCGTCACATTCAAAGAAAAATGACGGACAGAAAGAAGTCAAAATGGTGGACATAATATGACCATTGTTTTCACATTCATAGAAAAATGGCAGATAGGAAAATTTCAAAATGGTGGACATAACGTGACCATTGTCGTCACCTTCATGGAAAAATGGCGGACAGAAAGAGTTCAAAATGGTGGACATAATTTGACCATTGTCGTCACCTTCATGGAAAAATAGCGGACCGAAAGAGGTCAAAATTGTGGACATTATATGACCATTTTTGTCACATTCATAGAAAAATGGCAGATAGGAAAATGTCAAAATGGTGGACATAACGTGACCATTGACGTCACATTATAGAAAAATGGCGATCAGAAAGACTTCAAAATGTTGGACGTAATGTGACCATTGTCGTCACCTTCATGGAAAAATGGCGGACAGAAAGAGGTCAAAATGGTGGACATAATATGACCATTGTTGTCACATTCATAGAAAAATGGCAGTTAGGAAAATGTCAAAATAGTGGACATAACGTGACCATTGTCGTCACATTCATAGAAAAATGGCGGTCAGAAAGACTTCAAAATGTTGGACATAATGTGACCATTGTCGTCACCTTCATGGAAAAATAGCGGACAGAAAGAGGTCAAAATGGTGGACATAATTTGACCATTGTCGCCACCTTCATGGAAAAATAGCGGACCGAAAGAGGTCAAAATGGTGGACATAATGTGACCATTGTCGTCACATTCATGGAAAAATTGCGGATATAAAGATGCCGAAATGGTGGACATAATATGACCATTTTTATCACATTCAAAGAAAAATGGCGGACAGAAAAATTCAAAATGGTCGACAGAATGTGACCATACTCGTCAAATTCATAGAAATATGGCGGACAGAAAGAGGTCAAAATGTTGGACAAAACGTGACCATTGTCGTCACCTTCATAGAAAAATGGCGGATATAAAGATGTCGAAATGGTGGACATAATATGACCATTCTCGTCACATTCAAAGAAAAATGGCGGACAGAAAGACTTCAAAATATTGGACGTAATGTGACCATTGTCGTCACCT
>JAWNND010000696.1:0-165180 GCA_035043265.1 Drosophila testacea | reverse complement strand
TACCGTCCCCGCAAAGTGAAAAACAAAGTCTACTTACAAGACCACATTTAAGGGTAGGGCCGTGAGGTACATATAACACTAAAGTCCAAGTCTGTACTAACAATGTTATCTAGATCGGATAATAAACTCTGAAATTATTCAACAAAATATTTTGTACAGCGTCCAAAATGATGGTGAAGAGACGCTAGCACAATAACGTACAAAGTTTTCTGTGTGTTTGCCTCTCACCACTATTTGCCCAGCATCACTATTTGTTTTCACTACCATCCACTTTTCCGCATCATTTGCTCTTTCCAATAATTTCAGGATCTTCTACTGTTGAGCTTGCTCCACTGAAGCTTCATGTATTTTTTCATATTATATTCTCCAAAAAACATCTTAAAATGCTGTTGAAGTCTAATAAATAAACTCTATGTTCATTAATAAATTGTTGTTTACTTTTTAAATTAATGAAACTTAAACTAAAAATATGATGCTAAAGTTTTATTTCAATAAAATTGTCGAATTCGATATTTATATATATTTTTTCATATTATATATTTCACCCGAATTCTTTAGATTGTTATTTTGTTGAACTATGTTCTGTCTCTGGCAAAGTCGATTAAAATTTCGATCAGTTAAGATATTTAGCCTGCTTAATGCATTCATTATAGTTTTTTTTTTAATAAATAATAAATAAATGGTATTATTGTTTTTACAATTTAAAGTGATATAAAATAAAATTTCAGTTTACAATTGACATTCCATGTCATTGTTTATGAGAGGACGGGTGCATACGAGTATTTTGCTTGGCGAAATGGCTGTCAAAGATGTCAAAGTCATCAATTTGCATGAAAGCTGACAATGTCGATGAAGTTGACGATGGCGATGGCGATGGTTTCTTTTGGGACCACTTCAAAGGCTGAACAATAACAGGGCACATTACCCACATCAAACCAACCGCCGCGTCACGCCACGTTGGGCATGGCCATTTTGTGCCTTTGCTCAAGCAGAATTAATTTCAATTTACATTTAAATGCAGTCCGCCTGTCGACTGTCCAACTGTCCAACTGTCCAACCGTCGACTGGCGACAGGCGGCCAACATTTTGACCTGACCTTGTTGCGCCTCAAGTCGCCGCTGGTGCACAACATTTTCTTTCCACTTTTTTGTATGCCTTCAACTTTACGTTTTTTTAATACCATAATTGGCTTACTGATGAAGGTTAGCGTGCGAGCAAAAAGGAAAAATATTCAAAAAATAAAAAAAATACAAGTAAAACGAACAAGAAAAAATACCGTGTAGCAGGACACAAATTATTCAAGAAATATTTTTGACAGCACTCTCCCGTTTCTTGGCACTTGAAAGGACAACCTTGAAATGAATTTGCGCCATTGCAGAAAGAAATCCAAAAAAAGGTTCGCGAAATATTAAAGATTTATTAGCTAAGTGCACTCTTCTTTTACTGTTTGAAAATTGGAAGCTGAGCTGAGCATTGAGCCGCCACTTGGTCATGTTATATAAATTACAGGCATAAGCGTGCCAAAAGTCAGTCAGATTAATCTTGACGCAATATAATTTTCTGTGCTCTTATCGTAACACTTTATATTAAATGTTTTAAGAAGTTCTCAATTTGTGTCAGCTTTTACAAATTTCAATTGACAACATGGCGTATGCTCGATATATATTTATATAATTTTCCGGCTTTGCATCTGGATCGGTTCAACGGCATCGTCTTGTGTCCCCAAAATGATGATGGTGGCTTTGGCTTAATGCGCTTTTGCATTGCATTCAATTGCATTGCATTTCGAATTCCCATCAAACTATTTCCATTTTGTCATCAAGTTCATTTGCCATCCAATGCTCCCCTTCAGTCGACTGACTGTTTTTGCATCGCTGGCAAACGCCTTGGTGTATGCTACATCAATTTTATTGACTTTTCCCATCGTTCCACTCGATTGAATGCACAATTTCATTAGCAGGCGTGCCACATGCAGCTGTCTGTATATCTGCTCGACCCAAACCCCAGATTTCAGATTCCAGGCCCCAGATCACGAGAATTGAAGGCATCTTTTGGGCTGACTGACTGACTGACTGCATTGCATTATTCTGGCATTGAACCATTTGTGTAATCCACTGTCAACGAGAAATTCAATGCAATGACAACTGTTAAGAGTTCGTGACAGTGTTGTCCCCCTATTTTGGGCAATCGATAGTTGTGTTCAGTCAGTCCCTTTTTTATAATCGCATTATCTAACTAACAATTTGGATGAGACAAGAGTCAAGGCAAAGTTTTAATTTAATAAAGCCAGCACAACAACAAAAGCAATTGTGACAATATACACAACATCTTAATAAACTTTAATTCCCAGTACAACAGAGCTACTACCAGTTACGTCATGATTATAACTCGACTTTGTACAAAAACTTTTAATTAGTAAGTAGGCTGAAGCAAAGTTTTTCAATTATTGCCACCTGCAACCCCTTGACTTGCTCTAATGACCACCGACCAGCACACAAATATTACACAATTACGGCGAACATTAGACCCAATTTGATTTTAAATCAACAGCCAATACCAAAGGCCAAAAGTAAGAGTAATAGCAGCAGCTAGAAGAGGAGGAGAAACAGAAAGAAAAACATCAGGCTAATGATTCGCTTGGGGGCCAAAATGAAAGCCCTTTAAGTTCATAGGTTAATTAGCGCCGACAGCGCCAACGGATGCAAATAATGTGGGAATATCGTTGGCGTCGTTTTCCACAGTCAGAGGTGATCTGCATAATAGACTACAAGACTTGACTTTCATGCTCCTGGAGCTTTATAAATAATTATGTATATATATATTCTCTCTTGGCTGACTCCCACTGGATTGGTAGGCAAAACAAATGTTTCTCTGGCTGCATGACAAATGCCGTCTAGACGTCGGCAGCGAGGCTTAGCAAATCCCAGGACTTGGCTCTGGCTTCATTTCTATTTGATAACTGCAGTCTGCAGGCGGTTAGCTGCTGTCCCTAGCCTTTATTCTATTCCTGATCCTACTCCCCAGCTCCTACTCCTCTGATGCTGCTGGTGACATTCGATTTGGCCGTTTGGCAACTAAATCCGTTTCAGTTTTTGACTGCCACCAGCGAGCAATGACAATGACAATGGCATGGCGCCCTGCTAGGTGGCTATTTTTTATAGTACCCTTTCTCTACACGTCTCTCTCTCTCTCACTCTTTCTTCCGCTCAGTGTGATACCAAAATCGGCAACCTGTCTATATATAAATGTTTGACTGGTTAGCTGCTCGTGGCATATATTTTGTTACCTAAGCCAAATTTAACCATTTAAGTATTCTTAAACTATCGAACTTAAACAAATTAAAATGTAACCCAATGTTTTGTTTTCAACTTATGTGAGACTTTTATAAGATAACTAACTATTCTGATTACCAATTTTTCAAGGTCGCTATTTATAACAAAAATATCCTATCTAAAATGTAAACTATTTTTGTTAATCGAGTCTACTTTCCTTTCGATTTTAATCGATAACTACCGGCTTGGGTTTAATAACATAAATAAACTAAAGAAAAATACTTATTATTCTTTTGACAAAAGAATGGCGTTTATGAATAGGAAAAGAGATTTAGTTTATGCAGTTGAAATCAGTTATCTCAGACCCAAGTGAGATTAATTGGTGGCAGTCAAATTAATTTAAGTGTTTATTCATCATTTTCATCAGCTTCAGACTCTGGTTCAATTATGTTTGCCATTGATACCAAAGAATGTAAATTTATTTAATTTTTGAGTTTAACAATAACTCTATTGATTACGAAGTGAAATCTTTTGTAATATAAAAGTCTTAATTTTTACAATTAAACATTCTTTCGATATATATATATATTTTGTATGCATTGTGCTAGTCACGATTAAAGTTTCAATATAAAAACAGTACACTACGTACAAATATAGTCCTTGCCTTAAATAAATACTGAAAATACTTATATGAATATTTAAAACTAATTTTAAAATTCGAATCTTTTAATATTAAAAATTTGAATTACATATATAAAGAAAGCCTTACTTCGAACCTTACATACCTGCTGTAAATGCTCAACTAAGAAATATGACTGTGTAAAATTTAAACGTAAAATGTGAAACATTTATTTTATTTATGATGATTGTGTGTGAGATTTAAATTTCGCGTACAAATAATTACTTGAAAGTAATTAATATGAGACACATAAAACCACGCCTACAATCTGCTGCTACTATTCACATCTGCATTCGCATTTGTTCGTGCTACTTTCTTGTAAATTATTTACTTATTGTTGTAGCAGCAGCTCTTTGTGCTGCTCTCTGTGCTGACGCACAAGTCTTACTTGTATAAATATTTCTATGATGTGCACAGAAGCCGCCACATAATGAGCTACCATGACAACACCAAAAGCCATCAGGCAGCGACTGCAACTGCAAGAGCAAAAGGAAAAGCAGAATCAGAAGCAAAAAGGAAGAACAGATCGTCTACTTTGCAAATTACTTTCACGCTTTCACATCTCCATATTTTCACACACACAGACTTACGAACACAGAAGGACATCAGCCGGAAGGGCGCCTAGAAGAAGGCAACACATGAAGTTGTTGGGAAACCTCAGCTCGTTGGGCGTTCAATATGGCAGTCTTTTGGGATGGGAGAGAAAAGTGTCGCATGCGGGACTACTAAGCACTTGTGACATGTCGTGTCGCATGCATATGCAACATTTGTTTTCGCTGCGCCGACATAATTTGCGTCAAAGTGCTCTGGCAAGTGTTGCACGAGAAGCATGAAGCAAAAAAAGGCGAAATAATAACGGAATTCCTTTAATTTTCACGCCATGCCAGTGCCACTATAACCGTAGCGTGAAAGAGCAGGTAGCCAACACCCCGAACCCATTTTCCATTTTCCAGACACAGTAACAGTAGCAGGCGAGACATTGACGACAGTGGCCCAGAGGCAAAAACTGGAGGTAAGCTCGAGTCCCAGACCGGCAACTTGAACGGTTAAGTACTGCGCACTCCCACAGCAGTCAAGTCAACTGAAAACGTGACAGGATATCCTGCTGCTGCTTCGTCCTTCTCCACTTCGGTACTTCTTTGCTGGCTTCTTCTTCTACTTCAACTATGTCGGATGGTGATTACATTGCCCCCAGCTACAGTTCCATTGCCAGCTTCAGCTTCAGCTTCAGCTTCAACGCCAACTCCGACAGCATACAGAATGATAAAGCAAATGAGAACGTGGCACTTAATGTGCGTCACATTATAATTTGGCAGCTGAGTGAGTGGCCCCAACACTCCGCATCAATATTTCATTTCATTAATTTGCCATTCAAATCTGATCTATTATAATACAAACGCAATACAACAAATCTCTTTAATGCACTCAATTAAACTCATCGTTTATTTATTGCTTCAATATAAAAAAAAAAAGAAAAAAAGTTAAAACTCATTAAAAGAGCTGCCAGAAAGTGACACAATCCTTTCTTTTGCTTCCCCAGACTGAAATCTGCAGACAAAGTTTTTTTCTATATACATTTATATACATATAAATATATATGCATTTTGTGTGCTATTTATAAGTCAACATTTGCATAAAAGTTGTGACAAGCTAAAATGGAAAATAATTTACGTGAAATGACAGTGGCATATTTTGTTGGGATGCAGTTGCAATGACAAGCTTCAAAAGTTTTGAACACATTTTTTGTGTACTATCGCAAATTGAGTGAAATTGCGTAGATATGTATAATAAGTTATCAACCAAATTATTATCACAATAATAATAATATTAATAATAATGAGCATAACAAATATTACAGCTTTTTCTATTGGATTTTGCAGTCGGATACTGTCAGAGAAATGGAATTTATGTGCAACTGTGTTAACTGCCTGCATTCCATGTGGTTATACAAAACAATAATAGTAGTCACTAAAACCAAGAATAATTTCTGTGATTATAATTCCATAATATTGAGGTCATCGGGAAATGTTCATTATAAAATGTGTTTATTATACTTATATTTGACTGATTGATACTGATCATGAATATTCTGTCATTCTATCTGTCATAAAAATTTGCACTTATTGATACCTTCTTTTATCAATAAATCTTTATTATCAAGTTTATGCAAAAGCTATGTTGACTCAAACTGTTGCTCAAATATTTATGCAGGTGGAAAGAAAACAACTCATACTGCTATGAATATATATATATTTATTTTATTTTATTTGACTTGATTTCGACATTGTTCGTGCTCAATAAAATCATAATATGAATAAATTTATCGTTTGCAAACAACAATTTGTTTTATTATATTTATTGTCATTAAAAAAATCTTCCTGATTTACCTGCAAAAGTGTGTTCAATTTATTTGTGTGCTCTAATTAGAAATGCAAATGTGAGATAATATAATTGTATGCTAAAATAAATATATCATATAATTGATTTTCAATAAGAAAAAAAACTATAAAATATATTTATTTTTCTATTTTACATATTTGTTGCGTCACTTCTCAGTTGTTTTTACAAACAGACAAACTGAGCGATATAAACAATAGTGAAAGGCAAAAGCTGATTATAAACTGCGGTTTTCATTTACTAAAAAATACAATTGAAACCCGGCCCGACTGGTATGGGATAACGTTTCCACATGCGTATGGAATTCACAATAATTATGTTAATATTTTGCTGGGCAGCATTTTTGAAAATTGAAGTTTGTTGGGGCGTGAATCGAATTTGAAAATAAATACAATTATAATTATTAATATAATTTGTGTAGTGTCTACTTAGGCATAAATTATGCGAACGCCAAATTGTGTTTAATAGTTAAGGATTCAACAAACAACTCACTCAGCCCCGAATAGGTAGCATATCAATTAAACCAAATGTTGCAGTTTGAGTACGAAAATTGAATAAAATTTTGGCTAGAGTGCGAGTTTGAGTTGTATTTATATAGTTTATCTCTGATATTTATCGTTTAGTTTGGCCTACTCTGAGCATGGCAACAATTTATGTTATATTTTTTGGCTAAAGTACCAAAAATGCCCTTGACACACAATATTTATTGCATATAGTCGTCGTACATGGCGTATACGTAATATCGAATTTTATCTTATAGCAGTGAGTAGTCATTGGTGGTGTCCCTTTGCAGTTATTGTTTCTGTTTGTGCATGTGTGTGTGTTGTCCATTTGTTTTCATTTACAAGTATTTCACTTTGAAATTTATTTGCCCCACACATTTTTATGGCTTGGCCAGACTTTGTGTGTCGACCAGACCCGATTCGGGTCTTTTAAATTATGTATATGCGGCAGCTGAAATTAAAATTTATCCTCCATTGCCATTTGTGAGTGCTTGTTTTATAGTTAAAGCCATAAAATAAAATCAAATGAAAAAAAAAAAACAGAAAACAATAGAAAATACAAATAAAATCAAGCATATGCTTTGCATTTTACAATGCTCTTTTGTTCCCTTCGATTTTGGTTACGTGCTGTGAGTTCTACGTGATTTCCGTTGTCAAGCACATTGACGAGCGACGACATACTTCCTTTTCCGCTTCCGGTGCGACTGCCGTGCTTCTCTTGCCATTTTAATTGGCAATTCTTATATGCAAGACGGCGGCTCAAAGAGTTAATAAAAGTAATGGCGATTTCATTGTATCCGCTATGCGAGAAGAAGAACTTACCTTTTCGTAATGCCGCCAAAAAAGTTTTCGGTGGAGTGATTTTAATTACATTCTCAGCTTTTTTCTGCGCTTTTTTTGGGGCAACAGTTTGGTGTGCAATAAAAACAAAACATCAATAGCTTGGCAGCAGCTGCAGAAGAGACGACAACGTTTCTGTGCGTGAGCTGGCATTCTTAAACGTAATCTTAAGGCGTAGAGCCATTTTGGCAAAGCAGGCAGCTTGCCATTTTGCCAGTTGTTTTTGGATATTTTTCTGAGCTGTTTTACGCTTTTAGTAAAATGGCAATATCGTCGTCGAGGAGGACAAAAAACCTTTTTCCAGCCGCTGCTACTCTTAAATCCTTTCGCTTAAGCTTCCTTTTGCATTTGTCCTCGAAACACTGTTCTCTCTATCTTTCTCTCTCCTTTTATGTATGTTTGTCAGCCTGGTTCTGTATATATTTTATTGTGCAATTGTATTTTGTGCTCATGAGAAATTGTATGCGTTGCAAAGACGCTTAAAACTTTTGCTTCACTTTATTTCTTTTTGATAAGAGCTTTGCTTTTGCTACGACTACTACTGCAAGTGCTACTGCACTTGAGCTTCGAGTTGTTCTTCATTGTTTGTTGTCTGCTAAAGGCTCTAGCTTAAAACTTACTTGTATTTTCGATTTGAATTTTTAATGCTTTTTCAGTTTCATTTTCATACAGACCGCATGAGCTTCTGCCCAGTGTGCGATTTCCGAAACCATTCAAAACTCTTTTCAACGGTATTAAAGTAACAACAAAGTCAATTGAAACAATCGCATTTCGGTTTTTAAAAGCGTTCAGGAAATTACTAAAAATCGATAGATATTATATTTAATTGAAAATAAGTTGAAAGCATTTATTTTTTATCGTAAGTCCCAAAACATCTGAAGGGACTTTTGAGTCTACAGTTCCGTGTCAATTACCTATAAGATACTAACCTTTTCCCTTGGAGTGCGACCTAACACTCCTAAGTTTGCATATACTTTAAAATTAAGTATATGTGCCTTTCTCAGGGTAGAAAATTATTAATGATTAGTGTGATTTCTTATGAGTATATCATGCATTTTTAAAATGATTATATTCAACTTCAACGACTCTTCTTTTCTTTGCAAAAAGTCATGCCGACAATTTCATAACATTTTAAGGAAAATTTAGTTTTTCAAATTCAGGAACAAAGAATAACTTCAAATTTGAGTAAAATGTAATTTAAGTTGTCAACAAAGTGTACTCGTCGTCGTACTATTCCTATTTCCTATTTCCATTTAAATGTCAAATTTAATAAGCAGCTAACGAAATTTGAGACTCAATGCCATCGTTGCCAGGTAACATTAAAATGGAAAAGAGAGACAGTCACACTCTCTTTAAAGTGTTCTGTGAAAAGGACAGTAAGTGACTTAATTACCTTGTTGGAAATTGAGTGAAATGCTGTCCCGATTGCACCGCAAATTAGTTGCGATTGTGTGTGAATACGTATTCGGAGCTGAAAATTTTAGCGCCTCGCCTGCTGTAGGAAACAATAAATAAAACGTCAGACATTTTAGCTGGACTGACAGTGTTTCCGTTGTTAACTTGTGTTACAGCAACAACATCATTATTAAATACTGTTGACATTTGCCAAACCGAAACGATACCGTAAAAATGTCCAACATTTGCCTGTAGAGTAGAAAGTAGCTGCGTCAACCAGCTACAAAAGAAAAAAAGAAGAAAAAACTGCCAGCTATTTACAGGGATTGCCGTTGTTGTGGTTTTTAGCTGCTTTTGCTCTTGTCGTTGTCGTTATTGTTGTAGTTGTCGTTGCTGCTTTGCACTTCCGTTTCCGCTTTGTTGCCAACAACATGGCAATGGCGACGCGTCGTCTAGCGTCTGCCCGTCAGCGACAGCAGGTCTAGTCATTGCCTTATACTTTTAGCTAGCATTAAATCAATACTTTATACCCATATCATTTGCAGACTAGCCTCACGCTCCAAACTCTTGGCCACTCCACTTTCCCACCTATAAAGCCAACTGGTAAATATTAACTAAGCAAAAGTCAAAAGCAGGCAACCAGGAATTGCGTAAATTACTTACACTTGCCACTTGCCACTCAAGTGGCAAGGACGAGCTCTTTTCTTGCACCAGCAATTGCACTCGCGAACTGTTTTTGCCCCCTCAAACGAACTTTGGGTTCTCAACTTTTATGCGCACAAAACTCGACTCATTAACAGCTGTTGTCTTTAGTTCTCACTCGCTACGATTCTATTTACTTTTTAGAAAGTTAATTATATCTGAGAACGTAGCTAACCCTGCGATTTGCCCTCGTTCTCTGCCCTTCCAGGGCCTCTTCATGACTTAACTATTTATTTTACAATTAGTTAGCTTGCTGCATCAGTTGTAGCTCAAAAATATTAATTTCATTTTTGGAAAAAAGAAGAAGGCGAAAATTGGTATTGGAGAAAGATGAAAATGCAAATGAATGTGAGATGCAAGTTTCTATGTTAAACTGCCAAACTTGTTTTGTGTTTATGCTGAAATTAGTTTCAAGTAAGCGAAAACTTTTGAGATGAACTAAACTTGCTGAAAATATGCATTTAAGCTACCGTAAATAACTTGAAGTTAATGACGAAAGGCTTCACTCACAAGTCATATGTACAAATGGTTTAAGAATATAGTTGACAACATATTCAATACAAATTAGGTCCATATTTTGGACTAATAATAGGAAGGCAGACAAAGCTTATTAAGTTTATTCTACTTTCCAACGGTCTCATTCCATTCCAAGTGAAAAGCGTTTGTTTACTTAAGTTAAATTAATGTTTTTCTATTTTTATAGTAATCTCATTTCAATTATCCAATTAACATTCAAACATTATGCAATTATTATTTTTCAAATGTGAACTTTTTGCATTTTCCCTGTTCTTTTGCCAATTATAAAAAATGTGCATATAACGTATACGTAGCGCTGCACACTTTTTGGTCGTTATTATTTCCATTTCATTACACTTCACACGTTTCATTGTTTGCTGCACATAAAAAGTAGAATTTTTTAATTAACAAAGTAAGCTGCAGAAAAGCATTCTGCCAGTGCCTGCTGTTTGGACAACGTCTTCGATAAAGTAGAGGGCCAAGAAATATGCAAATATACCAAGAATACATATTACATTAAGTATACGAGCATGGCCAAAACTTGAACAAAATGTACTTTTTGTTTTGTTGCTTTGCACGTTTCACTGCAAAGTTTTGTTTTTCCTTAAAGCTCATTAAGCGCATTTGCATGCTGGAATGGGGCGATTAAATTAATTTTATGAATTAATCGGCAAATGCATTTTCATTGAATTAATATGGGATTTAGGTGACCATAAATTTAATTTTTTTATATTACAATGTTTTTTATTTGTTGTGGTGTTAAATGTTTTGAGCTCAGGAGCGTGCACAGAGAAGGCTGGATAAGCATATTCAACTTTTCTAGTGCATAAGTTATATATTGCAGTTACTGTTAGACCAAGAATTCGACGCAATTTGTTCATTATGGCTAGGGCAAAATGAAAAGGTTGGAAATGATTAAAGTAAAGTAAAGTTCCCCTCGAAAAATTCTAGCAAGAGCCTTTGGTTTGTATATGTAATTTGCAATTATGGTTAAGTCAAACAAAAACGTATAAATGTTTAATTTAATCAAGGCATAGCAGGGCTTGCGCTTCAACGCTTTGCTGAATTAAAACATCAGGCTTATTGTTCGATAAATACCATAAATAATTATTGAATGCAAATTTAAATACAAATACTACACGCGCTCAGTTCTATGTTAACTACAAGTATCCCCTTAAAATACCATTAATTTATTCAATTCTGTTATAAAACGGAGTGGAGGCATACCTATTAAACTATAGTAGAATTGAATTTGGTATGTTTAATAAATATTGATAGATTAATTGATTAACGGTAATAAAGCCAAAGTAATTTTTATGTTCTCCGTTTTAGTTTGTTTTCAAATCATTACTATTAGTATTTAAAATATTTGGCATTTAATTTTTAATGGAATATCTTAAATATTATTATTGCTTGAAATTAAATAAAACAATAACAATAACATGACATTGTGTCAGTATACATAGCAACTGTATTTATTGTTAAACTCAACTTATTACACTTCAATATTGTCAATTCAGGATGTGTCTGATATTATTCTATACAATATATATTTTACAATTGGCATTGTCCCAGCAGAATAAGCTCACATTGCACATTGCAATGCACAATTGTCGGCAAATTTAAATTGAGTAAATTGCAAATTGCACACAAAGGTAAATAAGTATATGTAATACAAAAGCAGCTCACGTGTCTGCAGCTATTTGCAAATGCTTTAGCTTCTCCTCCAACACCTCTTCTTCAGGTGACAGTGTAAACCAGATCCTCTTTTAGTACCTGTGGAAGCTCCTAATTCCCTCACCATTGTTGTTGTGCGTCACATACATCTTGTGCTATATTCAGTGTATTATTTCGTTGCTTTTCTGAAACGAGCAAACGTGTGAGAGCATAAATGAAAGGATATCTGATATATAGTATGCAACTACAGAGCAGCAAAAGCAGTCGTTGCAAACTCATTCAAGTGGCATTATAATAAACTAAGTTAAGGCGACAATTTCCACCTTATTGCTTGTTTGTTTGCATTCGTTGTCGTGCAAATCGAAGCATACAGCTGCAGTTTCCTTTTGGTCTATCCAACTGCCAACTACAGCTGCAGCTATAGCTATAGCTATAGCTCTGTAAATAGTTCTCACTCAGAAAAGTATGCTCTTGTAAGAGAACACTTTGCCATGTCTCTTCTGGGTTTTTTTTGAAGTAGTGTTCTGTTAGCTTTGGATGCGACAATTTCCCCCTTAGTGCTTAATGGCCATGCAGCACTCATGTGTAAAACAAAAAACAATATTTATTATCTCGTGGCCAGCAATTAAATTTACTTGCTGCTTAACGAGTTTTAAGTCTAAGTAAAATTATGTATAAGGCAAGGGAGACTAAAAATAATTACATACAAGCTGCTTAGTGCCATCCAAAGCAAGCAAAGACTTAAATAGGTTAATCTAACATTTAATTTTTGTTCAACTGCATTTATTTTGTAATATTTTTCAAATTGTGTCAAGACCCACTTTAAGTCGAACTCAACAAGAGTTTGGCTCCTGTGCTTCGAAGTTAATTAACCAACGTGCTGTAAACTATAAGTACTTAGTTGTCGTCTCAGTATGGTCATAATGACTACTTTTTAATACCTACAAAGCAAATGGTTTATAAGTAGTAAAGAAGTAGAAGCAACAGCGGCAACAGACAAAGGCTGTATAAACGTATTCAATAAAGAAATAATTTAAAATTCAAAAGACTTAAGAACGTTTTCAATGAAAAAGAGTGTAATTAATTGCTGTTCGTAAGGCAAAGTAAGTGGTATTTGGTAAAATGCACACAATTCCCACAAAACTCTCGACTAATTGGCCATTATCTGTGTCAAACGCAAAAATCGTAGCACTTTACAGCGTCTGAGTAAGCGATTAAAATTTATTAATCATACTGCGCGTTGCCAAGTGCTGAAGGGAAGAGAGAAAGGCGAATTAAATCAGGCTCAGTTGAACGACTTGTCAGCGCTGTCTCAGCTGCTGGTTCTTGTTTTTATTTGTCTCTACATTATCCTAATTATGATATGTTTACCTCGACTGCTCAGATTGGCACGTGTACATCAGAGTTTCACATTTTCGAAGTGCAGCTAACGAGGGTGCTGCCAAAATGATTGATCGGGTTCATGTGGCAACGTTCCAGTACAAATCAGCTAATGGCTAGAGGTATCAGGATAAAAGCGAAAACCCCAAAAGCCAAATATTGTTTTAGCTGTGTTTACACAAATATAGATCCTAGGGACACCCGTTGTAAAATTAATAGGAAGCCTTACGTTAAAAAAAACGACTACCGATAAAAGAGAATGTATTTCTAAAACTTTAATTCTATTACAGTTAAGGCTGTTTAATTCTGGTGCTTATGATTATTTTTGTATACTACTTACGGTATGTTTAATATATAATGAAATTAAAAATAATTCTTTGTTTGTTTATTATTCAGTTTATTTTATTTTATTACGTAATCCCTATTCTACAAATGCAATAGACATGTAAAATTATGAATGAATGCAGAGGTAAAATTAATTAAATAACTTAATGTCTTCTGTCAATACATTTACTTCCTACCAAATTTTCACTAATTCAAGTCAAAGTTACTTGCACGTTAAAATTAATTTATTACTTTTGTCAAACAGAAAATCATAAAAATGTATGTAAAGAATCTTATCTTATCAATTGACTTAGTGTTGTCAATCCATTAGAAAGAGAGAGAGATAGAGAGAGAGAGAAGAGATAGAGCTAGAGCAAAAGTAAGTTAAGAGCTGAGAGTTGAAAGCTCTGTCCTTTGACTAAATTGTAACAGCTAACAACAACTACAATTATGTACAACAAAAGACAATAATGTAATTGTGCAATTATGATGGGAGGACAGAGACAGCATGATTTACACCAGACTATTTACATATGCAAAGGAGACGAACACACGAATGTGGAGAACTCAACATTTGACAAGGAAAATTTCATATGCAAGGCACATCATTACATTGTCCACATTGGCTTTTACAGTCGTCGACTGCCTAACTGACTGACAGACTTACCGAATGACCGAATGACCGAATGACAGCCAATAAATGTCACTTTATCAACGTTGAAGTGTGAAGATAGGATCCACTCAGTGTTAATCCCATCCACCCTTCTCTTCCCTGGAGGTTTGAGAACCTGTGTGGTCTCTCTAAAGTGCCAGTTTATAAAGTCGAACTGTCTTGTCACAAATAATTGACAACGATGAGCTGATGAAATTGAAACAGACAGATGGTTAGATACTGGGCTACGCACAGGCATACATACATATATATATAGAATTACACATATGTATATGGTACTTGGGACTTATTACAGCACAGGAACACTTCATTCAGTTTAGTTCTAGTACTCGATATAATTGTCTGCATATTCATCTGGTTAATAACTGTTTATAAAGACAGTTTCTTATATTAAAATAACTTAAATACATTATTATTGACATTTTGCATTAAATAAAAAAAGCAGATACTGCACTTAAAATAACAGAGAGTCTATTCATTTTTTCTTGAAAATATAAGTGTATATATGGCCATAGTTTAAATGAGAGTAATCATGATCATCAATCGAGTCAAGTTAGCAATGACCGTCCTTCTATTTGAACACCTAGATCTCAAATATTTTAAGAGCTATAGTTTATCCTTTTTTTTAGAATTGTATCGCTCACCTTCGCCTCTGAAAATCGAACTTATAAAACCATGTTTAAATCTATCACCACAAATAACATATGATTTTATGGTCTGGGTGTGGTGGTGGTCAAGGCAATGGAACAAAAAACACCAAATATACAATTTGCTTTTCCATGAGTACAGGGTCTTCCACAATCAAGCATGCTCCAATTCTTCTTTTTTTCGGAAAGAGATGAGAAATGATGCATAATAAAACCATTAAGTATGTTACAATGCCTATATTGAAAAAGCAATATTACAACGTATCAGTTTTTGTTATTTGCCATTTTCATGGAGAAGAGTTCATTCAGAGTCCAAAGTCTAGACTCTTGACATGTCAATTGGTGCTCGATTGGTCAAAAGAGGCCATTAAGCGGTCATCTGACAGACAGGAATAACGATAATGCTAGATAGAGAAAGCTTTAAGTGATTTTGCGTTAATTTAAAAATAAAGTGAAAAACTATAACGAAGTATGAAAAGAGTTTCGAAAATCAATAAGCAAGATGTCAGGAACTCATTTCGCATGCAACATTCACGTGCCACGTGTAAGCGTTAAAACATCGTCATGGGATGCTTGGATGCATGTGTCATGTGGCTTGGTGTGGCGTTTGGTAAAATGGAAGAAAGCCAAATATTAGCTCTGCAGATGGCAGCATTTTCAATTAATTTCGCTGAATGCACCTTCAATCGTGCATTAAAATAAAAATGTAATCAAGGCAGCGACAGCCAAGTGAGTTGGCCACAAGAAACGAGCACGTTACGTATACGTAACATTTTGGTAAAGAAATATGCAATTAAATACGTTCACCATGTATTCTTTTTTTTTATAAAAGCGACGACGATCAAGTTGAAGTTGGCCCCGTTGAACATTTATAATTAATTTAAAATGTGAACCACAAGCAAGTTGGATATACATATTTACTTATGACTTAAACGTTGCCTGTGGCCAGTCAAAGAATCAGACAGTCGGCCATTTTCTCTCTTTCACTGACAGAATAGCGGTCCAAAGTGTGCCAAGTGAATGAAAATGAATGAATGAAATATGCACTGTCTCTGGCGCTTCTTATCTCCCGGTTGCGCTTCTGCCTTTCTGCATTTATATGTATATTTAAATGTATTTAAACGACCGACAATTTGGGGAGCATATCATTGTCGAGCATTGTCAGTGGCAGCCGGCAGTAGCATGCACATTTATTGTCTTTCTTGCAACGGGGCAACCACCCTCTTGCCCCATGCCCATGCCGCAGCACCCTTTCCTCCCTCTCCCTCTCCCTCTCCCACTCCCTTTCCCCATCCCCTTGACAAAGACCGACCGACAAACCCATTTGTTTGTGCGTGTTTGGCTTTGGCTGCTTGCGCTGAGATAAAAGTAAATATGTGGTGTTGGTTTGGTTAAAGCTGCTACTGCTGCTGGCTTTCATTTGCTCAGAGTACTCACTTGGGTTGGGTTCCTCTTTTGGATAATTCTTTTTTAGCTCGTTTTTCTTGCTTGTGGCTCAAGCGCATTCTTGCATAATTTTAATTTATTTTGCCTCGCCTTTGGGCTTTTATTGAATTTATTGCACACATGCCATGTCGCTGGACTACAATTTTATTATAGCTACTAAAAATGTGGTGTGGCAATCTTAAATTGTATGATTTTCATATAAACTTAGTTTTAAAAATACACAGAAAGTTTATTTATAGACAAACACATGTATCAATCAATCACTCTATACTTGTTCTTTTATCCATTAGGTTATTATAAAAAAGTATCCATCACAGACAATATGCCATGGCCAGATCGATTGGCAACTCAATTTTTGCTGAATTCGAATTAATTTCTAAATGTCAATAAACTGCAATTTCACTAAAGCTTAAGATTTATGCATTAATAAATTAACAGAAACTATTTAAACAATTTGAAATAAATTTATTAAAAGTTTGACTTTCCATTATACACAGATTATATTTTATTTCTTTGTATTGCTCTTAACCAACACAAGTTGCTCCATATTGAATTTTCCACTTCACTTAAAGCAATTTTAATAGTTATATTATGACATTTATTTTAAAAATACTTTCAATGAAATGCAAATTCTTTCTCCATTTGCTTACAAGAGTGAATTCCTGGAGCACTGACCTCATTTGTTAGGTCGGAAGTTGAAGTTGCAATGCTGATTTGCAAAAGCGCCTTATGCCACTTCGAATTGTTTGCATTTGCGTTAACACTTACTTCATTTAGCAGACTTCCATAGCATTCAGTTTCATCAGTTACATAAAGCAAAGAGTGTGCTGCACATGAGTTGCAAGTGCAAATGCCGTTGGCTGCAGGTTAAGGACCTTCTTTTGAACTTTAAAATGTTTACTTACTTATATGGTCATGTGGGTGACAACGCCAAACGTCCCCCAGTCATATTTGCAACTGCAGCTGTAACGAATCTCCTTGTATATACCCTGTAATCCATTGAAATATAAAGAGCATGCCATGCTTACAAATTTACTTTGTCAAAGTGAGAATGTAGTTCCCAAACAAATGCATTGTTTGCTTTGAAAGTTTATAGTGTACAAAAATGTTAATTTATATTTATTAATTTATTCTAATGGTACAAGCCAATAGCTTATTAATTTTTTCACAACGCAATAATAGTATTGATTTAATTTGAATTTAATTTTATAAAATTTACTAAAATATAATTATTTTAAATTTTTTATTCAAAATAGTCATAATTTCTTGTATTATTATTAAGTTTTAATCATTATTAGTATACCATTACACATTACAATATCTACATTAATTACAGTTCATGTAATTTAAAGGTATTTTCTGTTGATCAAATGAATTTAAATTTATAAGAGATACCACATAGTCGAGCACACCCTTCAGCAACAATGTGTATTTATTTTTCCATTTTTTTCTCTCTTTGTCTCTGTGTTTGTGTTTATGTTTGCTTTGTGGGTTTAATACAGTCTCCAGCCTCATGCGCTGCTTTTAATCTTAAGCGCATTTCATTTACCACAATGGCCATTAAAATTGTCTAGGCTGGCAGCAAACACTTACATTCGCACACTCACACACTCACTCATTCACTTACATACTCATACACTCACTTACTGGCGCACTGACTGCATATTTTCAGACTCTTGCCAAGTTTTTCTGCCAGTTGCCCATTGCCAACTTTATTATTTTGTTTTTTTTTTACACGCCTTTTACACTTTTACCTTAGCCTGAGCGACTTATGGATGGCTTATACGCTCGCAAACCAATTAAAATGGCCAATGAAACTAACAGAGATAGAGATTGAGTCACAGCACAGCAGGCTTTGGCTACAAATTACTTTTAACGGATTACATTGTAGCTTGACATTCGTTGTTGTTCTAGATTGATTGAATATTCGGTTGATTATTTATTCTCTTAATTGAAACTTTTATATATTTGATCTGCATCATTTGAGTATTTAGAGATTAGTTAACTTATGCATCAGCTTATTTTTTGGGACTTGATAGTTCTTCAATGAGTTGCGGTCATTTTTAAGACCTTATATTAGCGTAACATAAAAAGAAAACCAAATGAAATTCCTTTAAAAATGCAGTTACATATTTACTATACTTCGATGAAAAAGGCTTAATTTTTATACCTCTTTTAGGAGACTTTTGTGTTCACCTTTCAGTTGAATAATTATTTTTGTTGTTTAATTTTTGGAATGAAGCCTCTTTACAGGGATTAATGTTTACAAAAACCGTTATATAATCCAGCTATATAAGTAGTTACCAAATTTATAATCAGTTTACAGTCTAAGATTACATTTTGTGATAAAGTGTGCGTATTAAATGTATTTAAATATGCCTTTATACAAGCTGGCCGTTAACAGCTGCATCAATGGAGCGTTTATAAGTAGACTAATGGATTTATGACCGTCTTCCCTCGACGTCATCCTGCAAATCAAATCGCAAGCGTCGATGGCGCTCAACGCTCTGCAGGGGATTGAGGCATCTAAAATTTTGACGCAAAGGAGGAGTTGCCGGTGTTGTCGGTGCTGTCGGAGTTATTGTTGTTGTTGTTGGTGTTGTTGGTGTTGCTGTTGTTGCTGCATTTGCTGCAGCTGCGGATTTGGAACGCCTCAGTTGCTGTCGCTCAACACTTTGGATGGGATTAAGGCTTCTAAATGTTTGACATGGATCTGGCGTCGATGTCACTATTGGGATAGAAGCTGCTTCAGTTGCCTTCTTTAGCTGACCGTGTTCTTCTTGCTGTTGATGTTCTTGTTGTTGGTGTCGCTGTTGCCATAGCACATCCTTCTGGATTTGTTCCTTTTTAAAATTGCCTGCATACCAGAGCAATATGCACAATGCAATGCCAAAGGCAATGAGTTGATGTGCATTGTCCAACATTTCCAGTGTTTTCAACAAAGGCATTTTTGTCCAAACGTTTGTAATATTGAACATTCTTGTAGGTTTTTGTGCTTCAAATATTTATTTATATAATATCCATTTATTTGTTTAGTAAACGTCTGCACTATTCACAATACAATAGAAATATGAATTTGTTGTAGTCTTCTTTTAATATTTTCAAAGTTTCATTGCTTGTGAGTGAATACATAGAGCCTGTTATGCTTTTAAATTGAGAAATTTATTGTTCGGAAATCTTTTTCTTTAGAAATAAAGTATATAAATCCCAGTGTCTCTCAGAAAACTCAAGTACTTAAGAAAACAAAAACGGCAGCCACAGCGCAGAAAAAGAGAGAGCAGAGCAAAAAAGGCGCTGTGTCTTGGAAATCTGGCTGAGAACAGATAGAAGAGTAGCAGTATGAGATACAGCTTGACCGTATCTCAAGGGTTCAAAAGGCTCTTAACCCGCTGCTTGAGGCTGTGGTAAAAATTGCAGCTAAAGCTAAACAAATACATATACAGCAAAATGACATGAAAATAAATTAAAAATGTGTGAAGCTAAGCCACATACAGACTCACATAGACACGCTCGTAGACATATTAAGAAACGTGACTTGCTTCCCTCAGCTCTAAGTACATTTGGAAAGGGAGTCCATGTGTCTATCTCCATATTTAAGATGTTATGAAAAATGTATACACAAACGGCTCGACAGGGTCTCGACTGTGTCGCCTTTGTCTGCTCAGGCACGTCTCAACAGGAGTAGAGGATGATGAGGAGAGGGAACTGATTCTCCTATCAGGCATCATCAGCACCGCCGGGGCTAACGTTTAATGACAAAAGTTATGACGACAAATGACTCAGTTGACTTTCACTATGAAATTATGAAATCAGAGCTTTGCCTGGGACTATGAATCATTTCTAATTTCATTTTGATTTTCACATTTTTTGTTGCTTTCTTTTAAAAAGCAAATGCTCATTTATCATTATGCAAATTGATAATTGATTTTATATAATTTCACATAATGTGGTTTGCCTTTTGCAAGTTCTCACAACACATTCCTGAGCGTTTAGATTGTAATTGTATATGTAAATTGAATTTGTTAATCAACTGGTATTTTATATACAGTAAATTCCAAATTGAATATTAAAAAGAGTTGTCTCCTATCTTGTTTATTAATTCAATAAATTTTAATATATGCAAATAGGACTGTCTGATGTAAACTCTAGGCCTTATCATAATCACTGGTAAATTTGTATAGTTTGATATTCATTTACATGTAATAATATTTGCAAAATAAACCAGCACCTTGCTAATTTTACATTGTTGAAATTTTTGAATTGCAATTTGCAGAAACTTTTTATCTAATTAATTAAATAAATTAAATATGATTATAGAAATGTGTTTGTGTGTGTGCTACCAATTCATTAATAACTGAATTTTTGCTCATCTTTGCAGCATTATTCCAATTTATTACCCATTCATTCAGACTGCTGCAACTCAATATAGAATTAAGCACAACATTGCAGATAAATTTAATTAGACAATTTATGGCTTGGAACATTTGTCAAACTTTGATCAAGAATATAGCTAAATAATAGTTATATGTGCTCTTCTGGTCAAAGCAAATAAACTGTGCTTAGCACAGTTTTGTTTGGTTTTGGCCATAAACTTGTTAGCCATAAATTAAGATAATATTACGCCACTTGCCGCTAAACAAACGCCTGTCAATATTTGTGAATTGCCTTGTGAATGTCCTTTTGCCCGGCTCTTCTCTACTCTAGTCTACATGCAAATCATATCTGGTCAATAATAAATTGTCCTTATACTCAAAATTGAACTAATAATAATTACAAAAGTAAATCAACAGACACAACTTGACAACGACGCTTTAGGGCCAGTTTGTTTGTATGGAGAGCCTTGTATCAAATTTATGATTTCATTTATAGGCAATAAGGGCACTCACACACAACACACTCAAACGAACACACATACTCAGAGTGAAGGAAGCATTATTTACTGTCGCACAAGCCGTAGGCGAAAATGTGGCACAGTATGGCCTACAGCCTAGCGTTAATTCAATTTTATTACGCATACGCAGCGTGTACTGTACGTACAAAGACATGCAGTTAGTAAATTTCAAGTGCACGTTGAGCTTCAAGTGAGTGTATTTTGTGAGTGTGTGTGTGTGTGTCTGTGTGCTTGTCTGTAAATCTGCATTGCGGCAGCTTTAAGTATGTTTATTGCTACTGGACACGCCTTTCAAACAAACAGACACACGCTAAGAGAGACACACACACTTTTCTCCTGCTGCAACTATTAATTAGTTGACTCTTGATTACTTAGCTATTGAATTTGCACTTTACATAGCACCCCGACAGTGAGTATTTAAACTGTTCAGTTTAACGTAAAATTTTGAGCAATAAGTATAAGATCGGTTTACTTATGTGCAAATTAACATACGCAAATTTACAGTTAATTTCTTTATTTAAAAATATTGAAATGGATAAAACGTAAAAGCTTTACTTGGTTGCTTGAGATTGGTCAATAAAAAAACTTATTTTATATTTAGTTTGTTAATTTAAGCATAACAAAGTGACTGTCTATAAGAAGTATGGCGACTTTTTATATAAAAAATACGGACCTTAAGGAATGTACAAATGCTTGCAATATTTTATTGTATTTATGATTGTGCATTCTCCAGTTAATAAAAAATGCATCAATGATTTTTGTATTGCATAATACACAAATGATATAAAAATACTATCATCAATGCCAAATCGATCGCTAGCTACGGTGCTAACCATAGTTATATTGTCAGTACTTTTTAGAAAACTTTCCTACTTAAGTTTATTATAATATCAAAGATTGTCATTGATTGCACTCATAAATACGCGGCAGTTTTACGAATCTCTGGCTATTCAAATGCATATTTTTGTTTTTTAATATTTTATAGGCAACAGCTCTTATAGGGTATCTATAGCGCGTGGCAGGAGCGGCTGCTGCCACTTTGCTTTGTGCAATTGCTTTTGCCGGATATTGTTGTTAGTTTTTTACTTTTGAGTTTGCATTGTGAAGCTCTTTTGTTTTACACGGCCTGCAATGTGATTGCTTTCGTTGTTGTTGCTGTTGTTGTTGTTGTTGTTGGTGTTGTGGTTTGTGTTGTTACTGGTGTTGTTGTTTGTGATGATTGCGCTCGGCTGCTGCCGTGTCCTATTTGTATCCTGTCGGCAACGGCACCTCGCACACATTTATGTCTATTGGCGCGCGTCCATTTCCATTTCATTTCCGTTATTGCAAAACTTTTCGTATTAAATATATTTTTCTCTGGTTTTGTTCGTTCGCAATGCCGCGGCTACGATTGTTTCATTTCGATGGCTTTGTTGTTGTTCTTCTTGGTGGTTTGTGCACTTTGGAAAAGTTGTTTGTTGCTATTATTTCTGGTACTTTATGCGCCCATTGCCATTATTGCACTTGTTTCCTTTATTGTACTACTAGGCATAAAAATGTTTGCATTTACATATAAATACTATAACTATATACACACAGAGTACATAATATATAGTTACACATATAATTGCATTTTGAGGACTTGCCTCATATAATGTGGCCTACTTATGATATGAGTGCATTTAAAGCGGTAGAAGGGAAGAGATGTGGCAAATTGACATGCAACTTGTTATAATTGCCGCGTTTTCAACTGCAACTTTGCGAACTAACAACTTGCCACAGAGTCTGCTGAGGAGAGAAGACTCAGACCAAAAACCTGACCCTGATTAGGCAACCAGCAAACCAATTTGCTGTTGTTGTTGTGTGCTGCTGCTGTAGTTGTTGTTGGCAATTAGCATGTTGCGCTGCCATAAATAAAATTAACCACAATGCTCCAAACAACATGGTCAACAATGTTGCCCCAAATAACTACAGTTGCTCGCGTCAAGTATTCGCTACTATTGTTATATACACTACCAAGGAAAAGGGTTACGGGGCTATTGAATAAGATTTGGGGTAGAGACTTTTATCTTCATAAGTAGAGCATCCTAAAATATGTATTTTATCCTCATATTTAACTTAACATTTTTAAGCTGCCGAAACAAATGTAAATATTGACAATGAAGATATTTGTCGACTTACTTTAGTCCTACCAAGGTATTTATCTTGCCAGAATTTTCTAGAAAGCATATTTAAGCTTTGTCATCACCCAATAAACTTTTTTGCTGATTTTTAGTGCATTTGTGTGCATAATACACAAATGTTTTTGCATATTTTATGACTCAACGCGTTGTGCACAATCCGCAGCTGACCGCAAAATTAAGCGCATTTAAATTAATGATACGAAATGTCAGCAAAATGTTGAACCGCAAATCATTCTACATTATTCTGTTTTTCTCTTCCTATTTTTTGTCATATTTAATTCGGGGGCAAACTAGCTAATGTACATTTGTTGCACTTGGCAATCTTGAATTTAATTTTTTACTTGCTATAAATAACTAAGTATGCTTAGATATTTACTTGGAACAAATATATATAAAACATATTTAGGAAAGAACTGCATCCTTGAACCAGAGAGACATGCGATCCTCCCGGTTTCTTTTCAATGGTTCACTTTGAGTATATTGTCGAACTAGAGTGTGAAATCGATTGTGATTGAATTCATTGCCAGCCTTGAGACGTTCGCTCAGCTCAGCTGCTTTAATCGACAACGATTTTGTTGTTTCCATTGATTTGGCAAGCTCTCTTTGAATGGATTCGGCGACTTCTTTAAGTGATGGCTTTACCTTGCTGAGAGTGTTGGACTTAGATTTAATAGATATATTAACTGGCTTATTTTCGTCCCCTGCATAGGATATATGAGAAACATTTTCGGTCTGTCGTTCAGTTGTCTTGGATCTCATCGAAACCTGAGAATTGGTACTTTTATGATGATTATCCGCTTGAGGTGTGATAGTGGGTTCATAAGAGTTTTTATCGGACTGAGTTACACTAGCTTGAGACCTTGGAGAGTCACGAGAAACACGAGAGACTTTATCTGAATGGTTCTCCATTCTAACAGAGCGACGTGATGTGCCGTCACCAGAATACTCCCTCGTCCTCGATCTCAGACTGCCATGAGAGACATTATTATACAGATCAGTGTCCAGATCTGTATGGATAGGCTGCTTGGTCTCCTTCAGAGTAATGTTTGACTCCGTTGGCTTGCTAACATGAGAACGCATGCTCAACTTGGAACATTGTCTATTGCCAGCCTTGGCACGACTCGATATCGACTTGGTCATGCTCATTTGAGAGGGAACCTGACTTGCCTGGGAAGTTGATCGCTGAGATCTGACAGCCATTAATGTTCTCACCGAACCAGATCCCACGGAGACCTTTGATCCGGATTTAGATAAACCTGTTCTAGGTGCACCACCAGCATAAATGCGCCTATCATTAGTTGATAATCTCTTGGCAGCTGCCATTTCCTCGTTAATGGCCTTCGAGAATCCCACTTCTCCCAATTGAGATCTGGATGCTGTGTAGCTCTCTGCTCTCTTTCGGTTCATTGACCTTTTCTTTTCCTCTTCGGCTAAGATTGTACCATTCGAAACGGATTTGTTGGTGTGCTCCTTAGATCTGGTAGCGTAAGGTGGATATGTTACATAAGTAGGCTGTTTGTACTCATGACGTTTCGTAGTCTCTGGCGAACCAATCATAAACGGATTAAAGAGAACACCATCATCATCATCGAACAACATTCTATCAAGTTTGTTAATTCACACAATAACTAAATTGATAATGTCTTCTCCAGGATTTGAATTATGTTTTAGGGATTCAAGAGCACGAGTATATTGTACAAATTAAAATATTTCCTGCGTATTTTATATTTATGCCAAAAATCTTTGTTATATGTTTTTTATTTAATAAATTTTCATTGTCCTGGAATGGGACAAAATTTGACACGTTTCGAGTGAACATCCAAAACAAATTGAAACAGAATTGACTTGTTTGCTTAAAGAAACTGAAAGTCAGAGCTTGCTTGAGCTTGTATAAAAACTAAATGTCAATGTTCTAAGAAATGATAAATAAATATTTATAATATAATATAATTATAATTAAATTGAAATATTGCTAAAGTACTAAGTACAGAAAAGGTTTGTATATTTAACAAAGCGTCATACAAAAAGTAACAAAACTCTAATATTCTGAGAAATGATAAGTAATTTGATTGGAAAACATATGAAATTCAAAATGCTTCTAATTCATTTACAATTTGTACAATTTGTATTAAGAATATAACCTTTTTCTTGCGATTTAACTTCATGTCACTATGTATACACCATTCATAGAACATAACTAAATTTTTTTAAAGAACGCCTGTCTGTAAGACTTATTATTGCCGAAAGCTCGATCAGAGACTATCATAATATTAAAACTGAGCTGTATTTTCATTTATGAAGTCAACTATCCAAAATAATCCAAATAATTATATTTAAAATATAAATAAATATAATGTATTTAGAATATCTTAATCTTTTTTACTTTAATTGTGTAGTAATAATATAGATATAAATATTTTTAAATAATTATAGTTACTGACTTTTTGCATCTCGCTGTTACACATACATTCTAGCTCGATGCAAATAAATAAGATCCACTGTAATATAACATAGGATCCTCTCAAGCAATACACACATACACAACATCCAATGTAAACATATCGACTGTAACATCTGCTAAGCGTAGAAGATCTAAGCATACTGTAATTATTCTGTAAATGGCAATCAAAAGCGACAGACGTATGTCGGCTTTTAATAAATAAAATATCGCCTACAATTGCATCTTCCTTCACTTTTTGTATTTAATTTGTGTAAAGTTTTAGAAAAATGATTTCCAAATTTAATTTAATTATTTTTTATCTTTTATTATTTTATTTTTGCTTGCTGAGTTTTACTCTTTTGTTTGAGTAAATCCTGATGTATCTCCATAGCTTCAACCAATGAATGCTTAGATCTCACTTCAATCTGGAGCTCTGAATAATTTTAATTAAAAGACTCAACGCCAAGTGGCATGCTACACAATATGACAGAGTCTCACCGAGTGAGTGTACGTGCTGATAAGGAAGCAGCTGCTTAACAAAAGACTGCTTCACAGAGAGAATCTTTTTTCAATTTTAGCTTTCCTGCACATGGTAAATTAATGAATATTGTGCCCACATCGAGAGTACGAGTACATGAAAGGGATGAACTTTATCAAGTATGTGTCATAAGTTGCCTTGAAAAAGTCTTCAATATTGCTTTGTATCTGTAACAACTGAAAATGATCCAGTCGTATGACAGAACTCATCAGGAAAATACTTTTACATACCCTTTTCATTTTATTTGGATGGAAAATTAATAAATTTATGTACATTTTGGCAATAGTAATCCAATAAAATATGGCTGCATACCAAGACCTACCACAACTACAACTACAACTACAACTACAAGAATATCAGCAACACAACAGTTTCCAACACCGGTACTAGATGATAATCTGATTATCTATGGCAATGGCCTTCTTTTTGGTGGCTCTTCGCATCCTTCATTAATTGGTAATATGCCAATGCAACCAGCTGGTGGTCAACGAAATAGTTGTTTTACAGGAATACCCAATAGCATGACTCCCAGGGTTACAGGTTCAACCAACAGGCCCTCCATTTCAGACCGGATGCCACAACAGCAACAGTTGCAGCAGCAACAACGACAACAGTCAAAGACACAATCACACGAACTGTCCCGAGGCACGCAATATCATCGCTTTATGAACCAGCAACAGCAACAGCCGTATCAACAGCAGCAACAACCTTTGCAACAGTCTTTCCAACATCATCAGCAGCAACAACAGCAGCAACAGCAACAACAGCCACATCTCCAGCAGTCTTATAGCTATTGGCCATTTGGTGGTATGGGCCAAACCAATGCCGTCAATAACAACTTGGGTATGTTCAATGGACCCGCGATTCAACCTCCGCAAATGTTCAATAACCAAATGTCATATGGTCAAATATGGCCAGGTTATACGGTTATGAGTTCCAGAGATCCAAGCAAGCCATTCACTTTTGGCATGGATTAGCCTACAAACAAATTAATTACGATTTTCGAAAAGCAGCCTTCAAGTCGAGTAATGAATAAATTGCGCAGATTACAATCTGTGGTTATCAACTTTATTTCAAAAACTGTATTTTATTGAGCCATTAATATTGCATGACCATTTTCCAGCCGCTACCAGTTTCCTTTTTTCCAAGCCACTTGGATCTCAGCGTTTTTTATGCACTCCCTTTTAATACCCTGTGGGCTTTGGAAAAGGGGCAATAAAGAATTCACAGGCTCTTTAGTAGGCAATGGATGGTAAATAATTTATATGCACATATAAAATATTTTATTTCACATAGTATATAATATTTTTCTTTTGTGTTTGTAACCAGCATCCATCTTAGACTTTACACTTTTAGTTTTTATAATTTTAAAATATATTAACGTAAATAAATAACGTTACACAAGATTAATTTAGTAAAGACTAAGAAACAATAAAATAAGTGTAAATAAATAAATAAAATCGAAGCAAACATTTTTTTAAAAAATAGAATATAATAAGTAAAATACTAAAATGCGTTCATAATGTTTATTCACGAAACATTGTTTAGCTAGCAAATAAAAAATTTCAAATTTCAAATAACATCGTCAAGCGCTGTTATTTAAAATATTAATTTATTGGAGTGTTAATACATTACGGACTAACTTCCAAGTTTCTATAGGGTATCCCCTAATCGAGCACTTGTTATTGCAAAGCTTTTTCTTATTGCCTGCATATACCACTCGGTTCTGCTTAAGGCAAACTTTGCCATAATTTACTGTAACTTGTCTGCCTTGCGTTTTACACTTCAACAAGGGGACCGGAAAGTAGGAGGGGTGTGGATAGTGAACTGTGGGTGGTGGGTGGTGGTTCGGTGGGTGGTAGGTGAAAGTGTGTTCCTGGTGTGTGGCATGCAACCAGAGCGTCATTTAGTGGTAAATTTCCGTCTTAGTTGCCAACGAATGTCATACGTGACATTTTGTGAATTCCGTTTTTAGCATTTCTGTAATCGGGTCGCGTACGTATAAATGTGTGTGAGTGGGTGTGTGTGCGTATGTGTGTGTGTGTGTGTGTTAGAGTCTGACTGTGTATCTATGTATGAGATGATAGTCAAAGTTGGTTGCCGTTTGGTATACCTGTCTTCTAGTGGTTTTCGATCTTTTACCCTCACTCTTTGTCTGCATCGTGGTTGCCACTGGATTTCCACATGCTGTAGATTTTTCTAATTATTTTCTTGCTTTGGTCTTTGCTAGTGTTGCTTCTACTATCTTTATGTTTCCATAACACTAACAGGAAAGTATTACATGTTTTCTTTTATTATGTTCCCACTGGCAGTTCAGTTGCAATTACGTTGTCTTAATATTTATTATAAGATTTCCCTTTTAAAAAATATACTTATTTTCTCCCTATACAGCTTATGAAAATTGTGGAAAAAAATATTTAAATTATATTATAGCTACTTCAAAATTTTAAATACATTTGGGCAGCTCTTGGAGACCTTAAATTATCTATTAATTGATCTAAAGCTCATTTTCCACACGCGTAGATTTTCTTACAGTCGTGTTGTTGTCAAGTAATCAATGGCGGTGTTACACATACACACACACACACAAACACACACCCACACACACATCCACAACTTCGTCTAATGATGATCCCTAAAGTCAACTTGCTAAAGTAACAAGAGCTCACATAGACAAACACATAGGGAAACTCACACAAATGCGCCTGTATGCTGTATGCTCATAAGCACACAATGGTATTAACGCCATAATTCGAAAATTACAACACACACAAATGCACACATATCCATTTACACACCCATATATTCTAACCACAGCAGGATTAAGTTATATTAAAGTTGTGATCGTTGCATTTTATGCAAGTTTATGCAAGTATAGTATGTGGCAGTTTTTGCGCCTTTGACACATTCGGCTTACGTAGAGAATAAAATTACGCCAATGAATGTGTTGCATCTACTTTAAAGAAGCTGAAAATTACAATTTATCTTATGTTATCCAAACTATGAATAAAATAACAAGGATGGAATAGGAATTCATTTTTAAAAAAAATACTTTCTGTTTAAATTAACTCATTAAGAAACCTTGAACAAAAATTGTATATAATGCATAAGCCAAACACGCAGAGTGTAGACAGCATAAGCTGACTTACATTTTAGTGAATTTTCCTAAATTTGGTTATATCAACTATGACTTGCATTCAAAAATTCATCTAGCATTTTCAAAACTTTTCCGAAAATTTACTGAACAGTTAAACCCTTCTATAAGACATAATTTAACGTCTTGGAGCTAGTTAGTGCTTGAGCCAGGGCTCAATCCGGAAATGGAAGCAGAATGTAGCTGACTGTAGTCGTAGTACTTTCATTTGCAGTAAATGTTTAAACTTTGCAGCACATAAATTTTCAATAGCAGCAGCAGCTAGTTGACCCCGGTTGTGCCACTTTGTGCACATTTCCTGAAGTTCAGGTCAAGTGTTAATTTTTTTGTTCACTTTTTTCTTTGTTTGCCCTCTTTTTGCTTCATTTGTGTTGGGCATGGTGTGGTATACGTTGCGTATACGTGTGCGCATATTTATGTGTAAACTTTGCTGAAACTTTAATTTAAAAAATGCACCGTGCTGGCTTTGGCCAGTTGAAAATATGAAGGGGCAAAGGAGTGAAGTTAAATCAAATGAATTGACTTTCTTTTGCTTTTAGTTTGCCGAACGTCATTTAATTTATACCCATTTGTATGTACTTTGTCCAGAAAGTTGGCTGGATTTAATTACCCGGGAGCTATTAAAGTTGTTTTTAATTGTTTTGTTATTCACATTTTACATTTGACTTGCCATTTGCATTCGCCATTTTCCATTTCTGGGCCATTTTCTTGGCCTGAATTCACTCATAACTTTTAGTAATGACAATCGCACTGCGAGATGTCATAATCATTTAGTGGATTTCATCTTTAAGCTGCATCATATAATATTGAAGTTGTTCATTCAGAAAATTTTAAGCGAGCTTTTTAACACTTAACACCCAAAATATGACTACGAGCACTTCATTGCTCTACCGTGTCTAATAAAACTTGGATGCGTGAGTCTTATGTGGTGCCATAAAAATACCACCCAGAGCTACAAACAAGCAACACTCTGAGCACATAAATGTGGTCTTCGAAACGACTTTGCTTACACCCAGAAAAGTCAACTTGTTGAAGTGTTTACTGTTTAAAATCCCGCCCACTTGCCAACTGAATACATAAAACATTTACTAAATAAGCTACGCCCAGTAAACAAATATATGTACATCGGAGTAAACTTATCATACTTTATACTCCTGTATAAAAGAAAAGTGTGTGTTTTCAGGTTGAAAAAAAAATAAAATAGAGGGGAGTAAGAGATCAGAAAAATGAAAGAAACAAAGAGAGAAATTAGCGATTTGAAATAGAAAGAAGAGAAAATAGCACATACTCGTGAAAAATAATTTAACATTAATTTAACCACAATTTTTTGAGTTATGGGAATTCGAGTTAAAGCACAGTATATAGTCGCTATCACAAGCTAGCTTAGGTTTTTAGAATGAAATCTGAATAACTTATAAACCAAATTTGGAAAAGGAAGTTTAAAATAAATTGTATATTTTCTTCTATTTCGTCTTTTGTATGCCTAAAAAAAATGTATTCCACTTCTATGCCGGCTTGCAATCATCTTCCACTAACAAGCATATATCAGAATAATTAATTTTATCCAGCTCATCATAGATGCGATTATTCAATGATACTTCGGGGTACTGTAAAGGCACATCAATCAATATTAATTCCATTATTAATTATAGAATTCACTTACCATTTTGGCAACTTTCCAACATTCCAAAGCCGACTTATTCCGACCCAAACGCAGATTGATTACGGCCAAATAGCCCCAAGGATCAGGCATAAAGATATCGTTCTCCGTACACTTGGCCAGATATTGAATGGCATCCTCAATTCTATTCCGCTATAAATATATCTTAGAATATGTTTTTTATATTTATATTTATTCAAACAACTTACATAGTACAAAGATAATCCCATTCCATAGTTTGCGGAAAAGTTCTTTTCCTTTTTGTTATAGGGTATACACATTTCGTAGGCCTGCATAGCCAGATCATAATTTTCATTTTCAAAACTCAAACGAGCTAGTCGCATGAGGCTCATATAAAACATGGAAAGCATTTTGTTTTCGGTCAGATTGATTGTCAAAAGTTCCTTATAATATTTAATAGCTTCATCATACTGTCGACGTGAGTACTCTACATTGCCATTAACATGGGCTTGATAAAAACGCTGTCAGTTTAAAAGTAAAACTTACTAACAGAATATAATTTCAAGTTTAGAACTCACAAGCATTTTACCCCTTTCAGAGTTGTCAGTCTGCAATATTTGTACTTGAAAATTATGGTCAATTTCTCCCTGCAACATCTTTAAAGTCGAATGTATTAAATACGACTCGGCAACTGTAAATTCACTTGCAATTTCAGAAAAGATCAACTCGGCAAATCCATATGCACCAAGGCGAGCAAATGTTTTGAAAACTTCATAGAACTTAATGCCATTGATGATCTTGCCGCTCAGTTGAAAGTCGTCAGGAATAAAGGATTCGTAGAGGGAGCGGGGAATGAGGGGAATGGCTTTACCTGGCACATCATACAAATTCTCATAATGCCATCGTGTATACTCCATTCCGGATAAATAGTTCTTTTGCTTGTAATAACAATACAATAAAACCCAAACCTCGCGATCCAAACTATTTTGACTGCTGAAAATACGTAGTTGCTCCAACAAATTGCTAAAAGCCTCTCCCTCGTTTTCCTCAGACTTTAACTGCAATTTATAGTTCACATAAAGCTCCAAGAGTGAGCTATGGAATTGTAGTGGTAAGAAATTAAAAATGATACACCAAATGTCTAATATTTACACAAAGTAATCGCCATTCCAGTTGCTTTCTCTTTGAGTAAGTAAATAGGTTGAGGCCTGCTTAAAGTTCATGCTCTCGACGGAAGTGAGGAAGATATAGAAATTGATTAGAAGCTTGCTGTTGCATCCAGTCTTGAGTTCGGCCAACATCTGTTGTGCCAAATCACATTCCCCAATGTTGCACATGTTGCGATACTCCTCCATGAGGCGTCGAACACGAATCTGTTCATTCGCGTAGTGGATAACACAATTGCTTGGACTTTCCCAGCTGCAGGCTTTCAGCAACTCTTCAATGCGTTCCATGAG
Organism: Drosophila testacea; assembly: GCA_035043265.1. Taxonomy (NCBI): domain Eukaryota; kingdom Metazoa; phylum Arthropoda; class Insecta; order Diptera; family Drosophilidae; genus Drosophila; species Drosophila testacea. Next base: position 132,466 of record JAWNND010000696.1, on the reverse strand, counting down.
ATCCTTGTGCATATGTGTTAGCATTTCCTGTTAAGATAAAACCGGATGTTTGTGATATACACACAAATAGCATACACACACACACACTTACGCGAAACTCTGTATTGGTCTTGGTGGGCATGCGAACATTGAAATCGGAACCACAGATGTCCACGAGGAGATTTCTTAGATTACCTAAATGACAACAGAAATTATGACGTTTATCATCGATGCTCGTCACATTGTTCTTAACAATAAAACTAATTAATTCCTTAATAAGCTGATCAAAGGCACGATACAATTCCTTAACATTGTCACAAGAGTTGACGCCATCCTTAAGAAATTGCAGATCCATGCAGCGTCGCAATTTCGCAGTCTTCATATGGTTCTCATTGTAAACATCCAAGGGCTCGTTACACTTAGTCAGGGTCTGAAAGAAACAGATCTTCATAATAGCAAACATAGGTGATTCCGGTTGTGGTATTTCTGTCGCTCTAAAGGTTTTTCTTGTCTTGCGCATCACAGGAGAAAGAACGCTGGCAAACCGACAGGAATTGACTGCGAGTAGAAGGTAAATATATAAGGAAATATTTAGCTATATACATATGTACATATGTTCTTCAGATAATGAAATAAAGAAATAATCAAAACATCAATTATTGATGTTCAATTTGACAATTTAACAATTTAGCATAGTATAGTTACACTAAGTTCACAATGATCGTATCATAGGAGCTCACCATTAGGATATCCAAACACGCTTGGATTAATAATACCCTCGTAGAGAACATTGACAGGATTTTCATCGTACAGTTGCAAGAGGAGTTCATACTGATTGTGAACTACAGCAGCTTCAAGTATCTCACGCATTTCAGAAGTCAACACATATCGATGCAACGAATTATTGACCAGTGCAGAGTCCGTTAAGGGATTGATATCATTGATTTTAAAATCCACATTTTGAGTTTTGAGCAATTCACGGAATAAACGTGGTAGTTTAACGTTCAAACTGGTCTCCATTTGATTGTTCCTGATGCTTAAACGTGATTCGCGTAACAAGTTTCGCTTGATACTCTCCCAGACAATGATCTTGTTCTGTTGGCCAATGATCTGAGAGATGAATCCATGGAAAGTGCAGAGGGGAATCACCTGGTAGTCATCATGAGAGTCTGGAAATGTTGAGCGTATCGAGAGATTTATGCCCAGATGACCTGCACGTTGATGTAACTCTTCGGAGGCATTGTAAATGGATTCAAGTGTAAAGAATGCCAGATTTGTAAAGTGGAAATTCTTAAGGATCGGTAATATAGAGTACATATACCATTCACTAGTCGTTGTGATCTTGTGGCTCGTTGATGTCTCTAGCATGCGATCATATTCTGCATATAGCATAATAGGAATATTGCTGATGAAGCGTTTGCCTTGAAAAAGTTGCAATAGATCGCAATGGCCACGGGATAGAAACTCAAGACTCTCTTCGATATAGTCTTCATCATCATCAGCCTCTTCCCCGCATAAATCCGCTTCCGCATCTCCCGACATGTTTTGAACTAAGCGAATGGGTTCTCCATCTCCTCTATTATCAGTTTCTTTAGAGGATGAAAGTTTTCCAAATTTTTTGTTAGTTGTTTTTGCCACCTTCATGGCCGAAGCTGAGGCTTCTGTTCGTACTCCAGTCACAGTCTTAAGTTCACATCGACGATGACGTGGAATTCGTTGATATAACGATACGACCAATGGGTTATCACTGAAGATATTCATATCCTCGATGCTATCCTGAATGATACCCATAGCAAAAGCTGGCCCATCCATCTTGAACTCGTTCTCTAATATGATCGTTTCAGTTGTATAATGTTCCGACATCCTCTGTAGCGTATTTTTCGCATGATATAAATGCAATTCGAGGGGATATGATGTTACAGGCAGATTAAAAATATTCTTCAGTTGTATATAGAGAAATACTCGTTGGGGTATAACTTTCGGTTCAAATACAATCGCCGGCTTTACAGGTGCAGCTGAAAGTCTTTTGCTGACAACATTTGTAGGTTTTTTACGTCGTGATTGTCTCGAAAAGCGTAATATAGTTGATCCTTTCCCACTGACCGGCGATTCCATTTGTCTTAATTTGTTTTGAATGTGTCATAGATTTAAAACTATGCCTACTTATGACATTTGAGTCAATGTTTGTCACGAAAGTAGAAAATATTTTATTTCAGACCAGCATCTTGATTCCGTGTTTCATTATGCCAAGTGGATTCAATTTCATGTTTTGCGTTAATGAAAATTAAATATGTATACATATTCACACCTACCTGCTTTTAAATATATGTACATATGAGTGTGAGTGTACAACGTTTTTAGGCATTACATAAGGTCTCGGCTTGTTGTTCTCTCGTCGTCGAGCACGCACTTGTCAAAAATGTAACCACAAAACAGCAACAGCAACAGCAACATCAACAGCACGTACAGCAACGGCAACAGTAACACGACAGCAACAATGCATTTTGGCCAAGGCCAAACCAACAGCAGTAAAACCAACAACAACTACAACAGCAAAAACACCAAACGAGACACGTACTTGAACCCTTTTGCCCAACACTCAACTTACGACAGGTGTTTGTAGTTGTAGTTTTCATCATCGCAATATACGAGGTATCATAGCTCCCTTTATCTGTTTGTGACATCATCGAAGGGGTTTATCACTAACAGACTAAACTATATTTGTGAGGGAACTATCAATTCTCAGTATTTCGACTTTAATTCGCATTTTCACCAATGTTATAGGTAGGTTTCTTTTGAGATCCATTTAGCAATGGAACTTATTCAGATAATAATATAATAATAAATGATTTCCATACGACATTACATTGGTTCTTATTTAATTTTTACATTTATTATTATTATAAATAATATTTAAAATATGACGATATCAGGAATTTTTTAGAGAGACTACTTACTATAAATATTTAATGTTCTACAATTACTGCCATTATAAAGATGAACCTTGTTTCGAATAAGAATATTCTGAAATATATTCTTAAATTCGTTTTGTTGAAAGTCTATTGGCATAGGATATCTGCTAGCTAAAATTCATTTAAAAAGTGTGTCATAACGTTTCAAAGAATAGACTCGAAATATTAATAAATTTCGTACTTTTTAAAAAGTGTTTTCCTTTTTTATTTCAATTCAGATCTATAATTCAGTTGGGAAAATCAGTGTTAAATATTTTAACTTATCTTATACTTCTCTATGAAGGTTAGGGTATACAATGCTCGGTTTGCCATTGTTGATTATGTTGTTTGTTTTTGTATGTTTTGTTTGCCTGGCAGCGAGTGCTCTAAAATCCGCTTTGACAGCTCGCCTGTCAGCTGAGCCCCAAAAAAAACGGCCGCCTGTGGTGCGGTGGGGGCGGTTGTGTTGGCCTGTCTTGTAGGTTGTTTACTATTTTGATGGAACTCCAACAACATATGCTAATGACTGGGCGAGGGAAAAAGGAAAAGAAGGTGACAAGGCCAGGGGAAACTGAGAGGGACACAGAGCAGGCCACTCAGCTGGTGGCTTTTAGCTCGTTTAAGGACAAGTTGCTGCTTTCCCCATACACACAAAGACCAACATTGGCTTCATCAAAATGAAATTTGCTGGCAAACACATAACGTAAAACTACTTGGCAGGTAACTGGAACGCATGTTCGTTATGCTCAAAGGCTTTAAAATGCGCTTTAGTTGCACAACTTGTTTACTCTGGCTCATATGCAAATCAATGCTCTGAACCAGCTGCCCAGTTGGAGAGCAGTCCAGCTACCCAGCTACCCAGCTTGTGTAGCTTTTAGTCATGTCCTACTCATACGCCATGTGTGCCCAGGCAAGCCAGCTTTTGCGCCTGACGCAACAAAATCAATTAGACACTTGCATATAAGTACAACACTCATACCGAGGCTTTTAGACTCTACAATAACTATAACAACAATGCCATAAAGAAGCCACAATAACAACAATTGCAATTTAATGTGCTACCATTGCCTGCTAATGATAATGTTGTTATGTGCCTATTATGCTTGTTGTCTCTGTTCCTGCCTCTGTTGCATGTTGATGCAGAAGAGCAGCAGCTTCTGCTGTGGCATTCTGCACAGATCATTTGCATTTCAATGATGGCAGACAAAGCTCCCAAGTGATTTCCATGGGGAATACCTTTTTGTACACTGCATCTCTGACCTTATAAATTATGTAAAAGTTCTTGATCTGTTTTAAAAGCCTATTGAACCTAGCCCTGTTCGTCTTTTTGCCTGTAAGGTATGTGAATAAAGGATATTTTGCAATCAAGAACTCCCGATTAGACTGATAGGTCACATAAAAATATTAACATATATTTCACTTCGTTGACTTTATAAACTGGACGAATATTTTGAAGAGTTTCAAACATAACTGAAATATATAATTCGATTATAAAAATGTATTATAGCTATTTCAATATAATACTAATTTAATCACCATGCCAACTGTTTACTCACTAATTAAAGAGTGCGTGTATTATTTTTGGAAAGCACATCAAAGTAAGTTAATTTCCCTGACAAGCCTTGACCCAATTTCCAAATTTATCCATAAACTATAATCCAACGGAGGCAGGCAGGCATGCAGACATGCAACCTTAGCAAAGAAAGCAATCAACCACAGCAATCATCCTGAAGCTATTTCGTAGTCAAATATGTTAGCCTACTAAACTTGAAGTAGATGCACAGAAGCTGAAGCGAAAATGTGAAAATTCCAGAGAAAGCTTTTCCCTCTCCCATTCTCTCTCAAAGCAGCTCATGTTAATACCAAAATAGCTTAGCTCAGCGAAAACCGAGAGCCACAAAACCGCACATAACTCTACGCTGCAAGCTAAACACACATGCACGTTAGCCTGAAATTTGAAAAATAAAAATCCGTTAAATAGTATCAGAAGTAGAGGGAAACTATCAGCTATTCCTCTACCTCGTATTGGCCGAAAGTATGCAAAAGATTTCGCATGCCAAGCTAAGAATGAATTTAACAAAGCTAACATGAAATTTGCACCGTTACGTTCTTTGGTGGGAGGTCAGGACAGGGTGTTTTCAGATTTTCTGATATGAAAATTTCATTTGAAATTGAATATGAAAAACCCTCGACGCGATGCGAGACGAGGCGACGCGCTGTGCGACAGATGCTGCAATTGACAATTATTATTATTGTCAGTGCGAATGAAAAGCCAGGCACATCAGGCTCTGATGTGGCATCGTATGGCAGCTGGCAGCAGGCATATTGTGAGTTAAGCTGAGCTGGCTTGGTATTCATATGATGGCCATGTAGCTCATAACAAAACTCCAAACTGCCTCTCGTTGGCTTCAATAAAATCCAATGTACGCATTAAAATCATTTAAATTCTATTGTTTTTCCTTCATTTCGTTTGGTTTCGTTTCACATTTGCATGAATATTTTTCCGTTTTTTTTTTTGTGTGTGTCGCGTGCATGCCGCACACTCACGCACACTTACACCCAATCACACACTCACACACACTCACGCACTCACATTGAGTTCAACAAATGCCACGTAAGCTGTTTTCGTAACGGCTTTGGTGATATCAGCAAATGCATATTTAATGGCTTACGCTGCGTATGAGCAATACGATATGCCACATACTCCTGCCTGTTTGTTGCTCCTTCAGCGAATTGAAATGCTCTTCAAAATGCCATAACTCAAGCAACAAAATGTGTTAATACACAAATTGTAATAAGCAGGTAATTGGGAAACTTTAATTCTCTTGCTGAAATCACAATTAAATTACAAGTTTTATTTAATTAACTTGTGTTAATTATGGACTTTATTTTAACAACTTTCAGATCTTAAATTTATTGAAGATTTGCTTTCAACAGTTTTGTTTGTCATGTATCATACATACACACTGTAAAGTAGTTTCCAACCGGGGTACAGATCTCAGTCCGATCGGGTTCACTATTTACAAGAAATTTGTAAATATACTGGACGTGAAGGGGAAAGGCGGGAAATGTTCGGCTGTGTGGGCATAAAAATAAATACTAACGAGAATATTAATGTCTAACTACAACCACACTATTACGTGGGACTTCCCTACGGAGTTCGCAGCCGCACAGGGTATCAACCGGTGCATCACAGACTGTCCGTTAGGGTCGCTAACTACTGTTACCTGCCGGGATTATTCACTCGCCCAACGGGACTCTATCCTCGTTGTTTAACTACTAGTGGTTAGTACTACTGATTATGGGTTGCCGGGATTGTTCGCACGGCCAACGGGCAACTATCCTCGTTGTTGGATTACTACAAACTATTACTACTTTGGGATTAGGGATCGCCGGGATTACTCACACGGCCAACGGGAAACAATCCTCGTTGTCTAGCTACGGTTAATTATTGAGGAAAGGAAAGATTAATAAAACAGATGGGTTCTAGTTTAGTAATTTTTATTCTTACTATTTATGTCAACTTTAAATATACTAGTTATTCTAGCTACTACACTACCCTGCTGCACTGTCCTTAGGAGCCCTAGCGCTCCGCTTGTCCCCTTCTACTTACTGTTTCCTTTTTTCTTCAGACGCGCCAACTTGCACGTCTGTTCTCTTTCGCTTACGATCACCGACTCCTCGAGCCCTTCGTTCGGCGGGCACGCGCTAGCGTCGGTTGTACAACTTCACCACAGAGCTTTCGCTCTTCACCTCGGAGCTTTCGCTCTCTCCTCACGAGGTGAAGCCGCGCTTTACTCTGCAGTGTTGTACAACCGATCCCTAGCGCGCCCTTGCCCGCCAATAACGGCTGTTACGTTTAAATACAAGTCATTTTCTATTCTATGTTACATGTTGTAATGTGCGGCGATGCCCATAGGTGTCGCCTCACACCCCCCTTTCTTCCAGCGGGACAACGTCCCAACAAATATTTCTAATCTTCGCGTTTTCCTTTCCTCTTTTTTTTCCCCCGTTATTATTAACTAAACCTTTCGGTTAGGCTTCATTGCCGAGAAACTTATAACAAATTAATAATCCTAACTGGCTCCATTGCCAGGATACTTATGACTAATCAAGATTATATAAACTAAAACGGGGTAACTAGAGGTCGAAGCGGGTGTCTCCGCGTCGGTGCTGACTCTGGGCGGTGAGGTCGGGACGGGTTCTTCGTCGTCGCTGCGGACCTTTGGCGGCGAGGTCGGGACGGGTTCGTCTTCGTCGCTGCAGACCTTTGGCGGCGAGGTCGGGACGGGTTTGTCTTCGTCGCTGCGGATATAGATCACGTCGTCCATTCGTAGCTTATCTTAATAGTTACCTACCCTTTTCACTTAATTAGTAAATTCCTATCCTATCAGTGCAGCTAACAGACTACAGGCTATCATGTTACTTATGTTAATTATATCTATGGTTATGGTTAGCATGTGTTATCTGAATCGGCCCTCTTCGGCTCCGATTCTGTAGCATTCTTACTCCTCTCGTTGACTTCCTTTTCTTCGTCTCCAGCGTCGGGATCTGTCACGCTGACGGCTTCTTCCTGGAAAAATGGTTTTAGTTGACTTACATTGGCCACCCTTTTTCGTCGCTCGCCCTCTCTGGCAAGTCGCACGATATTGGGGGATATGAAACTGGTAACCCTGTAAGGGCCATCGAACTTGGGAGCGAGCTTTGCAGCAAACCCGTCGGCAGCCTTGGATAACTGGTGTTGCTTCAGTAGGACCAGGGACCCCAAGGATGGTCGCCACTCCCGTCTCCGCATATTGTAATAGCGGCTCTGATCCTTCGCCGCACGTTGAAGATTGCTGTGAACGATACAAAAAATTTCTTTTAGTTTGCCCTCCCTCTCCTTTGGGCTAAGGGCGCTAGTCGCCGAGCCAGGAGTAACCTCGTCGTACAAAGCGGCGGGAAGACGTGGTTCTCTCCCTTGCATCAAAAAGGCTGGGCTGAAACCCGTAGAGTCTGCCACACTTGAATTGACTGCTAGCGAAATCTCGGGTAGTAGTTCGTCCCATGAACTTTGCTGACCCTCTATGAACTGCGCTATCATGGTCTTCACCGTGCGGTTCGTCCTTTCCGTGGGGTTCTCCTGCGGACAATACGGCGCTGTATGCTGGATTTCCACGCCTAAAGATTCCATAAACGCCCGGAAGTTCCTACTCGTGAATTGCACCCCGTTGTCACAAACGAACTTCTTAGGCACTCCAAACCTGCTCAAGATTCGTTCCCGGAATGCTTTCTGTAGTTGTGCCGAAGTTGCTCTCCTCATTGGTACTAGTTCCACCCATTTTGAAAACGCGTCGTGAAATACTAACAACATAGTATTACCGTGCTTGGAACGGGGGAGGGGACCTACGAAGTCAGCACACATCACCGTCATGGGTTCTGCGATCTGTCTCGTCAACATCTGGCCGGCCGGTTTGTGCTGCTCAGTCTTAAACTTTTGGCACAATTCGCAACATTTCACATATCGGGCTGCATCTCGAAACATCCCTGGCCAATAGTATCTTTGCGCAAGCCGATGTATCGTCTTCCTCACCCCTTGATGTCCGGCAGTGGGAGCGTCATGGCATTCCTGTAACACTCGTCTTCGATTACCACTGGGCACACACAACTTCCAGGGAATGAAATCCTCATCATCTGCTCGATGTCCTAAGTTTCTGTACAGCTGTCCGTTCTCTTGGGTATAATCGGCGAATTTGGCTGGGTCGTGTTCGATCTTGTCCAGCATCCTCGAGATCCATTTGCAGTCTGCCTTGGCCTCTACCGCCTGTTGGCAGATCTCGGGAGGGTGCCTCGAAAGCGCATCAGCCACTACGTTTAATTTCCCGCGGCGATAGTGAACATCAAACTGGAACTGCTGCAGTTCCAGTGCCCATCGGGCGATTCGACCGGTCGGACTTTCTATAGAGTTTAACCACTTGAGAGCCAGGTGGTCCGTCACCACATCGAATCGGTAACCTTCTAGGTAGCACTGTAGCTTCCTTATCGACCACACGATGGCTAGGCACTCCTTTTCCGTCGCCGAGTAGTTTAACTCCGCCTTCAACAACTTGCGGCTGGCATATGCTATGACTCGTTCCTCTCCGTCCACGGTCTGCGTCAGGACGGCGCCTAGTCCGTAGTCACTTGCGTCTGTCTGTAGCACAAATTTTTCCGAAAAGTCGGGACATGCAAGAACAGGGGCGGTTGTCAGCTTTTCTTTCAATTGCCGCAGTGACTCCTCCTGTTCCTCTCCCCAAATCCACTTACGGCCTTTCTTAAGGAGGGCGGTCATGGGCTGAACGAGTGCCGCAAAATTCGGCACGAAGCGTCTGTACCAAGACGCCATCCCTAAGCACTGGCGTAACTCCTTGCAGTTTGAGGGAGCCCTAAGGCTCTGGATTGCCTCGACTTTAGCGGGATCTGTGCAAATTCCTTCCCCACTAATCACATGACCCAAATAAACCAGCCTCTTTCGGAAGAAACTACATTTCTTTCTGTTCAGCTTCAGGTTAGCGGCTCTCAACCGCCGGAAGACTTCTCTTAGGTTGGCTATGTGTTGTTCCTTGGTGCTACCTATCACCACTATATCGTCCAAGTATGCAAATGCATGGGGCTCCATCTCCGACCCAATTACGGTGTCTAATGCGCGTTGGAACGTTGCACAAGCGGAATGCAGCCCAAATGGCATCACACGCCATTGGAACAAACCCCTTCCTGGCACCGTAAACGCCGTGCACTCTCTACTATCTGCCGCCATGGGTATCTGCCAATAACCCTGCTTCAGGTCTAGCGTTGATATAAAACGAGCATGTCTTAACCTCTCAAGGATGTGATTGATCCGAGGGACAGGATAAGCATCCGGGATAGAGTGGGCATTGAGCTGTCGGTAATCTATGCACATGCGCCAATCCCCTGTCTTCTTCTTGACCAGGACGATTGGAGCACTATGTGGACTGTGCGACGGCTCAATGGCATTCATTCGGATCAACTCATCGACCTGCTCATCTATCACCCTTTGCATGGCCGGATTCTTCGGATAATACCTCTGCTTCAGAGGCTTATCATCTTTCAACCTTATCTTATGTTCTGCTATATGTGATATCCCCTTCAGGTTGTCGAAGAGTGCCAGTTCCGCTTCCAAGAACTCCCTTAGTTCTGGTTCCAGGTCCTCGGGCCACCCTGCCTCCTCCGTCGGGGATTCCATCTCCTCCTCCTCACCCATATCCACCATCGCAAGTTCAGATGGGGACCCTACCTCCACAGACCATGTTTCGGTTTCCCTTTTCTCACCGCCACATGATATCAAGACATCGGGGCCAGTTTCAACCCGATCATCTTGCCGTTCCGGCACTCTACTCTCCTCTGAAGCATCTTGTGCGCACCCCGTATCGGACTTTTCCGCCCCATTCCGTCTTCGTGCTCCTCGGCACCTACGTCGGGCACGTGTTCCCCCTATTGGGCGCAATACACCTTCCACCGACTCCCTGCTATCAGCAGGTAACTCCGGTTTTGCAATCGGCAAAACCACCGTCTCCAGCTCCAGGCGAGCGTTGCCAATTTGCAACGTCGTCCCCATAGCGCACAGGAAATCCATACCAAGGATGACGTGGTCCAGCATGGAAGGCATGATAAGCATCGGCATACTTATTACCTTACCAGCTAGGCATACGTCCATCCTTAGTAATCTCTCGACATCCAATGTCGACCCATCCGCCAACCGAATCCGTGACTGGACCTCCTGGGTCTCTCCTCGGATCGCCCTCTTGCGCACACACTCTTCACTCATGAAGCTGCGTGTTGCGCCCGTGTCAATGGTGGCTGGCATGATCTGCCCTCCAATCCCCACCATTGCGACGATGCGACCCCCCTCCACTGCTAACGGAAATTCTACTGCTGTGTCGTCGGAGTATTGGCGCCGCCCTGGCCCTGCCCCAGGGGACGCCACAGCCCGTTTCCCTCCTCGACTCGCCCGCAACAGTTCTGGCTGCTCACGTCTCTCTTACCGCAACGTCTACAAAATGTCACTTGAGCATTTGGGCACTCCCGCGCGAAATGTCCTTCTTGAGCGCATTTGTGACAAGCCCTTCTTGGATTGAATACTGGTCCGCCAACTTGGGCCATCATCCGGTTTGTGGCCGCCGAAGATTCTACAGGAAACTGTGGGACTCCACCTCCAATTTCCACCGGCCTGGTTGCGTTAGGCGGGGACCGAAAAGGGTTGTATGGCCTACTAACTGACTGATTCCCTGAGCTCATATTCATACTGGCCGAATTTCTTGATTGTGTCGTAGCGACCCGGGAGTACTCCATACTTTGTCCCTTGACGTTTTCGTACTCCGCGGCCATCTGGGTTAACTGGGAAAGCGTCGTAAAGTCGTGTCGACGTATATAGAAACGATACTCCGGCGCGGCATTTTCATATGCTCGATGTAGCTCTCGCGCCACATCGTAACCTGCATGATGCATTAATGCCCGGAGATCAATAAGATAATCCTTAAATTCCTCACCCTCGCGCTGGCGGCGGGACCTTATTTGATCCTCCAGTCGCTCAAAATAACGCGGCGGCAAATAAAATTCTAGAAAACCATTTCTAAAATCTTCCCAAGGCTTGTTCCTCAATCCGCATGTTTGGAACCAGCGTGCGGCCCGGTCTACAAACACCTCGGACATAACCCCAGGCATGCGCTCCAGGTCAATACCGTGGGCGATGGCTCGCTCTTCAAGAGTCTCAATAAAATTCAATGGGTCTGCCTTTCCGTCATATCTCATACCCCACTTGCGGACTTGTTCCGCCACTCCCTTGGGGGGCCTCGCGGTAAACTGATGGTGAACCGGGGGATCATGCCCTGAACCTACTTTGATATCGGGCACTACCCGTGAACCCTGGGTTACCACCTGCTTTGTTGGAGCGGCCTGGGTATCGTGGAGATGAACACTCCTCAGATCCGACTCAGATTTCTGATGGAGGCGGGCGCCCATGTGAGATTTACTGCAACCGGCTAAGGGTTCCAACAATTTCGCGAATCGCGCCTCGTGCTCGGCCAACCGAGCCCATGTCTCAGGTGAATGGCCACCGTCCTGGACAAATTTGCATAGCCGCTTACGCAAATCCTCCAGTCGGCCCTCTCTGTCGAGCCCGAACTCTTGTGCTATGAGCACCAGTTCCTCCTTTAGGCGTTGGTGGATCCAACGCACACCCACACCCGGATTCTGGGACTCACCTGTTTCTACCATCGTATTTTTGTTTTTTTTTTTTTTTAATTTTATATAATTTTCTTTCCTCGGTTTATTTCTCCCTCCTTTGTTTTACTTTTATTATCAACTATTGGCCTTCGGCCCACTATACACCGAAATTTTGCTTATGATTTTTGGCCTTTGGCCCACTGTACAATCAAAAAAAATACACTGTTAACAATTATTGGCCTTCGGCCCACTGTACATAAGCAATTATATTTCGGGAGAAATTATTGGCCTTCGGCCCACTGTTCACAAAAAAAAATGTTTTGTTGTTATTTATTGGCCTTCGGCCCACTGCACAATTCAAAAAAAATATTTTAGGGGTAATTATTGGCTTTCAGCCCATTGTACACCAAAAAAAAGGTTTTGGTGCTACTTATTGGCCTTTGGCCCACTGCACACACACAAAAAATATTTTGGGGAGTAATTACTGGCTTTCAGCCCACTGTACACCAAAAAAAAATATTTTGCAAGTAATTATTGGCCTGCGGCCCACTGTTCACCAAGAAACATATTTTCGTTTCTTTTATTTCTTATCGGCCGTCGGCCCACTGTTCACTGGTAAAACTTTGCACTTGCTTGGCTTCGGCACCCTGTATATCTTCCGTCTTTGGTCCACGTTTCGCACTGTACTTTTTCTCTCACCAACGCGTGCCTCTTTTCGGGCAAATTCGCACTTTTCGAGACTATTGCAAGCGAACTGCGTAATAGTCGACGGCGTCTCTGCCCTACGCGACGTCGGCAGCGATGCACCGTTATGGGCAGAGTTGAGGTCTGCTGGCGCCTCTGTACGTGTGTGAGCGCGCGCGTGGCTCGGCTGATCGTAAGTCAGTGTGCGCGTGTGTGTGCGTGCTGTACTGAGTTCCCCCCTTCCCTTTTTTTTTTTTCCTCTTTCTTTGTCGACGCTGTTTCGCTTTTGGCACGTGTCGCGTCAAAAAAAAAATACATGCAATAATGCAGGGTATGGCGAGGTTTGTCCGACTAAAGGGTAACTTCTACTAATGCCCTATTTATCTATTTGCCTACAGCCTTACATTTGTTTAGGTACAGCAGTGGGTTTTTATGCCACGACTATACCACGCCCTTTTCACACCTCCAGCGTCCCTGCTCGGGCGCCACTTGTAAAGTAGTTTCCAACCGGGGTACAGATCTCAGTCCGATCGGGTTCACTATTTACAAGAAATTTGTAAATATACTGGACGTGAAGGGGAAAGGCGGGAAATGTTCGGCTGTGTGGGCATAAAAATAAATACTAACGAGAATATTAATGTCTAACTACAACCACACTATTACGTGGGACTTCCCTACGGAGTTCGCAGCCGCACAGGGTATCAACCGGTGCATCACAGACTGTCCGTTAGGGTCGCTAACTACTGTTACCTGCCGGGATTATTCACTCGGCCAACGGGACTCTATCCTCGTTGTTTAACTACTAGTGGTTAGTACTACTGATTATGGGTTGCCGGGATTGTTCGCACGGCCAACGGGCAACTATCCTCGTTGTTGGATTACTACAAACTATTACTACTTTGGGATTAGGGATCGCCGGGATTACTCACACGGCCAACGGGAAACAATCCTCGTTGTCTAGCTACGGTTAATTATTGAGGAAAGGAAAGATTAATAAAACAGATGGGTTCTAGTTTAGTAATTTTTATTCTTACTATTTATGTCAACTTTAAATATACTAGTTATTCTAGCTACTACACTACCCTGCTGCACTGTCCTTAGGAGCCCTAGCGCTCCGCTTGTCCCCTTCTACTTACTGTTTCCTTTTTTCTTCAGACGCGCCAACTTGCACGTCTGTTCCCTTTTGCTTACGATCACCGACTCCTTAGACGCGCCAACTTGCACGTCTGTTCTCTTTCGCTTACGATCACCGACTCCTTAGACGCGCCAACTTGCACGTCTGTTCTCTTCGTCTAGACCTTACGATCACCGACTCCTCGAGCCCTTCGTTCGGCGGGCACGCGCTAGCGTCGGTTGTACAACTTCACCACAGAGCTTTCGCTCTTCACCTCGGAGCTTTCGCTCTCTCCTCACGAGGTGAAGCCGCGCTTTACTCTGCAGTGTTGTACAACCGATCCCTAGCGCGCCCTTGCCCGCCAATAACGGCTGTTACGTTTAAATACAAGTCATTTTCTATTCTATGTTACATGTTGTAATGTGCGGCGATGCCCATAGGTGTCGCCTCACAACACATTACACATTAAAAAACTCAATCACAATAAATTAAAATTTGTATTCAGTTCTTTTCAAAAACTTTATGAACTTATATCAAGCATAATGTGCAATGCAATGTTTACTTTTACTTGTTGTGCCTATATATATTTATTTACATTTAAACATAGAAAATTATGCTACTTAGGGAATAAATTTAATGGCTTTAAAATCATGTATTTATTGGAGATTTGTCTTTATGCATTTTTCAGTTACCCTTATCTTTAAGCTATAGCCCCATTTGCCTTCTGTATTTGCCAATGCTCGACGTCAGACTCTGACAGCGGAAAAAGAAGGCAAGAGTTGAGCTTGAGGTACAAGTCTCGCTTGTTTGCATAATGCCAAGCAGTCAACACAACACCTTCTCCCCAAAGCATATACATACTCTTTGGAGAATCGCATAAAAATGCTGCGGTTTTTATTTTTCAATTCCATACGTTGTACTTTACTTTTGCCACAGAATTTTACGCTGACAGCAGCCAAATCGTTTCGTAAGCAAAAAAGGATTTTCCACAGTTGTCGTGATGTCTGTTTTTTTCCCTTCTTATTGTGTTGATTTGCGTAAAGGCAGCTGCTGGAGGATGAAAAGATGATAATAGAAAACGAAGCCAAGTTAAACAAAAGAGTAAGGCGAAAATCCTTTAGAATGCCGTGTCGCAACTTTATGGCCAAGTTTTTCATTTGACGCATTTATAAATTATTTAAAGTGTCGCCCCTTGTTGATGTATGTATGCCCATGTTCAGTCTCTGTCTCTCAATGTGCATGTTGATGTATGAATGTGTATCATTGACCTCGTGACCTCAAAAGTGCTCACACACATTCAACATTTATAGTAGACAAGCTGGTCCAGTGACATGACAAAACCATAAACAGTGGCTAAACAAGGTGCTTAAATTATGCCACAAGATCTCAAAACTGGCTGTAAATAACATGTTGGACCCGTAGAGAGGCGACCCTCTCTCCCATTCATATTTATGGGTGTAGATGAGTGTACTCACAGACACATAGATGGAAACCATGGCCATGCGTCGCCTGCCACAAAATGTAGCCACTCTCATATCCTCTTGCAACTGCCTCCCTTTCTGTCTCCTGTCCCTTGGCTTGTTGCTAGTTGTTGGTCTCACGCTTGGCTGACTTTGGTTTTGAGCAATCAACACTATGTATGTGTGAGTGTGTTAGTGTTTGTATATGTGTGTGTGTGGAAGGGGGGGGTTGAAATGTAGTTGTATATGTTTACTTAGCGCCATTCAGCTGCCAGCTGTTTATTCACATATGTACATATATGAATATCAATTGCTTATGCTTTTGATTCATTCTTTTATTGCCATAAGTATAACTCATTTATTACAAATTGTACAAAGCAAATCTTTTAAGAATTGATTGCTTTAAATTCTCAGTTAACTAACCGTTTTGAGGTTGACACGCCTCTTCTCGTCAGTTCAATAAATTGTCTCTTGTTGGGCAATCGATGGAAAAACCCAAGCCGACATTTTCCTCCAGTCTGTAATTCCTATACACTCTGATTGCCGGTCTGTGTTTGTTTACCCACCTGGCTGCCCCAACTTGTTTCCTTCCTGTCAATGACATGCCACATAGACACAACACAAACGATTTTAATTAAAATCGGATTTGGCATCAACGATTTCCGAGAATTTAATTGCATGTGGTATGACATTTGTTTACACTTTGACGTTGACGAGCTGGCCAAGCAAATTTTGTTGGTCTGAGTGGAAAAACACGTCTTTGATCTAAAGCTACAACTTGCAGCAATACTTGTCAGCTTTTCACACCGCCTAACACAATAACAAAGCATAAAAGAGAGAGAGAAGAGAGAGAGAGTGATAGATAAAGATGAAGCAAAGCGAGATAGTAAGAATGAATAAAATAATAAAAATTCATAAATGAATGCTTGAGAGCTTCTTGACACACGGATGTTAGCTACCGGAAGTGGATGTGAATTCTGTAAATGTCTTTGTATGCATATGAATACAAGTCAGAGTATGTTTGTGAGTATGTTCTGTGTTTTAGTGTATTAGTTTACGTGTGTATATGGGTGTAAGCGAATGCTCTGCTGATTTGTCATTGTGTGCAGGTTTGGGTAGGTTGAGAAAATTTCAGTTTAAGAAAAACCAAGGCAATGGTGTAAAGCAAAGAACGGTAAGACCAAAATAAACTGAAATAATTGATAACTGTCAATACTAATCAAAAAATTATATTTTTTCTTTGACAAATCAATTATTGTTTTTCTATTATATAAGTTTACTGTTTCTTAGTTTTTCAAATAAAAATCAACTATTTTTATCAATATTTTGAATATATTTTCTTTAGATAAATGCATTTAAATTATTTACTAAATTTTTGGTTAAACTAGTGAATTTTACTTCAAGTTATTAAACACATTATTCAAAGAAAACTTTTTGCTGCAAAAAATTGAATAGAACATCTATTGATATGTATAATAAATTGAAAGTCTTCTGGGCATCCGCTCACGTGGGGCTGTGTCTGTCAGTTTCACACATCCGTATCCTTTTCCGTTTGAAGCAATAATAAACAGTTTCCGTCAGTTGTTTGACATATCTACAAGCCGAAATCAGTTTGTGTGCTTAATGATATGTATAAACCTTGCTCAAATAACAACCCTTTACACCAACTGACCGCCTACCCGTATGTGTTTCTGTGTGTTAGTGTGAGTGTGAGTGTCGGGGGTGTGTGTTTTAGGAAAAGACAACGATTGACTCCTGGTCAAATATAAAACGTAGCTGCGGTTATTGCTTGATTAATTTCCGGTCAAATGGCTAGAGACACTAATGACTATTTAATGTAACAATTTACACTTTATTGATTTGTAAATGTGTGTGTATTTGTATCAACATAAACGGCTCTTTATGTCAAGTTGTCAGACACAGGTCTTGAAAATATTAGACACTTCACAATGATATCAGCTGAGAGTTGACACCACAACACAATTTCAATTGTTGTTTTGATTATCTCCTTTGGAGCTTCTTTGGTTTTATCAAATTTTTTTAAGGCGTCTTAAGAGCTCAGAAAGTCCAAAGGAAACATTAAAGACAGCATTTTAAATTAAAATTAAAGAAGATACTTCTTAGGAAATTGCCAGAAACTGCATTGTTTTATTTGATTGGTTGGAACTGCAGAACAAATGTATTTTCTTGAACGTGATAATAACTACGTTATGTTAATGATTTCTCAATTCTGTGTCGATACATGTTATTTATTATTATTATATATACATTATATTATTATACATAAATTCCTTTATATTTTTATTTATTCACAGTTCGTAACACTGAAGTTGTCGTAATTATATATCTTACAATACAATCTTTGTTTTTAGGAACGATTCTCACCTTAAGAGTCTCTAAAATCTGGCAGCAGAATTCGGCAATTGTAAAAGTACTTTAACAGTCAAAGCAGAGAGGTTTGGTTGAAGTATGTTATGTTGGAGGGAGATGAGGATTCGTGTGATATCATCTCTGTGATTTTCAGCCTGTCATGAAATTGCAGTCGGAAAACTCAAATTGAGACTGAAGTTTTGTGTTTTTCTGCCAGCCTAAGTGCTCTATCCGGCTCAAATGGTCGGTGGTTCCGTGGTAAGTGGCTGATAGTCATAGACGGAACAGTTATTTCATTGCATTATCCGATTTTATTTTGAGTCCGCATTTGCAATTGCGCATACGTATACGAGAACGTGTGTGGTGGTTACATTTTTCCAGCTTTCAAGCGTGTCTGACCGTTCAAAAGGGGGCACTACATTCATGCAAATAATCGCTCTCTGGACACAATAACCACAATTCACATTGAGCTGGAGTTTTAGCTGTCTGCTAATTCAAAAGAAATTTTATGGAATTATGTTAGCTCGAAGCAACATCAGAGTTCAACGTGGTTCAGCAGGCGGCCAAGCTTGTCTGTCTACCATACAGAGAGCTTATAGTTCATCATGTCAAGCATTTGAGTTTCATATCACGTATTTTATTACATCGTTATTCATGACATTGGGGGAGGTCTGTAGAAGTGCTATATGAATTTCAGTAAATGGCATGTTTTCCCATCGCACACTTGGCATATATTCAAAATGCAGTTCAATAGATTTCTATGCCATAAAATAAACATTAAGTTGCTTAAGCAGTAGCCCTTTTCTCGCCCCTCTCGCTTTCTAAGACATTTCTCAGCTGGCACATAATTAAATTGATATCCACGGGTTATGCTCCAGATTTATGTGCATATTACTAAAAGTGATATTTGCAAATTGAAAAGGGCTCGCAGGGGATCAGCGACCCGAGCGATTTGAAATGTTGCACAAATGGCAGCATAAATTGTTCATGCATAAATTATATGAAAAATGGAAAGCACGACGTAATATTATTGTGCCAAAAGTTGAAGCATTTTAAGCATTTACATTGAAGAACAGGCACACACATGCACACCCACATTAACACACGTATGAAACAACTATACCCGACATAGCTGAGCATAAACTTATGAACTATGCGCTTTCAGCATGCTTCAGTATGTGTGAGTCCGTGTATGTGTGTGTGTGTGCTGACTTTACTGGCCTCAAAGCCCGCTGAAAGCATAAAACTTCATACCAGAATACCAAAGCAAATATTTACATATAATCCATGTGTGTGCGAAACGAAAACTCAACTAAAACTAAACTTAAGTCAGGACACACCTCAAAAACAAAAGTACAACAAAACGGAAAAAGCACCAACAACAAAAACAAAAACATCTATAATAAAACAACAATAAAAGCGGCAAAGAAATTCTAAAAGAAATTATTTCTGGCATTTTAATAAACAACTAGAGCTACAAAAATATGCTGCAAAATATTCTAATAGGTTTTGTATTATATAAATGCTTCACATATTTTTAATACCCTATATGCATGGCATACTTAAGTATAAATGGGGCATAAATAAATTAGTGGAAAAAGAAGAGAAGTCTTCTGGCACATTACGTATACGCAATCTTAAGCTAGATAAGAAGATAGAAAAACAAACCAGAACTACGACCAATCAAAAGTTACAAAGTACAGAGTATCTTCTAGTTTCTTTCTCTCCTAGTTATAAGGAATTTGTCTGTTGGAAAATATCCGTAACCAAAGTTCACTGAAGTCTGCAGACTTAGATCAAATATGGCTTCAACTTTAAAATCCATATAAACGCATGAAATTGTTCAATTAACACTTTTTAATTAAATTACCTGAAATTCGACTGAGGACATTAAGGTCATCGCAAACTTAAACGAATTGTTTATATAAATATATATACTTTTATGAAAATGCAGGAATTCAGCTTAATTCAGATATACTCCACAGGTCTTGATCAACCCAAAATTAAATGAAATAAAAAGCATTAGTGAGTATTCCGCTTGATGACAATATATAAAGTTTCAATCAAATTATCAACTATAAACTAATTAAAGAAATAGGTTCCTTACCAATATATTTAGTTCCCATTTATTGAGTTTAAAATATTGGGCCACAGTTGTGATAAACATGCCTGATAAAACTGAGTTAACTAAATATTGTCCGTGAAAAATACTTTATAACTATTTGATATCTGAAATAGATTTTTGTTAGTTCACTTTTAGGTATTCAAAGGTATGTCTTGAAAATCAGTTATGTGGAACTTTATGAATATTGAAATGGTACACATATCTTTAAAAAAAAAATATATATGGCATTCTAAGTCTAATAATTCTACATATTATTTAACATATTTGGCTTAAAGAAAGTGTATTTCGCAACACACTGAAAATAACAATTTTCGGATATAGAAAACTTCTCTAAAATCGCAAAATTATAAAAATTCTAATGAACATGTACGCAAGCTTCTTCTGGAGCCACTTAATTTGAGGCATGCAATTTGTGGCGTATTTTCTAGACGTCATTTAAAATAAACCAACGAAACTGAAGAGCTTTAATTCGGGCAACAACAGCTAATTACAAGGCGACCTAATTTTATGGCAAAGTGTGAAAAAAAAACGAAACGAAATTGTAGCAAACTTCTGGACGGGGCGTCAATAAATGGCAACGAGGCCAAGCACCTCGAAAGCAAACAAACACGAGGGAACCACAGTGAAATGTAACGCTCTTTCGATGGTGATGTGAATGTGAGTGTATGTGTGTGTGTGTGTGTGTAGCGAGTGTATCTGTGTGCTTGTTTTTTGCTAATTAGCGAATAACCGTGTTTAGATTGCAAACACTCATGCCAGGGAAAGAAATAACAGACGCCGGCAAATTAATTGCCAAACAAGTGAGTGCAGAGTTGGCAAGTGGAAGTTGCTGTCGCAGTCAGTAGAGAGAGGCCTAAAACCTACACACAGATACACAGACACACACACACACAGATACATACAACTGCAACACACGCATTTCTGCAGCAGGGCGGAAAAAATCCTGACCCTCAGAAATGGCAGAGTGGACAGGACGCGTCGGCGACATTGCCAGAAAGGGAGAGCGAACAAGAGAAAAAGAGAGTTGTGCTTAGTTAATTAGTTTAGCAGCATGTTGAGTGTGTGCTAGTCAGAGGATGTGTGTATCTGTGTGTGTGTAAGTGTGGTTCTGTGCCTGCGCCTGTCATTTGGCATCCCTGCTTTTTCGGGTAGGAGAAAAAAAAGAGGAGGTTCATTCTTTGCCACTGTCGAGTTGCGTGTGTTTGCTGTCAACGACGCATCAACTCGGGGCCTACTCACATTTTTGGACACTACTCTTGGTAAATGCGAGCTTCAATTACAGCTGAACAAATGCCCAAAAGCGCGGCAACACATGCGACTCTACTCTGAACCATTATTTGCCATTGGTCTTTGCACATCGGATTGGCAACTTTAAAGCCGCTTAGGCGCTCAGGCGCCGTTGCACAAAGCCGCCAAATAGATGTCCTTTACAGTGTCAGGCAACAACGCTAATTAGGAGAGGCCAACATCTGGCTAACAGTCCAAAAGAGGGCTCAAACAATCCCAATAGACATCTCTCAACTTTGTTGACACTCGTAGTGCATAATTGACGGTATTCTAATCAGACTTTGCCAAAAGTAACCAAATAGAAATATAGAATCATTATAATTATGTCTGTCTGTCCGTCCGTTTGTCTGGAGCGTTTTTTCACCAGAAGGAATAGTATTAAGTGAATGAAATTTTGGGATGTTGTTAATCCAAAAATACGGTAAGCTACAGTGAGCAAGCTCGACAGTAGGAGACCCAGTACTTTTTGAATGCAAAGCGTTCACTATTGATTGTTCTTCAATAATGCGTACTAAACAATAGATGGCGCCACTACGAAGTTAATAAACACAGAGAGTCGCTAGCGTCTCTTCTTCTTCCTCCTTTTGCCTGTAACATTGTTAGTTGAATAACTTCCGTGTTTATCATCCGATTGGAGTGAAATTTTCTGGACAGGTTTGGACCATAGTGTATATTATTTGTACCAACAATCAAGTCGCTAACATTAAAGGGGCGTCTTCAATTCGACCTCGAAATTTTGTATTTCAATTTCCTGGGGCGGATAGGGGCGTGGCGAAAATCTAAAACAAACTTGATCAACGGGTGATATAGGTGAAGCTACATACCAAATTTGGTGTCTCTAACTGTTATAGTCTCTGAGATCTAGGTGTTCATATTTTCAAAATTTTGATCAGCCGTATACTATCCGTTTATTATCCGATCCGAATAAAACTTTCAGGACAGGATTGGACTATAAAGTTTATCGTGTGTGCCAAAAATCATATCGCTAGCTTGAAAGGTGCTTTCGTTATTCGACTTTTAAATTTTGTATCAAATTTACGGGGGCGGAGGGGGGCGTGGCAAAATTCTAAAACAAACTTGATCAATGCAATGTATAGATAAACCTTCATGCCAAATTTGGTGAGCTCTAGGTGTTCAAAAAAATAGTCTCTGAGATATAGGTGTTCAAGACAGACGAGGACAGACGGACATGGCTATATCGACTCGGCTGTTGATGCTGATCAAGAATATATATACTTTATGGGGTCTGCCACGCCTCCTTCTGCCTGTTACGCACATTTTTTTTTTGCACAAACTTAATAGACCCATTTGTACTTTTTTAAAGTACTGGGTCTAAAAAATTGCTTCATTGAAAAAAAAAACCAAAATAGCGGCGGTATCGCCGGCGCCCTAAGACGCGTTTCGCTGGGAGGCCTTCTGCGGCACGCAGCATAAATGGTGTAAATTTGAACCATCGGAAGCAAAAAACTATTTTTTATCTACATTAGTATAGCTAGATTTCAAGATTTTAAAAAATTTGATTTTTGTAATTTTTGAGATGGTTTGAACAAAAAAGCTGGAGTTTCACCTTAAAAATTTACAGTTTTTGGGTCATTAAAAAACCGGCTAATTAATTTATAGAATAATCCGTACGTGCTTCAATGCGTATTCACGTTCTGAAGATTTTGCTTAGATTTCAAGCGAAAATTTTGTTGTAAATTGTTCGAGTTGTGCTGCGTGCCGAATTCAAAAAGCGTGTTTCGAGAAAAACGCGTTTAAAGTTTTGGTGGTCGCTCTTTGGCGAATACATATTCGACATAGGGGTCAGAGAAAACCTTATACCCAAAAAATTTTTTTACCATATTCTATAATGATTTTAAGCCAATAAAAGAAATCAAAATCAATTCACAGAATTTCTTGATTACCTGAATGACAAACGAAGCAACAGCGATTTCTTATAAATGAAATTTGGATATAATTTTCGATTTCTTCTATGCCGTGCACAATAAAAATAAATAAAAAATGCTTGTAAATATTTTAACGTGTTTACGGCAATTTTCAATTTAATTTTTAAAGTTGTTAACGTATCCAAGGGCTATCTAACTTCAACACCCGCCCACAATAAACACAACAAGGAAAACAGCTACAACAACGGCATCAGGAACAACATCAGGAGCGGATCATAGTGTGAAACTTTTATGTTTTGCGAAAACATTACCTAAAGCCCATTTGCACCCACCTCCCGACCATCCCCCGACCGCCTCCCACCACGCCCACAAAACCAACAGTGGTCCAACTGCGGACCGGACGGAGTCGGGACTAAGCAATTCCCTAGGGTGTATTTTGAAGAGGAGCCCAGCATGGAAGTGGAAGTGGAAGTGGAAGTGAACCAATTGCTGGAACCGGGAAAACCTAAAGAAAACTCAACCTCATGCGCCCAGTCAGCCGGCCTTCAACTGAGCGAGCATTAAAAATTGATGAGTTCTTAATTTGTGTTGCGCTGCTGCTGTTGAGCTGTTTTCTCTGCTTCCACTGGCATATTGAAAATAGATTAAGTTCTATTATTTGCAGTCATGATGTGGATTAGCACGGACACTTGAGGAAAAGGACGAAACTTTTGCCTGCGTTCGCTGCTCGTTGGCTGCCTTTATAAACGTCATCATTAATCATGCTGACAAGGGGACTGTACGGATTGGATTTTCATTTTATGTTTCCTTCCCAACAAAAGCGCGTTCCAATTTTGGGTTTGCCTTTTGCGTTCGTCGTTTGTTTGTATAATTTATGTTTGTGCCACAATTTACGCACAACAGTCAGAACTAGCCAAAACTGGCGAGAACTCTCTGGTCAGTGCTACATCGAAACAATTTTTAAGTTATTTATGCCCTAGCGCGGATCTAATTGCAATTTCCGTGCAGTCACAAAAATGTTGCAACTTTTATAGTGCCTCTCCAAAATGTATGTCCAGTTTTCCATACGTAACTCAATAAAATTTTCCACGTTGACAATTTTTGGAACCTTTCCTTTCCCCTCGTCCAGCTTGTAAGCTGACAAAATTTATTTATGGTAATTTCTGTCAACAGAATGCGCCGCTCATCAAATTGAGGCCCTGGCATTTTATCAAAATTTGCACATGGTAAATTTAACAGATCGTCCTTGATTTGGTTTAGCATTTGTATGAGGGTGTATGTGGTTTTGGCCAATGGATGTGCCGCATAATCCAGAAGTGCGTTTTGCTCCAACTCGTTCTCCGAAAATTTAATTAAGAATTTCATTTCGCTTTTATTGACTTCAGTTCTCTGCGTTTGCAGCTAATTATACAATTTGAATTGGGATTTTCGTCCCAAACTCATTTTTTCTCTCGCTTTTTTTTGCAATTTTATTCAATAATATTTTTGTAATTAGCTTGGCACGCATTTAATTTTGAAATTTAATTAGTGCAAACAACAATGCGGTTTGTTTATGAATTCGTAATGCGGCAATATCATTATTTTTTTTAACATTTACATTGCTGTTGTTGTTGTTGTTGTATCTGTTGCTAATTATGAGCGACATAATGCGCTTGTCATACCGCTTGTTATTAGTTTGTAGTTTTAAAAATCCGTTATTGATTTTGTGTATAAAAGTATTTGCATTATTTATTTGTCACTTGGTAATGGCATTGCCTGGCTATTTGTCAACCTTGTCGGGAACTATTAGTCATAAAAAAAATCTAATTAAAAGTATTGATGTCGAATATTGATGCTCTGATACTCTTTTAAATAGTTCCTGTATAATAAGAATTTTTGATTGTTCGTTATAATACATGCTTCTTATTCTCATTGATTGACCAGCCGAAAGCTGAGCCGGGTTTTCTGTATAATATGTAATAGTTATAGAACCCTCTATTAGTGTATAAAATTGATTATCTCTTATGTCATACTTTCACTATCAATACTATAATGTACTTTCATTAGCTGTTTATTTATATAAGCTTTTCAATTTACATAAATTGATTATGATTACAAGTATGTGAGTTGCATCACTCTTCAACTTTGTTCTACAGTCAATTATAATAGGGAAACTGTAAAAACTGCAAATTGTTATAATTACAATATTTTAAATATTAACTTTGTTTGAAACAAGCTGAGGGCAATAAGTTTAATTTTTTTTACTCATAACTTCTTGGAAATATTTGTTAATTAGTCAACAATTTGACTTTAGAACGGATTAGACACACAAAGTACACAACGTTTCCTTGGCGTTTGTTTTTAAGGCGGACTTTTCACACACCGAAAATACAATAAATGTCGAAAACTTTCAACGCCACAATGAGGCATTGCGTGTGGTATAAGCCTTATTTATTTGCTGGCCATAAATAACGCTTAACGCATCTAAATCTTTAACTTTGTGCGAATGTGCTGGCTGACTGGCTTCAATTCTGGCTCTTTTTTATGCAGGCAGTTTGAGTTGTTTACCCCGGCTAAGGCTAACTCGACAAGGCTTAAATTGTGGACACGAATGCCTTTTTGCTGCCGCCATGGCGGCTCACTTCAATTCGAAAGTTAAAAGTTAGAAAACAATACAAAAATTGTACTGCTTACATTTTTATGTATTTTTTTTTGCCACTTTTTCTAGCATTTTTATTTTTATTTTATTTATTTTTGTGTAAGATTTATGAGCTGCCTTTTTGTGCTCCTTTTAACGTAAACGTTTTAGCAAATGCTTTAAAGTTTAGCTTTTTTTGTTAGTATTTGTTAATTTTAGAACAAAAAGTTGGTTTCAACATTTAATATCAGTGAGTGAAAAGGTTTTTTCAATATGTTTATTTTGAAGTGTGGGCGTATTTATATATGTTATAGAAAGCTTTTTCAAGGTTAGAATGCTGGGTTCTTCCGCTCTTTATTCGGTCTATGATTATATGTTATATAAACTTATAAACTCAATTTTCAATCAACATTCGACAGGTTTGTATATGGTAATATCTCAGGCGAATCTTAATATATTTTATCTTATGCGACGCATAATGAACGCAGTACTTTAAATACAGGATTGAGGAGAAGTTTACCAAAACTGTGCTTTAAAAAGTACAAATAAGTCTGTTATGTTTGTTCAAGAGTGCGTTACAAACAGATGGAGGCGTGGCAGACCCCATAAAGTATATATATTCTTGATCAGCATCAACAGCCGAGTCGATATAGCCATATCCGTCTGTCCGTCTGTGTGTCTGTCTGTCTGTCCGATTTTTGAGTTCCTAGATCTTAGAGACTATAAGAGCTAGAGATTTTAAATTTTTTTAAATTAAATTAATTAAATTTGTCATTTAGGTTCATCTATTTCTTGCATTGATCAAGTTTGTTTTAAATCATTTCAACCCCCCTCTATCCACGAAAATTGTTAATTTTAAAGTCAAATTACAAGAGAACCTTAAGTGCCAGCGCCTTGATATACACTAAGGTCCGATCATGTCCTGTAAATTTCGTTCCAATGGGATGATAAACGCGGAAGTTATTCAACTAACAATGTTACGGGCAAAAGAAAGAAGAAGAGACTCGAGCGACCTCTGTGTTTATCAACTGATATCTTCGTAATGGCGCCATCTATTGAAATTTCTGGTACTCGATATTAAAGAACAACCTGTAGTGAACGCTTTGCACTCAAAATGTACCGGGTCTCCTACTCTCGAGCTTGCTCCACTGTTACTCACAGCATTTTTTTTATCACATTTTCTTAAATCTTATAGTCAAAACACAATAAAAAACTTCCAATATATAAATATAATATTATTGAAATTCAATAATGAACAGCTGTAAACTGATGATTTAAATGTAAAACTTTGTGTGAATGAATATTTGATATATTGAGTAGCATTCAGAAAAAATGTATATTGAAAAAAATTGGAAGCGAAAAGTGTAACATACTTTAAAGTGAATTTATGCATTTATATATGATAAGCTATTTATAGGGTATCTGTTGGTTTGTTGACGCTGCATCGTGGCATAGCTTTGTTGATATTTTGCATTTGTAGTGTGTAGTTGCCGATTGCTTTAGTATAAGTTGTGGTGGTTTGGGCGCGATTGTTGCTGCAAGAATGCACACGCTCTTCAAAAAGACAGACGCATACACACACATACTCATGCACATTCATTTACATATACAGACATAAATACTTATATATACACCCACATATGGCTGATTCAGATGCCTTTCATTGCTGTCATGTTGTTTTACTGGCGAAAGGTTTCCAGCTGCTAGCTAAAAAGTTGTTCCGAAGCCCTTACAAAGATACATACACTAGATACGCACTCACACAGACACACACACACACACACACACACACACAGCTAAGTGTAAACAGAACAAGAGGAACACACATACATTGCCTTAACCTTAACCAATGTCAGTTTTGGCACCTACAACGTTTTTGTTTTTTTGGAGCCTTCGCATATTTTTGTTTTCTAACCCAAAACGAAGCATGCCTATGTATATGTATATATATATATGTGTGTGTTTGTGGGTGAACGAGTGTGTGTATTGGTAGTGTGGTTATGTGTCGGCCAGTTTTAACACGCCCTTTGCCCCTGGTGTATGTACTTTAGCTCACAAATTAACATATAAATTGATTTTGCAAGAGCAAAGTGTTGAGCCGTTGTGGATTGTCAATGCCGTTGAAAAGCTGGTGGTGCAAGGTGGTGCAAAGTGGTGCACGTAGCCTGTTTGTGAGTAGGCCTTAAATTGCATTGCTGTGTTCAAGACAACTTAAAAACAATTCGAAATTTGTTCATCTTTGGGTCAATTAAAGTGAAGCAAATTGCAATTGTCATAGAGAAAATATATTTTTGTCCAGAAAAAAAAATGTATATATGTATATTGCTTGATTTTATTGCTGAGCAATTTAATTAATTTTTAGCAACGTTTATAGTTTCATGATTGGATTTCATTTGCCTCCTTTTCAAGATTATGTCCAGTGGTGCTGCAAGGCATTTGGCAAATTGTTTAGCCAGTAAATCCTTTATGCGCCTCCTTTTTCGCCTCCTGGTTTAGCGAAACTAGGTCAAGTGGAAATTGTATATCCATGTAGAAAACGTATACCGGAAAAACAAGGAAACCAGCAGCTTAGACTTATTATTGTTGAGATAAGACTGCAATAGTTATCTTTAAAATAACCACAAAATCCATTTGAATTATACAACAAAAGCAGGAAACAGAACTTGCCTTTTGCCTATGGCCGAAGTCTTGGTCAAGTTAATTACACTTAATACATTAGGTAAAGTAGAAGCTGTATGTGTGTGTACATGTTTATTTGTGTGTGTGTGTGTGTGTGTGCTGGTCTCTTTGCTTTTAACCAGAAAACTGTTTGGGCATTTGTGTGCAGTTGGCCCCAAGAAAATGACAGCTTGTTTATTTGTGGATTTTATGCAGCAGGTGTCGTTTCCCCAGCTGAATAAATGTGTGTGTACGTGTGTGTGTGTGTGACTGCTTGTGATGCTATTAAATACCTTGCCAAATATTTAAGAGTAATCATTGGTCAGTCGCACGTGAAAGTGTGTGACAGCAACACTAGCAATTGAAGGAAATAAAGCCAGCTGTAAATGATTTTAATAGCGAGAGCCGTTGACCGTTGAAAAGCCTAGAAAAACAAATTTAAAATTCTATCCAATTTGCTGCTGTGAAAATAGTGCGAAGACGACAATCCAAATCCAATCAAAATCTACTCTTAGTAGTTGGCCTTTTGTTGCAACAACTTGGAAAGCTGTTGCCTGGCTGGCAAATTGATTTATCAAACAGTCACATTAAAAATTGACAACCAAACAAATTGAAGCTGGCAGAACACGTGTATATATTCAACTGGGGATGGCAGAAAGGACCCCCATGACATTATCCCTCTTTCTCTATAACTAACTCGCTTGCTGGACTTTATTATCAATATTTTATGAGTCTGAATTAATTTAAAAGATTTCGACAGCTGGATCGAGATGCCCAAAACTAACTTTTGTTTGCCATTTTCAGTTTTCTAGTTTGTGACATATTTTCGCATTCTTCTTGTTTTGTTGGCCCCTAAAGTTTTTTTTGGCCTCTTTCTCATCCTCTTTATTTTATTTTATTTTTTTATTATGACAATTTTATTAGTTATGCAAATTAATGTGCGTCCATGCGAAAATGGACGTGTGTGCATATTTAATCTTTAATATTTCTACTTTGTGTACCACTAGTCGATCTATATTCTCTTTCTGTCCACAAATTGGCTCTTAACTTGGCCGTAACATGTGAGCATTATAGCCAGCTTTGGTTAATTAGATAAGTTTTTAATGCTTATTAACATTTTTCCCTTTATTTTAATATGTAAAATTATGTTACTTAATATTTATAATATTCTGTAAGGTAATTGTACTTTTTTAATTTTAAATTAAAATCTAGAATATTATATATAATCACCGAGATAAAGAGCTAATACTTTGTGTTAATGTTATCACATGGTATACTGAAAAAAGTTTTTTAACCAATTTTTTCCATTTCTATTATGTATTTTTCCCTGTGGCCTTTCCTTTTCCCTTTTGCCAAATCGACACTGAAACTGATAAGTAACCTTTTTAATTATATTTTCACAACATAAATATTTCGATAGTAATAATAATTTAAGTTAGATTCAGCTCATAATTAGTCCAAGCAGACTTTTTATCATCCATTATTTTTTTAAGTTGAAAATTTAACTAATTTCTTTATTTATAAAAGAGTTTCTCCGCCCTTTTCCGATTCTAACTATTATGTATTTTTTCCCCATCCCTTCTTACCAACAATACACTTAAACTGCAAGTAAGTTATAATTTAGCACATCCGTTGGCCAATCCAGAGATTTGGCAATAATTAAGGTCATTGAGTGGAAGAACCGATGCTAAGGCTTGAAGTCTTCATTTAATGCACAGTCACTTCCTAAATACATACGAAAATTTTATAACAAGCATTAATTTAGGTTAATAACTTTATAAGGGAAACTAATGCATGACCTAGGCCAGAGCTTACACACGCATATACAGAAGTAAATGTATATCAAATACTTACGCACATATGCCAATACACACACACACACAACACACACATGGACAGACTCCTTGGCTTACCATTTTTCACACAATGTACTGGGGCAACGCCTAAGACCAGGGACTAGGGTCTAGAGACTAGAGACTAGGCCCAGGGCCCAGGGCCGTTAGGCATAAAATAGAATTGAAATAACCATACGATAAGCTCAATTTGTGCGCAGCTTTAGTGGCGCATTAGCCATACATAAAGCAAAGATAGACGCCATATAAACTGACTGCAATGTGTGTGAGAATGTGTGTGATTGTGCGTTGATGTGTGCGTCACTTCCGCTTGTAATTGTAGTTACAATGTCACAATCACCAGACCATATAAACGCAGGCAAACAACACTAGAAGAGCAAAGACGACCAGCAAGACGACGTTCAGCATACGCACACACTTGCACAAACACACAAACACACACATCATAAACAAGTCACACAGATACACACTCACACAGATACATTCTCCTGCTGTTGGCTTTTGTGTGCGCTTTTAAGTGGCACAACTCGCCCACTTGGGCGCTTTATTAGCAAAGTGAAACTTAGACAATGTCCCAGGCACTCTGAGTCTTGGTCTCAGTCTCAGTCTCAGTCTCGGTCTCGTGCTCGCACTTGCCACTTTCTAAGTAGCCTTAGCCACACACACTCACACAGTTACTCGGCTACACACACACAGACACTCACACACGTAGAGAGAAAGCTGACTCTCAGCCACAGCCAGAGCCATTGCCTTGATAATATTTACAAGTCACTTGTTTTTATGCCTACATTAATTATGCGCGCGTTTGCCATCTTGCTCTAACTTTGGTTTTTGGTAACTTTGCGCTTGTCTTTGATTTTGATGCCATTGCCACAATTCCTGGAAGGCTTTGGTTTTTGGTTTCGCTTCTCTGTCGTGCGGTTGTGTTATTCCTTCTGTATACTGTCAGCAGTAACCCAACCCCATCGACTTATACATACTTGAATCTGGTCATATTTTTCTTGTTTTTAAGCCCTTGGCTTGTGGGTGCTTCAATAAATTTTGACACTCATGTGGCTGGCTGTTTCTGGCGCTGACATTGCTTTTAAAGAAACTCTGATCTTAATTGGATGCTGTTCAAGTTTGTCGCTGCAGCTACTCTGTGCTCATAAATGTCAGTCAGGTCGACCTGCATTAACTGACCCAGTTGAGCTCTAGTCCCAGCTCATCCTTTTCCCCCGTCTAGCTTTCTTTAATGGGATTATTGAGCAGTGATGCGTGTAATGTGTCAGCCTCGACCCACACTTTCTGAGCTTTGCAGCTATTTGAGACAGGCAGGTCTGCAAGTTATCCCACGCATCCTTGCCTTGCTTTGTTGTGTGCACTTTTTGGCAGACTGTGCGTATGCGTCATGTTTTTGTGTGTATGCCTTTCAGCTGATGAAAGTGTCAAGTGCTCCTCTTTCTCTTCTGAGCCGTAAGCACATTTATAATTAAGTTGGCAACACACAAAAAATATTTAAGCTCATGTTTAAATTCATTTAACTCATGGCGTATGAGTTATGTTATGTGTTAAGGGCATTACAGCTCAGTCGCTTGTGTGCATTTCTGATTGAGCTGTTGGAATCTATATAAATAATGAAAACAATTCAATTACAGTCACGTACTTCTTTTGGCTGATACTCCGTATGCGTTACATGTCCATGCTGATTGCTAACAATAAGTAATACATTCACTACGATACTTAATCCAGTTTAAATGCTCTCTTTTAATATCATATTAAATGGATATTGAGTTTAATGTTTTTAAGAAATTTTACTGCTTTTCATTAAATTTTCACTTACCCTCCTTCTGTTTTTCTTTAAAGGATTCCACAAATCACTCCTTCTGTTCTTTAGCTTTTTTCTATTGTCTACTCTATATTCTGCGGCCCTACTTGAAAATGCATTTGCATTTTCATATCGTCATGGGCCATTACAATTTTTGTTCGCATATTTTAACCAGTTTTTTTTTGAAAAGCGCAAAGCCATTGTCTGTCTATTCTTTTTTATTCAATAGTTGAAGTAATTAACATATTAAAAATGCATAATATAATTTTTATTAAATTCTTCAGTTGAATGCAATTTTATTCGATTTTAATTCATCTTACGCTTTTTACAATTTGCTCGTTTTATCTCATTATTAATTTTTAATTTTTTGTTTAATTTAACTTAGAAAATAGTTTACAGCTAAATTGTGTAAGTGTGTGTGTTGTTTCTGTATTTGTTGTTATACTGTGTGTTATCTCTCTCAATTATTAATGCTCATTGTTGTTTAAATGTTTTGTTGCCATTAATGCGTTTTATATATTTTCATAAACGTTTTATTATTATTTACCTAAGTCTAGCTTAAATATCTAATATTTGTTTATACATCTAAAATAGTGTTTGTAAGTTATGCGCATTAATTTTTTAAAAATTTTTTTTGTTGCAAATTCTTTGTTTTGAGTATTTGTTTTGTATATTGATTCAATTTTCCATTTGTTATGCTAAAATGTTTATCTTTTCATGTTTTTCATATATTTTTTTCGGTGCATTTTGCCAACTATCTCACTTGGTGAATTTAAAACTAAACAATTTGCTATATGCGCAGTTGTAACTGTATGTGTGTGTATCTTTGTCTGTTTGTGTACATTTTTACAACTAATGATTTATTTATTCCAATTTACAATATTCAGTAGTGTGCTTAAATGATTGCTTCTGCATTGTCCACACGTTTTTTGCTGATTCTTCCGCTTCTTTTTTCCTATTGCTACTTTTAGGTCTTACTTCTTACAACATTTGAAATTTACCTTCCATTCCATATTAGCTCAACTTTTCACCTTCATCGTTACACGCTTTAATCTTGTCATATTTACACAGAAAGATAGCATAGAGTTTTTCGTTTGGAAAAACTTTTGATGAACAGACAATACCACAATATAATAAAATAATACAGAAAGATTGTAAATTAAAAATAATTTAAGAAACAATATTACATATGTATTTTAAATTCAAGTGGATTAAAACATTTGATGTGAGGTGTCTTGTAATATTTTAAATCAAATCTAAATTCAATCAATTTGAATATTTTAAAACTTGTTAAAAGCTATTGAATCGCCTAACTCTTCTATCAGCCCCGTCTGTTTATAACTACATTTACATACAAACTTTTTATTTTCTTTTCTTTATTTTAGTTTCTAAAATTAAGCGATTAGTTCATACAATTTATATTTTTAATTTTCTGTGACTTCTTATTTATGATAGCTAATGTTTTGTTACCCGGAAACACTTGTGTCATGTGTAATCGTATTTTTTGTATGTATTTACTTCGCATTGTCAAGTTGATATCATTTTAGATGCCAGATGATTTGCCTCTAACAGCAAAAGGTAGGAAAAGGAAATGTAAATTATTTGTTGATGTTTTTGCTTAGTTGAAAATAGATATAATAAATTATTTAAATGGAAGAAGTTCGTGCTGTTGCCTGAATTAAAATTGCATAAACTAGAGCACAATACATAAAAGGAAACCCTTAATGCCACTCGCGATTTCGGGCGGAACAGAATTCCTGCTGCCAGTGTATCCGCCTTCTAGCTAAGATTCCAACAAGATTCAACAAGCGTGTAGGACTCTTGAACCCATTCCTGGGCCAGAATTCAGCCCAGGTCCAAATCCTTTGTGTCACCGAGCAGGTGTTGTCGTGGCAACAACATACACAAGACACTTGAGTTTTGAGTGCGACGAGTTGTGACTTTAGTATTGGAAAGAGAAAGAGAAGACAGGAGGGTTTAAGTGGGGGTGTGGATGTGGCATGTGGCATGTAAGCAGCGACGAGTCAATTGTCAGCTTACAACGTCTCCAAAAGCAACTCAATTGGCAAACAAACATAGGACACACACTCAGTCTTAGACTCCAAAACAATGCTAGGCATAGGCCTGACATTTCTTTTCCTTTAACATTTTTTTGTGGCCTTCTTTTATGGCTTGTGAGTCCTGGCAAGACGCTGAAAAGTTTATATTAAATGAAAAACTTTTTCAATTACATCAACGGAAATAAAATGCTGCCAGCTTGCCACTCGAAGCACGCATAGGCATGACTGCCCGGGAAGGAACAGGACGAAACTACGTCTTGGCCGGGTTAGCAGCACGATGCCAGCAAACAGTGTATAAGAAGTTGTTGTAACAACAACAACGACCACAACAACAAAAACAACTGCCAAAGATGGAGTCACACAGCGTCCTTTTGTTAACGTCGCGTCTTTGTTTTTCGGCTTTATTAGGTTAGGTCGCCTCTGCCTTTTTTGACATACCCTTGCCATGTTTGGGTCAGGCAACTTGTAACAAAAGGTTAACATTTAGAAATGCTAAATATGTATATGCGACCATCGATTCAATATCACTTAAACATATTTGCATTTAAAATAAGATAAATTCGTCCGAGTTCCAAATTGAATTTAAGAAAGTTAATAATCAATAGTGTTCATGAAAGTTGTTTAGAACTACATATTATTAATGGTAAAAGTAATAATTTAATATTGAATAAATTATTAAAACTATTTAAATGATTGAAAAAGTATAGAAAATTGTTAATGAATATTAGCTATATAGATTGTTTTGCATACAAATAAATGTAAACAAATAAGGAATAAAGCTACGGTAAATTTAATCTATTAAAAAAATAATTTCTGTTTATAATAACTAGTAAAAATATTAGTAAGGATGCATTTTTCACATAGACTAAGAAAGTGATAATAATTAACATATTAGAAAAAATATATTATCTTAAATGTTTCAGCAAGGGCAAACAATATTCGTTAAGTTAATCTTTTCGGAATTTCTTTTCTCTTTTTTCTAGGGTTCGAATTATTTAGGTTGGGGTTGGACTCTTGCCTTTTGTTTGACTGTTTTGCGTGTTTTTTTTCTGTTCCTTTTTGTATTGTGGGCAACTGAAACAAAGGATGCAAACAGAATGCGTATATAAATTTATGAAAGTGGGTGTGTGTGAGTGAGTGTATGTGAGTGTGTTGTGAATGTGTGTGTCATCAGCTTGTCTATTTACAGAGCCACTGAATCATCTAAGGCAGCGTCCTGGCTGGCGGCGCCGCCGCGTTGTCAAATATCGCTCGTCTCCGGCGCCTCTCCTACATAACCCTCATCCGGACTGTCCGCCAGGGGTCCATTCAGTTGTTTCAACTTGGACGCATCGGTTGATTCGGTGTTGTTGCTGTTGCCGTTGCTGCTGCCAGGACATTCATCCGCCATGTTGGCATTTGAGCCACTGGGCGATGTTTCACTTTCGTCCAGTTCGGGAATGGTGGCACTGCCATTGGCCGTGTTGCCCGTGTTATTGCTGTTGCTGGTGTTGGTGTTGCAGCTGCTGTTGCTGGTGTCCAACGTGGGTGCTGGTGTTGCTGTTGCAGTTATCGCCTGCGTTGGCGATTGTGCAATGTTATAGCGAAGCGGTTGGGCATGATAACCGGGCAGGCAGCTCGGCCACTGCTGGAAGGTTGGCATTGGCAGATCACTGCTCTTGTAACCATCGGGTGGCGACGGAAATTGCTGCTGCAACTGCAACTGTTGCTGTTGCTGCTGTTGTTGTGGATAACCCTCGGCTGTGAAACGCATATTGGGTAATTGATACTTTTCATAGCCAACTACAGGGGCTCGTTGTATAAACTCCGCTTCGAGGCTGTAGCGAAGGCTGGCATTTTGTGCAGCTGCTGCAGCCGCAAATTGCTGCTGCTGCTGTTGCTTGTGGGCACGATTATGTGGCAGGGTGCGGTAAAAGTTCTGCTGCTGCTGATGTTGCTGCTGCTGTTGATGTTGCTGCTGCTGCTGCGGCGTTGTTGCCACCTGCTGCACCAAGTGCGCACTACTGTAATCATAAGCATATCCATCCTGTCCCAAAAAGCAAACTGGATTCAAGTGTACATCCACCTGATGTGGTGATGTTGCTGCTGCTGCCGCTGACTGTGTGCCCAGCACCGATTTCAGTTGCATGCCACGTGGCAGGGTTGTCATGGCAGCTGCAAAACGTGATCCCATGCCAAGCATATTGTGGGCATGAGGCGTGGCTGTTGCCAACTGATAACAACCCTCATATTGACCACATTCACTGCCATTATCATAATCTGCATTGCCATCCAAAGAGACAGCCGTCTTTATCTTATGCTTGACACTCTCCGCATCGTTGACCAGATCAGGATTCTTTTCCGGGTAGTTGCGTAATGAGGAGGGAGGTGAACAGTAGGCGGCAGCCAGTCCATTGCTGAGGAGAAGCGGAGGAGAACCAGCAGCAGCTGCTGCTGCGGCAGCATTCATCATATTCACATTGAGCTGCAGTTGGGAATGAGGATGTGGATTTGGTGAGGCATAAAGCAGCAAGTTCTGCTTCATTTGTCCACCCAGAATAAGTCCACCACCTCCACTGCCAATGCCAACGACACCACCACCTCCACCACCAACACCTCCTCCATTTCCACCACCACCAACATTTCCATTGCTGCCTTTAGTCGGTGTCAGATTCTCGCTTAGCAGCAACCCAGCACCGCCATTTAAGCTATCCCCATCGTTAAGGATCGAAGCACATTTCATCATGCCCGTGTCCTGACTATTTCCATTGCTAGTATCTGTGCCACCAGCAATACTCGTCACCTGGTCACACTTTTTGCGCTTTGCTGGTTCCGTGCTGCGTTTACACTTAACCACAATGGTGCAGAGGAGCACGGCAAAGATGATGCCCCCACCAGCACTGCTGGCCACAATGTAGTTCATATAGTCCCGGGGAAAGGACACCTCATTCACTACTGGTGGCTCCTTGATGATCACCCGCAAAGTATAGTTGCTGAAAGTGGTGCCTGCGATATTTTGACCCACACAGGAAAATGTACCATTATCCTCGGCACCCACATTGTAGATGAAGATCTCACTGCGTTTCTCCTCGGCGCCACTTCCTCCACTCTCGTCGATATAGTAATACATATGAAGATTATCCAGTAAGCTGTCATTGTTCATAACCTGACCATTGAACAACCACAGAACTTTTGGCTCAGGAATGGCTCTAACCAGACACGTGATGGACATGTTTCGTCCCTCACTCACTTCCGTGTAACTCGACTGTGGATTGACCTCGGGCAAACAAGCGAGCTGAGTCCTCTGCAATCCCTTGATCACCTGACCCTTGAGTCGGGCCGGCTCCATGCACTTGGGCTCTTCGGCCAAGGGTATATTGTGGCTCACAAGCCAATTGTAGACATCCAATAGTCGGCAATCGCAGTTCCAGCGATTACTATGCAGACTAATCCCATGTAGGGACTTGGGCAGGATGTGAGCTCCCTGAATGAAGGCAATACGATTACCGTCGAGTCGCAACCACTCCAGATTATCCATGCCCACAAACGCTTCATTCTCAATGCGTTCCACTTGACAATTGGATAACTCCAATGTCGTTAAGAACGATAAGTGCCTAAAGGCTGATGTCTTGAGCTCACGTATAGGATTACCGCTCAAGGAGAGACGCATCAATGAGCTGTAATCCTGGAAAGTCTCACTCGGCACAAGCTGCAACGCATTCTCGCTGAGATCTAGCTCGACCAGATTGGTCAGACCACGGAAGGCCTTCTCGTGTATGCGTATCAATTGATTCCGAGACAAATAAATCTTCTGCAGATTCAAAAGATCCATGCGCAGGAAACGCTCACTTTGCAGCACCTGCAGTCCATTTCCACTAAAGTTGAGCACCTGTGTGCCTGGATCCATTCCCTCCGGTATTGCCGAGAGCTGTTGTCCTCCGCATTCGACAGTCTGTTTACCTCCTTTCCATTTACACACACAAACCTCTGGCGGACAGGCAATGATGCAGTGCACCAAGAGTAGCAATTGTGCTAGTAATTTAAATGGGCGTGGCATTATGCTGAAACTCGTTTTTTGTATTTTATAGACTGACTTTTTCTTTTGTTATTTCGTAAAAGGTTGTCGGACACTTGGTCACGTTTGCATGTCAAATTAGTAAATGAAGGTGACGTCTTTAGAGCTTCTCTTCCGCGTCACGCAAATATCATTAGCGACATCTATGCGAAGTAGTCGCTGTATTATGACGTTGATCTCCAGCCACAATTCCTCTTCTTCTCTGCCCCTTTGCCTACACAAGTGTCAGGCAATAAAAGACCTTCCATACCCCCTTCATTATTATCTGAGTGCGAGTGCGAGTGCTCATCATTGTGTCAACATTGTCGCTGTCATTCCCACTCCTTCTTATTCTACTCTTCTCTTTCTATCTGCTTTTGTATTAATTTCATAAAAATGTCAGTCGCTTGATTTTTGCCTGGTAGCAGACCCCTGTAAGTAGGCAATGCTTTTGTTATTGTCGCCTTCTCTTCTGGCTCCAGCGGCTTTACTTCGTTTTCGTTTTTGCTTTTCTTCACTTTCGCTATGCGTTTCTCTCTTCTTAACGTTTCCTTAGTTCCAGCCCTTCACGTTGTTGTCATTCTTAGTAAAGGTTTTTGTCCTTAATGAAATTATAGCGCAATTCAGTTGTTGTTGTCGTTGTTGCTGCTTCAGCCTCTGCTATTCTGATGTCTATCCCTTGCCGGATATTTGGCATTCCGTATACGACACGTGTACAGATTTCTGTGCTTATTGCTCTTACTGGTTGCTGCAAGTAAATGGAGAAAAGCAAAATAAAGTATTAGTTGCAATGTATCTCGAAATAAGTATTAACTATGAAATAAATCGATATATTAAATTATTATTCTTGTTTTTTAGAATTTGTGGAATGCAAATAATGGTTAAATATTATTTTATATTTAAATATTTTTGTTCAAATTTAATTAAAATACACAGCTTTATATCTGATTGAATACTAATTTAAGTTAATTAGAAATTCGCCTCAACAATCAAATTAAATATCTACCTATAAATCTCTCTGACTTATCTGGCACAATTGTTATTTTTATTCTTAAAATTATTGTTGATTTAAAGTCATTTTATGCGAGCTTATTTATGGAAGGTGATTTATTTTTAATAACTTTTTCAGGCAGTTGGCAAATATTTCAACGACTCCACTTGATTATTAATGTACTTTCATTTTGTTCTGCGAGTGTCGTGTCGCAAATTAATGCATAATGAATATGTCGGATCGATTTCGGCTTAAAAGTGAAATCGGAAGCATCAGCGCGCAAATTATTTCATATAGGATATGAAATATGCAAATTTGTATGAACATCGACGGATGAAAATGAAAATCGCAATACCAGAGCACAATGTTTCCTTTAATTGCATTTCGTTTGTTTTGTGTTAATGCAGAAAATGAAGAAATATGTACACTTTACATTGTTAAAATTTGTTCGCCTGTAAACTTTGTCAACAGTCAGTGGGGGGAAGGCTTATTATTTCACCTCATGCTGATTACTCTCTCATTATGTCCTTTATTTAATTTGATACATGTCTGTGAAGTGGCCAGGTCAGGCCAGGCGTGGCCACAGCTGTAAGGTTGCTCATGAAATTACCTTGTCCTTTTGCCGGACACACAATAAGGTTGACATTTATATTTGTCCAAATTAATCAAAGGACATTAAAATG
This sequence comes from Drosophila testacea, assembly GCA_035043265.1. Taxonomy (NCBI): domain Eukaryota; kingdom Metazoa; phylum Arthropoda; class Insecta; order Diptera; family Drosophilidae; genus Drosophila; species Drosophila testacea. The sequence goes on along the minus strand of JAWNND010000696.1, from coordinate 92,707 downwards.
CCGAAAAGACAAAGGAAATGACAGGCAAGCAAAGTAAACCAAAATGTAAATAATGTAAACAGGCAAGGGACACGGACAATCGAATGAAGATGGCAGCAATAAATCATGCAACATATTGTTGCACTGTTGTTGCCACTTGCCACACTTTGGGTAAATAACATATAAATTACACCGAAATTGAGCTTCAAGTGCAAGCCGCCACACAATGAGATCACAATGAAATTGGTCGAAAAACAACCTTCCCAAAGAATAAGGAAAAGTACCAGCAATTGAGTAATTCGATCCGGCGAATAAATGAGAGAGAAAGCGACTCGCTTCATTAGCTCTACACCACGAACTGAACTCACTCATTGACTAACTGACAGACAGACAGACAGACAGACAGACTGACTGACAAGCTCCCTGACAAACTGCCTGACATTTCCCTTGTTTGAAGTGTGCCGACTGGCGCCAATGCAAATGCGTAATGGATACTTGGCTATGCCATCATTTTGTTGGCTAACAAATTGACTTGATTTGCTTTTGCCATAGCAACTACACTCTCCTCTGCCCGCATGTTGTCCTTGGCTTCTACCTGAACTGAATTTTCGACATTATTAATAACCAAACATTAATTTTGGCAATGTCTTGTCTTGTCTCTATGCCGCAGCTGCTTTGGCCTTTTAGTCAAATGTTTACCGCTTAGCTTGTAATTGTAGCTGAGATTCTTGTCTATTGCTAAATAGGTAAACGTGGTTCACTTTATTTATTCAAGCTCCAAACTTTTCCCAGAATCCATGAACTGCATAATTAATGCCAAATTAATGTAAGTATATTAAATTTCACCTAGCTACGATAATTGTGCGTAACTATTTAAAGCCAATATTTTCTATGATACTTTTTCTTCTAAAAGAAAGATTAAATGAATTCCCAAAAACATTTAATAGGTTTAAAAAAAAGAGTGCTGTGTGAAAATATTTCATAATTATTAAAATCTTATTTAACTGGAAGACATCTAGATATGTATTTAACTTCATATTTGTATTTATTCAAGTACTTTGCAGTTGAAAGGCAAAAAAAAAGGATTTTGAAAGCAACAAAAACAGTTGTTTGGTGCCATTTAAGATTTAAGATTGTTTTCTGTTTCGTAATCGAGTAAGAGATTTTTCATTTGTTGAACGAAATTCTAATTTAATATATGCCCGTACAAATATAAGACATTTCTCATTTGGCAGTCTTGGCAGACTGTGTGTGTTCACATTTTTGACATTTTCATTTGTCGTCAGTTATGAAGAGGCATTCCCCGTCCGAGCCTGGTACGTTCAAGGACAAACAGGTTTCAGGACATTGGACACGGAAGTGTGTGCATGCTTGTATGCTGTATGAGGACTATCCTTATCACAAAATGATTTGACAGTCGAGAGCAACTGGCAGTTGAACTTGTGTCTATGTGTGTCTTTCCTGTACAACATTTTTGTTGATTTAATACAATCAGTTGTAGATGCTGAAGCAGAAGCAGAAGCCGTCGACACTTTACTGCGATTTGTACTTTTCAGGCAGTCAAAGAAAGACTAAAAATGTCACACAAGCAAGTGGCAATTTTTAGCTTCCTTCTTTTCGTTTCTCTAATTTCCAGTTTAATAATAAATAAACATTTATTTTATTTAGCACATGACCCATGTCTCTGCCAACTGTGTCTGTGCATTGGCACGTCTTCTAAGCTGCTGTCATTGAAAATAATTTCAATTTCATTTCGCAAATCAATAAAAGACATTTGTACCGAAATTGGCATTGGCATAATCAAGTGTCGCATTTTTGTTCATTTTTGTCAATTTTGTTTCATTTTATTAGGCGTTAATGGTCGACGCTGTGTTCTACGCGGCGTATGCTTAATGTACGAAGAGTATATGTTATAAAAGCATCAGCAAAGAAGCGACACGTGGTGCGACTTTGTGCCAAGCAAACTCTGGCTATACTTAATTTCCTTTTAGATTTTCTTTTAATTTATTTTTTTATTTGAAAATTGCACCCGAGGCAGTCGAGGTTGCTTCAAGTTAAGCATTTAATTTGGCTTCGCTCTTATTTCGGTGGAAGAGCGCGCGTAAGTAATGCTGAGTTCTTGTGGCTTTTATAGATTTTCAAGTCGCACAGCCCTCGTTTGAACTTCAGCTAAAGTGCCTGCTAATACTCTTAAACTTAATTAAAAACTTATCAACAGCTGCGGCAAAAATTTCACTGCCGCCGTATTTCAGTTGCCTTTGGCAACTCAACCACCGCATGATCCGCACTTTACAGCGACAACTTGAGACGCGACCACAAGACAACGACGAAGAACCTGACAGCTTATCAGCACCACCAGCACCACCAGCACCAACAGCGCCAATAGAAAAAGGAAAAGAGTCACAGCCAAATCAGTTCTCGAGAGCAGCTTCATTTTCCACTATTGTGAGGGGTTTCAAACTATTTTGTTTGTACAATTTCAGTCTTAACTAAATAATCATTGGGAAAATTGTTGATATTTTTTTCATTCACATTAAAACTTCAAAGTGTGGCGTTGGCAGTGCAAACATGTCATAACATGTACAATGTGAAAATTAAAATGTACCTGACAACTTAAACGGCAACCTGACGCAGGACCCTCCCCTTCCTTCACGGTCTGGCATGTGAGAGCTATTCTGGCATGAGCCTGAGCACTTAATTTGGCATGTTGCCTACTGCTTTGGCCCTTACCAAGGTAGCGTGACAAACAAACCAACAACGACAACAACGACATAAACAACAACAACTGGCGAGAGCAACACAAACAACCGCAGGTGCAGCCACAGTGGCGTCGGGATAACCACAACGAGTGCCATTCTGTAACGAAGCACATACATTTTTTACTACCTTCAAAAAAAAATAAAAAATGAAAAAGCGCAGCAATGGTCATAAAACTTATACTACCTGCCACCAACTACGAGCACCCAACTAGCAGGCAGCACGGACCAAAAAAAGAAGGCGAGGCGGCAAATAAAATTACGCATGCAATGGCAAAATAAAATATGCATAAAAAATAAGCTGCAGCAAAATCTGGCTCAAAAGAAAGCAAAATACAAATAAGCGAAAAACAAAGTGGCTCAAATGACTGACTACAACATGCTCTGTTATAACTTCACAAAGGAATAATAAAATAATAGAGCAATTAAATTACTTTTAACAAAATAATACAAAAAATAAAGATATAATTACATGAAAAAAATTATTTATATGTATTTTCCTATCTATCCTACAAATATTGCTTGTTTAAATTAAAGCACAAATTTAATTGAATATTGGTTATATTATAACTTTCTTTTTTGTTCTATTTCACTTACAGAATATAAAATATTTAATGTTATTTTGATCTAACCAAAAGCATAAAAAGCTTTTGTGTTTATATTAAACTGTAATATTTATTAAAGCTGTTGTGACTATATCTTTTTAAAGTATTTTTAAAAGATTTTTATAGGCAACATTTTAATGTGCTTCAAAAGCCTACTTAAATAATATTTATTGCACTTTTGATCTTGAATGTTATGTTTACCCTATATTACCTATTGTTAGGTGTAAGTCATCTCGTGTACAGGGTATGAAAAGGTATAGCACATAAAATGAGCGACGTTAAAACTCAAATAAAATGCCACCACATCTCGCATTCATTTTATGTTAATTTCTGCACACTGCTGCACACAAATATGAATTTGAATGCGTTGCGCAGCAAACATTTCTACAAAGTGCAAACACGGTGCGAGAGTTTCACTTAAAATGATGTTTACAACGCTTGGCAGCAGCTGCTAAAAGCTTTAAGAGAGAAGAAACGCGACGCACATCTGCTCAAAAGAAATCAGCTAATTTTCATTTTATGCTGTGCAAAAAAAACGGGCAACAAAAAATAACAAGTATAAAACCATTGCCAACTTTTTGTTGTTGACAAACATATACTCTTTTATAAATTTATTAATCAAAATTTATTTTTAAAGAACTTTATGATACATGAGTTTGGTGAAATTAAAGTTTGCGACACATAACTTATTAACTTAGATTAAAAAACTAAGGCAGCAAAGTCAATATAAATATTCCGATCTTATGAGATCTCTAAAAAGTTTCCTTAAATTTTACTAAGCATCTAGACTCAACACAGATAGACTGCATTTTTTAGAAATGGATTGACCGAACGGCAGACAGGGATTCAGCTTTATAGTCTGATATAAAGTATAGAGTTTTCTAGAACAAAACCTGTGTGAGAACTTAAATATCCGCTTTCAGCGTATTAAAAATGCAAAAATGAATTTATATACTATATATTTTTGTTCAAGTGTGGCAGACATATACACACATACACACGTACAGAAAGAGCCTGTAAAATTTTAATAGCTCACACATTATAAACGCAAATAAACGCCAAATGCCTCGACGAGTCAGCTGCCATTTTGTTTGCGACTTTCTTTCAAAGGCACTTGGACTTGCTTTCACTGAGAATGCTTTTGATGTGTATATAGTGTGTGTGTGTATGTGTGTATACGAGTTTTTTTCAGTTGTTTGCCTAGCAGCTCAACTTGTTAGAGAATGCGGCACTTAAAGGAAAAAGTTCTGCTGCCAAGTTTGCCTTAACGTCCAGTTTTAGGTACATATCATTGTTGCCCCCGCTTGCAACTTAAAGGCACTAAAGTTGCACAATATTAAGCATACTTTTAGACACTCAACGCTATATTATGAGTTTGATTATCATTACTGCAAACACAAGTGGGATCTTAAGTATATGTAGCTTTAATGTTGTTATGCATTTGTGTTGCGCACCTGCTGCCCAAATTATGTTTAGCCCAAGGTGTGTGTTTTGCTCTAAAAGTTTTTTCATAGATCCAAAAGTCGAGGGAAAAAATGGAAATCATGACATTGCTTAAAACTTTTTAATTGCTTTATAAGTTTTCCGTATACACGATACACGATGGGCTCTTACTTTGCTTAGCGAGCACAGTTCGCCTTTATTAAACAAGAAGCTCGATTATAAACTTAGTTTGGCTATTCAAATGGCAATATTCTAAACGAGTCGAGATCAAATTTTTCTAAGGGTCTTAACAGAACCTTAAGATAAAATAACACAGAGAATGTCAATTCTTAAAACAAGTAAACTCTAAGAGGGATGTTGTACTATTTTTGTTTCCCAGGATTAAATCATATTGTTTGAGTTATCTCACAAAAAGCTCACAGCTTTCTATTACTTTTTAAAGATACATATAAGATTAAAGGGTTTCATCTGAAATTGTATATATCAGAGTAAAGGTTCTAATTTTTATTTTAATATTTATATATTTATTTACTATAAACTTGAATTTTAAAAGTCTATTGCTTCTGTTTTACATTAAATTGAAATCTTCGATAATTTTAAAAATCTCTTAGAATATATTAAAATAGAATTTTGTAACTGAAAATTTATTTTACTATATATTTATCTATTTACTTTCAATTTCACTTATATACATATGTCTGTTGGTTCTGATCCAAATAAACTAGGAACTTTCGATAATACTAAGCCTCTCCCACAATATTTCAAAAGTAAAGGTCGTCCTTTTTAGTATTCATATAATATACATTTTATTTAAAATTTTAAAGCTTACAGCTTCAAGCTTAAATTAAACTCTAAAGAAACATTAATGCTATTACTTCATCATCATCAACATCGACCCAAAGCAACGCTGTTCAATGATTCCCATTTTATTATAGCCGTCTAATGTTTAATTATACGCAAGCTGATGACGTCTGATGGGTTTTTCCTTTGACGCATAAACATAACGCAGTTTATATTTTATTTATTCTTCGTTTTTTTTTTCTCCTTTTTCGTTTTTTCTTAACTTTTTTTTGGTTTTGTTGCCCCTTTTTTCTGGGGTTTGGCTGCAAAACCAATCATAAAACCCTCTGGTAACGCAGCAGGCTGGCAAACGTTTTTATTACATGACAACATACACACACAGACACCCACACACGCTCTCTCTCACACACACACAGACACACACGTATGTATTTATACACACATAGATACTCATATGCGGCTATGTAATTTGCCATAAAAAAGTGGAGCACAGGCTCGTAAGTATTTGTGCAATTTCAGAGAAATTGTCAATTTGCGCCCCAAGCTCGTAAGTCTAAGCCAAACGACAGTTGCCCGTAGATAAGAAAGGAGCAAGGGGAAGTAGAAATGTGGAGCAGGATCTGTAGCTAGGGTAACAGGAAGTGGCACGCAAATACGCGTTGATATTTTTATGGAATGATGTTTGAGTTGCAAAATCGACTGTTAACATTTAACACTGCAAATTTAACCGCATTTATGTATTTGGGTTCTGTGAGTTTGGGGGCTTTATTTGATTTTCATTTAATTTGGCCACCAGGCGGCGCCTTAAAAATTGGCATAACAATTACGTCGGAAACGGACAGCGAACGAGACCCGGACACGGACAAGGGCAAAGGAGACAGACACGGACACGGACACGGACACAGCCAGAGACAGGAACAGGATCAGAGAGTCTAGCAGTTGCAATCTGCAATGCTGACAATGAAACTTCAATAGCACATAATTGCTGTGCGCACACACGGGAATGAAAGGAGTGGAGGTAAAAGGAAGGCACTTGGGGGATAGAAGAGAATTGTAAATTGTGAATGGATGCATTGTAAATGGAATGGGCGGCTATTGTCTGTAGTGCAACATATCCTTGCAACTAACGCTTCCGTTTCCGCGACGTCAAGGCGATGACTCTTTGGGAAGTCCTTGTCGTTGTTGTTGCAGTTGTCGATGTCGTTGTCGTTGTTGTTGTTGTTGTTGTTGTTGTTGTTGTTAGAGGCCACTTCTGACCGCTGTTGTTGCTGTTGCCCTGCCTGTCCGTGTGAATGAGTGCAATTAACAGTGCCAGTTGCATTCGTTTGCTTGTTGCATCATGCACAAGCATGCACAACCATGCACGGTCATGTCACAGTTCGACGTTGATTTGCCTTAAGGGCAGTATTAAAAAATTAATTGCTCTTTGTCTATGTCCATGTCGGTAAATACGAATTGTATGCGACCTTTGAAATAAAAAATTGCCTACTCTTAAGTTCAACCACAGGTCATTTCACTTTTCATTCCAAAAATTTTACTTTGAATTTTGATTCGTGACACTTGACCTATCATGAGGGTTACTTTTGAGTTTTAAATTAGTTCAAACTGACTTTTCGTGTTCATCTTGAATTTACGGAAATCAACATGCTAAAATTTCTTAACTTCAATGTTAAATCTTTTACTCACTATGCCCTTTTATTAACCGAAAAAGGATAACAAGGAACCCAAAAAAACGTTATGTAAATATAAAAGCTAACATATTACATATTTAAAATAATAAAAGGTCATGAATATTTGTACCACATTAAATAATTTTAAGAGTTTATCGAGATGTTGTTCATGCTTCTGCAATTGTGTTTCTGTCTTTTCATTGACATTTACAAAACATTGTAATGGATTTTCTGCGCATGGCGAAATTTTGATTAAGGACATGTTTTTTCTGAATAAAATTTAGTGCGTCGGCCTTTGAAGTACCTACAAGCCTATATTCTTCCCAGCGGGGGTTACTTTCCTATTTTCTCCAATGCCAATCATATTTGGACAGTCCGTAACCTAAGCTATAGAAATGAAAAAAAAAAATGCTTTTGTATAGGTATGTGAATGGTCTCGTTTGTGCCATGTTATTGAACATCCGTTTGTTCCCTTTGTGCCCTTTTCTATCGAAGTTATTTTGCTCGGTTGGAATTTTTCCTTCTTTACCTTTCACATGAACTGTTGTCAGTTTTTGGTCTTTGGCCTTTGGCCTTTCGTTGGCAAACTAACTTAATTTGGGCTCACAAGACCGAGTCAAGCTCTTGATGGATTGCTTAACTAATTAATTCAGTCTGAATTTTCATCAAATAACATTTTCCTTGGAATTATTAAATTCTCTAATGTGTCTTTAAGGCCAGTTGAAATTCTTTCCAAGCCTTAATAGCCATCGTCTGCTTAGCATTTAAAGTGCTCTTAATATGGATTTGCCTTTAATGCAATTAAGTCTTCTTCTTTAAGCCACATCTGGTACATCCTCAATCATCTTGGCTCTACTTTTTATTGCTCTTAAGCAGCATTTGCCTTTACTCAATTATTTTTCCATTGATAATTAAGGCCCTGCCTGTCTAGTATTGCAATGCCTTTCATTTATACGGACTCAAAGTTTCTGCATCTCTGTTATCATTTTAATACCAATGCCATTGAGACTCGTTGCCAACTATAAATGACTATTTCAATACCGATTTGCGTTGCAGTCCAATTAACCTTTGAGACAAGTTGAGCTATACTTTGATCTAAAAGATCACTTAGGAAAATCAAGATGAAATCCTAAAGAAAGTTAACAGATTTACTGCAACCAATAAATGCCTTTTAAAGTGATCTCGCAATGATCAAGAAAACCGCTTAATATGAAAATAAATTTTTGGTTTAACTATAATAAAATATACTGCAGAATTAAATTTAGCAAAGGGAAAAAATAAGTACCACAAAAAATGCCATTTTAATTGGAAATATCTTGTTTTCTTTGGAAAAAAAAGGAAAAGGGAAAAGACATATGTGAAGAATGTGTTTTAATTTTTTTTTAAAAAGAGAATTTAGTTATTGATAGAATATAACATATTATATGTCTAGCAATACATGTCTAGCAAAAAAAAAAAGTTAATCTTTTATAATCTTTAATATTTATTGATCTTTAATTTTATGTATATTTATTTTTAAGAGAATCAAATTTCTAAGTAATAGACTGCAGAATAAAATTAAGCAAAAGAGGAAAAGTAAGTGTGTAGAATATTGATTAACCTCTAAATTGGGATCTATTTCTGGCTGAGCCGAAAGCAAAATATAATACCATTCCAAGACAGTTTAAACAGAATTCAAGTCTTTAAGTTTATTCCATTCGCATAAAAACTGTGTTTTAAAAGTACTTTTATTAAAGTTACGTGGAGTCGTTTGTCCTTGGCAATTTCTGAACACATTTTCACAGTAAGAGAGTTATCTTCTCACGTGTCACCCATTTGGGTTCCCCCTTTTCCCCTCTCGCTCTCACTCATCTCAACGAGTTTTTGTTGCTCAGGTTCTATTGCCGTAACAAATCCATTTTACCTGTCAGCTTTAACGCGTAAGCAAATGTCAAAATGTTAGAGCTGCTAACAAAGATGCCAACATATCTAAGTACACACTTCTATGAGTCTCTGAATGTATGTGTGTGTGTTTGTGTGTGTGTTTAGGTAGCTATCTACGGGAATTTGTGTCTGAGTGTACTCTGATATATTGCCAAGTCGCAATTAGAGCGCAGACCGCAGAATGGAACTCAAGCTGTCATGTAAACAAGCCAGGACGAGAAGCGGAAAACGTGAATATGTCGCAAAAAAGAAACCACAAAAAAGGAGGGAAATAAAATTTGAAGCAAACAAAATCAAGCACAGGAAGGAACCAATGGAATTGCGAGTCTTATATAACCAAAAAGGAAGGAGATGGCTTTGCAATTTACTCCATTCAAATCGTTTGAAACATTTTCTCTGCCCTATTTGCCTACGAGTTGATACAACGCCAAAACTGCAATATGTAATTTTGTCATTCGCACTGCTGTCAAGCTCCTCTTTTTCCCCTTTCTATATCCCTCCGGAGACAGACTAATTAAACGCATATGCAATGCATTTCCCCAGCCGTGACAGTCGGCTGCCTTTTTATACATTCTCTGTAGCTAATTAGTCTCTATGTGTTACCAGATCCAGGTCCAGGTCCAGGTCCAGGCCGACATGCGTGACAATCTCCTTGGGGCTGATCAAACGTTTCACTTTTGAATTCGTTTTTATATATTATGGTTGTATCAAAGGGATGCCGACAATTGCCATCTTGTGTCCTTAAGTTACTTTGAATTTCCATTCAGGTCAACTTACATATATTTTTCTGACATATAGAGTGCTGTCCACATTTTGAGATCAAAGTGTTGTTTATAGCCGAATCGGTTAATATTAAACAGTTTGTCAGCTTCGTTAAAATGAAAGTTTGTGGCATAAATATTACAATGTCATGAAATAATCAAATTAGTTATGCTATAAGTAGGGTATGCACGACAAGAAGTTACTTCTTACTTACTTACTTACTTTGATAAGACGAAATTGATTTATTTTATATAGATCGGTAGTCAATGACTGATCAAGAGATATTAATAGTCCAAATACAACTAAGGATACAAACCATACACAGTTACAAAAATATTTAACGATTTAAAAATAAGTAACCTAATTCCTTAGTATATTATCAGCATCATGTATGAACTTACGAAATTATTTCTGATATTTTTCTTTCTCTTATTTCTCTTAGTGTCAGTTTGTTAATATTGTCGTTACAATGAAGTCTACATCGTTGGTTTTTTTTGCCATTTTAATTGTTTTGTGCGTAGTGACTATTGTTCATGCTGAGGAAGATTTCACATCAGAGACGACTACTACTCCAGCTACGACTTCTATTCCAACCACGATTACTAATCCAGATATGACTCTTACTCCAGCTTCGGATACAACTCCAGATTCGGATACAACTCCAGCTACGGATACAACTCCAGAAACAACCACTGCTCCAACCACAACTACTACTCCATCTACAACTTCGACAAAATACTTGCAACATTGTCCACCATGGCCAAGATGTATTGCTTTGGGAGTTTGCTGCCAGCGCGCTGGTTCATCTCTGACAACGAATGGAAATTTTGAAGAACTTTAAGATCGAGAAGAAATTAATTAAAATAATATACAACAAAAATCAATCAAATAAATATCAAAAATGTATATTTACTACATAATAATAAATTAAACGCATATACTGATAAATGTAAATCTTTTCTACTGGAGTTTATATGAAAATTAAAATCACCTGAACGCTGGCAAAGGGCAGTATAAAAATCGATCGCTATCTATCGGATATCTATCGCACTTAAAACTAAAACAATTTCAAAAAAGCGCAATTAGTATATGTATATAATAAAATATTGTTTTATAATTCAAAGCAAAACATAAATAGATAAAATAGTTCCAATGGTCTTAGCTTAGCAAAATAATAGCTAATGTATAATTTATTCTAGCTCTTGAGGAAGCTCTCCATATCTCTCACTCTCTCTTGCTGGGACACTGTTTAAAATACTAATATGAAAAGTAAGAGTATGGAAACAATGGTGTGTCGTTGTGTTTGGATTAACAAAACCCCAACACACATTTGAATAATGAGCGTCGAGCTCTGCAGTTTTACAGCTGAGCTTTTGTTGCAGATGCTGCTGTTGTCTGACTTTGTCCCTTGGTAACCAGCTTGCTGTTGTCTTCCATATTCCCCTAAACTTCTCGACCACCCCTCAGCCTGTCAGCCCCCCTGTTTTGTGGGCCACTGACATTTTGGGATTTTGTGTGCAAATTTGAGTTTTAGTTTATGCATGCAGTTGAGCTAAACAACAACCACAATAATATGAGTGAACGCAGCTGCTAAGTCTGCTAAGCTTCTGTTCTCTGTTCTCTACAGTAGAGCTAAAAGTTTGCGAACCCAATGCTAATTATGCCGCCCGGACTGGACTTGAAGTTGAGGTTGAAACGCGAGAGAGACCGACAGTATTGTTAAGATACAGACAGAAAACTGACAGAAAGTTCATGTCTCACCAAAGCAGCTCAGTTTTGGCAGCTGTCAGCAATGCATACATAAATCTCTCAAAGTCAACAGCATTTCACCCAAGTGGCACATCAATTCGCGTGCTTGTCAGCCACACAAATTACACACACACACTCCAAATACAAAGATACAAAAGATACAGAGCACACATCATATTGCAATCGTCAGTTGTGTCACCGCATGCAACATCGCTTATCGCTCAGCTCTATAATGATTGCAACAGTCCCCAACATTCTCCGACAACCCCAATCGCATGTCTGTTATGCATTTTTCATAAAGCAATTCCATGTTGTTCACAGAGATCTATCCACCCTCAACATAAAAAGATTGACTGCACAGCACAGTGGTTAGACACTATCAGAAATTGTGTATCCCATTTTTCAAATTTACAATTCTTTCTTGTATACAGAAAGTAAGAGCAAAATCCCTTATGAATTTAAAGCAAATTTACTTACTTAAGGAGTTAATTTATTTATCATATTTTAAATTGTTGAATAATAAATTTTATTAATTACCGAATATGTTGTTAAAGAAATTGTCAATTTTCTATTAATATTTCTTTATTAATTTTAGCTTGAAATCTGTTTAATTTAATTACAAGATCTATGTACGCTTAATATAAGTAATTCCTCATCAGCAAAATGAAAATGAAATGAAAAATTGTAGCTATTTAATTTTCGCGTAATTTTCTAGCACTTTTTGCCCACTATGCATCCTCATAAAAATTGTCTCATTAATCATCACACCACATGCCGTTCGTTCATGTTATGTTATTTTTGTATTCTTGTGATGGTGCAGGAAACACGAACTTAGTGTGAAAATCCGAAAATCCACACAGTGCAATTAAATTGGCTGTGAGCATCAATGCAGGCAGCCCCTTCAAAAACAAGTGCAGACTGCATAAATCAAAAAGAGAGAGACCCTACATAATGCGACACAGACCATTAGGCAATGTCTCACGCGCCTCCCTAAAAATAAAGAAATGCCGCCAATGTGGGGAGGCAGACTGAGATCCCTTCGTTGGGCATTTTAAATTGTCTGCGTCGAATTTAAAATAGCAACAAATTAATTAATTTTAACACGCCATTTTCTGGAAATGCGCATTAATAAACAATTAAGTGTAGTTAATTGCAGTTGGCCTGCAGCAAAAATACTTCAACTACAATTCAACTCTATATTCTGCACATTGAGAGTTTGCGAATTTTCAGGATAAAACCCTAAAGAGAAAGGCAGATTCGGATATCCTCAGACAGTTAAGGCATGTCTTTTTCTGGTGGTCTACCTCCTTCTCAGAGTCTTGTATTTATGTGTCACAGCTCGTTGGCACTTTAAGCGAACAACATAAGCGGCTTATTTTGGTGTAGGCGGGTGGGCGTGGTTCTTTGTAAAGCCGGCTTGGCAACTTCTGGAATTATGCTATGGATAGGCGTGCAAATTAGCTTCTCTTTGTATAGCGAAATGTATGAAAATGTTACATTTGCCTTAGCAAGCAGATATAAATTATGCATGATCTGCTTTTAGCGTTCAAGAGCTTTGTCTTAAATAATCTCATATGTGTGCTTTTTGCTCAATAAGCTTCAATATACGAGGAGTTAGTGTAGTTTAATACGGTTTTGTTGAATCCCTAAATAATTAGATAGTTGCCAACTTTATTATGCAGTAAATGTAACATATTTCATGTTACATAATTACAGCATGTATTCACGGTATTTGATGACATTTTTATGGCCGATTTCATTTAAGATCCATCAACATATTATAGAATGTTAGGCAAGAAACACACTCTCAGTAGTAAAAATAAAGTTAATGACATTATTCATGAAATTATTCAGTTAGTAACATACCTCTCAACAGTTGTCGAAGCATAAATGTGGAAGCGCTGGAAATATATGGAATTTTTAGAAATTGTCAAAACATTTATAAATAATGTGTGTGTTATTTTATTATTCTTACATAGGGTATTGCCAAGAATACTTAAAGTATAAATAGGCTATTTCTATATTTAGTTTTAATTCTTGCTATGTCATATATGTTTGTAGCTTCTTCAATGTGAAACTCGAGCAAGTTTTATTAGTATACGCATAGTTCATTGGTATGACAATAAAATAAGCTCATCAATCGATATGAGAAAGTTGATAAAAGAATGCCACATTAAGCAGACTTGAGCGATGTTGATGCGCATGAAGGACGACAACTGTCTTGATAAATACATAACAGAAACAACAAGAGCTAGCAAACAAAGTAAAGTAGAGAAAACTGTGTGCAGGGTAGAGTAAGAGAGTAAGGCAATGGAATGACAAGAGCCTGAGACATTGAACACGAAAAAGGAAACTTGAGCGAAGACATTAGCCTGAAATGACAGCAACAAGATGCAAGACAGATACTCGGCTTATAGCTCCATTTTCCAGCTGTATAAGCAAAGGCAAAAGCAAAAAACAAGTAGAGAAATAACAGGCAAACAACAACCGACAGTCGGTGCTAAAAGTATGCAAACGATAGCAAGAGAGTGCGAAGACTTTGTGTTAAAGATGAGCAGTGTGAAGAAGCCAGAAACTGGCATGGGCAACATGTTGTTAGTTTTCTATTGGAAATCAGTTTTTTTCAAGCCAGGACAGCTGCTCCACATCCTCATTTACTCATCACTCACTCACTCAATCACTCACTCGCTCACTCACTCATTCACTCACTCACTCATTCACTCTTTCAGTTTTTCGGCATCTGGCAGATTCGTGCTGAAAGCTACGCGAAATATCCTGAGAAATGTCAACTTTCCCCATGGTCTGCCAGCTGGCAAGGCTTTTATTTTCAATATCGAAAAGGAAAGAGATTCATGGCTAAAAGATTTGTATGCCAATGCACCAGTTTTAATATACATATATATTTATGCGCGGCATTTTATAAGAAATAGTTCTCAATTGCTGTACAAGTAATATGCTTTTATTATTATTGAAATAGGCCAACAAAAGGAGCTTATGCTAAAGCATTCTTCACTCTGTCATTGAAATGGCCAAGAGCAGAAATTGCAGGCCATGGAATTTATGAATATTGTTTAGTAGTTGTGGAACTGTTAGTGGCAGTTGCAATTGAAATGCGAAACACAACAAAATGTGAGAGTGTTGGAAGAAGGAGATAGTATGTATAATAAACAGTTAATAACAAATATAATTAAATGTATAATTGGAAAGAAAATAAATTTTGTATCTAGAATTTAAACATTATTCATTATTGCAACTTTTAACTAATAAAATTAATTGTTTAAGCTCTTATTTATGCAAGCAATATAAGAGTGTTGTGAAAATTAAATATAATAAAATGTATTAAGTAACAATAACATTGTAGGCATAAAAAATTAAACCTTTAACTCAGAAAGACATTTCTTTATACATTGTATTTTCAAATCTTTGATACACATACACACTCTAAACTTAAACGTTTGTAACATTAATTTAATTACATATGTTAAAAAACCTTTTTGATAAATCGGTTCTCAACTGGTTTGTAACCTTGCAGTTAGATAACACTAAACTATAACTTAAACTCTGAACCTAATGACCATTAAAAAGATTAATAAAATAATAAAATATGAAAATTAAAGTATTTATGTATTTTAATCAACAATTTTAACGGCATTTGGTACTGCAAGATTATAGTTTAATTTTAAAACCTTGTAATTTTAAACTCTTGACTTCAAACTGTTTAAGCTTCTAATCGTAATAACCTTTAACCTTTTTGGGGGTCTGTGGACAGACCATTTATTTATTTGTTTCGTGATTCGAGAGTACGGGAACTTGTACTCGTAATGCGAAAATGTTCAGGGTCATAAGTCAGGACAAATGTGCACATACTCGTAAGAAAGGCGTTACGACGAAACACACCCAAAAAGTCAATTGCGCATGCAATGGCTCAAAGGGCTTAAATGCGTATAACATTCAATTTGCGTTAATGACATAAAATAAAGGCACACATACCCAGACACCCTCATACACACTACTACCCGGGGCCTAAAGAACGTTATATGACTGCGTTTTACCTTTGAAAACATTTTCATTGGCCAGCCACTTAAAAAAAAGGTTGCTATAGCCACTCTCTCTTGTATAAAATCAACAACAACAGAAAAGGAGAGAAGACTTTAATGGATATTTTCTGTGATATTCTTAAATCGCATTAAAAATCATTGGCACATGTTGGCCACAAAGAGTGATGGAGATAAGGAGAGAGGGAAAGGAACTACATATAACGAATATCGGTGTATAAACAAAAACAGTTTCATTTTCTGTTTAAAAGCGGGTAAAAACTTGCCAAAACACAGCACAAATTTTACCAGGGGGCACAAGGATCCCTTGGGGGAGGTATGGCAACAAATCAGGCAAAAAAATAAAAACAGGAAACCGCTTTGCTGTTGTCGGAATTGGAAAGACCGGAAAGGGGATGTTGCAAAAAGTTGTACTTCAGATAAAGTTGCTGCTGTTAGGTGTTTTTACCAAACATTCAACATGCAATGCACGTACTACACACACACACATACAATCAAGAGATACACACCTATGTTATCCATAGCTACACCTGCAGAAAGTTTGCTGTGTGTTTTGTCGTCTTGCTTTCTTAATATTACTTGGCCTGATTTCTTGAGCTCGCACTTTGAGTGATTCCTTTTTTTTTCTGTAACAAAACTTATGAGAAGAAAAAAAAACTCTCATGTATGATGAGAACAAGTCTTTTTTCTCTTCCAAGTCTCTTAAGAAAAAGTCAAAGTGTGTCATACTTCTATACAAGGCCGTCGCATTGAACAAGATATTTGTGTTTAACTTGCATTTTGTTGTGTAAATTACATGCACAAATACATATACGTCTGTATATGTGTGGGTATACACTCCCTAACACACTTGCTGCCAGACACACAGTTACAATAAAATAAAACACAAAAACTTAGGCACTTGGCAGTGTAAGGGATCTCGAGTTGAGTTTGTTCTGGTGTCTGTTATCCCATTTCCATTCCCAGTCTCACTGCAGTAATAATAATAAAGGGAATTGTTATTGTTTTCTATTAATTTGCTTTTGTTATTTGTGTTGTTGTTGCTATTACACTTTGTTTTTGTTGTCTGCAGTTGATTTATAGTGTCTTCTTTTGAATTTGGCACGAATGCTTGAAATATTTTTCAGACAAATAGCACAAAGCAAAAATGAATCAAAATTTTATTGAAATATTTTTTAAATTCTCATATTTTTTATTAAATATTTAGTAAAAGAATTTTTTCGACTTTTAAATGAGGTCAAGGAGGTAAAATAGAAAGATTTCGAGGGTACTTCTGATACTTTTTGAATTGTTCCTTAAATCAAAATATTCTAGTATAGAAATTGTATTCGAATTTTAAAATTGTTTTATTTTACATGATGTTTCTTTCTTTTGAAGAACTTTTGAGATTAAAATCAAATACATGGTTTGAAAATTAAAACACAATAATAATTTTAAGTTAAAAGCCAATTTCTTGACCCAAAAATTAACCTTTTCCTCATTGGAATACCGATGTCAATGACATGGGAATGGCCAACAAAGTTAGCTGAACCCCTCGGAAGTTCTTCGCTCGTGGACTGTTAGCTGGAAACTAATTAAAGCGTCGGTCAACTTTTGATGAAGATTAATTTCCATTTAATATTAGCAAAAACTTTATGTTGTAACAGCTGTCTACTTGAATAAATTTAAAGCGTATTTTTATATGAGACAGAACAAATTTATTCACCACAAATTTTTGTACAAGGAATATAAAAATAACCGCGATGCCAGATGGAAGTCATCAAACTATTCGAAACTAACTTTATAATGAGGGCATCGACTTGCCAATACTTTTCGAATAAACTGTTCAAGTTTGCTTGTACAAGCCAAGTTTTTTTGCGAAGTAAAGTATAAAACCTGCAAGGGATTAAAGATAGAATATCTTTGAAAATAAATAAGACTGTGGGCTCTTTAAGTACCTATTATATCCATCAAACTCGCGTAAAAGTGAGATAACATTATACCTGCTAGTTATTTCAATAGACCAAAGTACTTTGTTTTCTTTTTATTTGGTTTTCTTAGCTTAAGCATCTGCGAATTCGTCTCACATTCTCACATCTACTTGTATATCTAAATATAAGCCCAGCACGCAACTACAAATGGTTCATTCTGTGATCCAAATAAGCTGCACATTAAATGCAAGCCCATGAGATTGCAGATGAGAAAAAGTAAGCCAAGACCAAATGTTGTTGCTGAATAACGAGTATAATGAAAACTAGCTCACACACATCCTCAACTCATTCACATTTTGTCTATGGGTTCTATGGCCACTCTTGGCTATAGACAAAAACTCAGCTCGTATTTTTGTCTCCCAGCCAAGGACGATGCTGCCTTCATTGCCAACACTTTGTCGCATTGGGGCTAACCATAACCACATCACAACACATCACATCACACACTCCACCCAAAAGCCCATTACAACTACTTAAGGTATGTAAATAACGCGGGCGCTGAAAATAAGCCAAGGCAAATCATAAGAAGACGCCAGCAGCTAACCCCATTACCACCCCTTTTACCTATCCCTACCTACCCCTATTATTTACCACCCAGCAGAGCATTAGCATAATCGTTATGGTTATGCGCGACGTGTGCATAATGGTTAAGCTGGAAAATGAGAATGAGAAGCTGTTGTGAGCGCAAAAACAGCGACACGCACATATAAACTATGTTAAGTGCAC
The DNA here is from genome assembly GCA_035043265.1 of Drosophila testacea. Classification (NCBI taxonomy): domain Eukaryota; kingdom Metazoa; phylum Arthropoda; class Insecta; order Diptera; family Drosophilidae; genus Drosophila; species Drosophila testacea. Next base: position 74,268 of record JAWNND010000696.1, on the reverse strand, counting down.
TGACATTCTGATATATAGTGAATTTTACACTTACTTCTAAAGGAAACTAGACTTTGCTAAAAAGTACACCAGTTAATCAAAGTCAAGTGAAGATAATGAGTTGTTTTAACACTCTATGACTATTCTTTATTGAAGACTAGTTATAATTAAGGACTATTACAGATGAAAAGTAGTAAGGACTATTTACTATTAATAGATGTTAGTTGAGTAGTTGATTCGACAGTCCATTTGTTCCTCTAAATCCTTTATTTTAAAGATACAGAAATATATGCTTTAAGTTTTGGCGGAGCAGTAATGTCAGCTATAAATAATACGTGTTGAAAGTGAAAGTGAAATGAAATGTGGAATTACCACTGAGTACTCATTAGTATATATCATTTTAATTTTTAATTTATTAATTAATTTTAAGTTTTATTGACTGTGTATATTTATATTAATTTTGAATATTTAGCTGGTGTGAAAGTATAAATTAAGCTCCAGTTTATAGTTAACTAACTTATTAAATTTTTAACTACAAGATGCTTTTTGTTAAATCTTAACAGTGACTTAATGTGATAAGTGTATTTATTGTGCGGTGTTTTCCATTCATAGTCACTTTTTTGTGGGTTCACAGTGCACCTCAAGTGCGTAGAGAGCCTTTAAGTTTGGACGTGGCGTTGTGTTTGCTCAGGTTCGCATATTAAGTAGCCGACACATGTGTGTGTATGTTGCCTACCTTTTGGGGCATACCATTAGTGGCAAGCAAAAATAAGAAGCAACAAACACACACTTTTATACATACACGTCGCAACATAATAAATTACAAGGAATACTAACAACAACAGAAGCTTAAGAAGAAATCAAGAGCCTGGCCATGCGTGGAGTCAGTCGAAGGGACAGCTAGAGTTGGAAAGCGTTAGATCTCAATGTGGCATGTTTAAGATTCAGCACGCATAACTTATAAAATAAAAATTAAAATTCCAATTGCAAACCTCAATAATAAAACACTTTTAAGTGCCGCCGTTGCCACAGACAGAGTCCCCAGTCTCAGTGAAAAACAGAAAAAGGTAACCGAAGAAGAAGAAGAAGGACTTTGGCATCGCATTGTGGGCGTTCCAGCCTTTTTTCATTTTCCTGCCAGACCGTCTAGCTGTGTGTATCTGTGTCCGTGTCTTTGTGAATCTTAAGGAGCCACACAAGTTTATTAAAAATTTCGCCAAAAGGCATCTATCAGTTATGAGGGGCGTCGACATTGCGCGACTCATTTCAATGAGTTTCATGCTGCTTTTGACTGACTCTCTCTCGCTCTCTGTCTTAAATGCTTCTAAGTCAATTCTTCCTTCCTTCTTTTTTATTTGGTCTTTCTCTTTGTCTGTCTCCCTCTCTCTCTTTTTCTCTTTATCTCACTCTTTCTCTTTCGTTGTTTTCTGTGGTCGCCACATCTTGTAATTGGCATTCCGCACACTGACCGAAATGAAAATGCTACGTGCTTTCATTTCAAGTTACGGCATCGACAATGCTCTCTCGCCAGTTGGATAAGTCAGCTCCAAACGGTCCATTGACCACCAAAGGGAGCTTCAAGCTTGAAGTGAAACTCGAACTGGGAACTGGCCAACAAAATGATGCTTATTTATAGCGTTGGGCATTTTAATTTTTTACGTTTCGGGCATACAATTTACTCTGTGGCGTTTCTTAAAGTCAATCACATCACACAAGTCACAGTTAAAATCACAAGTAACAATCACTGGACTTTTATATCCTCAAGACATTCCTTTTTTTCCTTCAGCTTTTGGCATCATTCAAGATTCTTCGAAAAGGGTGCGGCCCGTTGCCATCGTGAAAATCGATATTCTCACATATTGAACTCCTGTCAGCCCTCATCTTTTACTTCGTCTCCGAATCCATCGGTGTCTCCCGTATTGCGTAATGCATATTCAACGAAATTTATATATAAATCCATATATATTTTATATATTTTTTTGAATGCCTGAAATTGACAGCCAGCAAATTTCGTTGTCAGCCTCATGCGTCTTTCGATTGTTTGCATTGTGTTGTGGTTTCTTTTTCTCCCTTTTCATCTCTTTTATTTTTTTTTTGATGTGGCATAGATGAAAATTTGTTTGCGCCTTCTTTGAAATGCGTTAAGGCAACCAAGAAATTGTATTCCTGAGTGTACTCCACACTCCTTTTAAATACAATATGCGAGTTTGTATTCACTCCTTACTGAGTCGCAAGTTTCTATAGAAATGTGTGAAAATAAGCTGGAATTTGAGTATCGTCAGCTGTTAACAGAGCTTACTCAAATACATTTCACACTTGCTTACAATGGCCTAATCTTGTAAAATTATATGTATCAAGAATAGACTAAACAATTGAATTGAGTGAAAGATGCTGATTCGGGTTGAATTTAGTTCATTTTGTCTTTTAAATGTTTAGGAGACGCTTAAAAATTAAGAATATATTATTTTCAATACGCATATAACTAGATCCCGTTATAACCTATATGAAAACATTCATACAATCACATTCAAATATTGTAAATGAATTACTTTGCAATTAATTCTAACATTATCTGTGTTAAAAGTTTTTCTTATAATATTTTCAGAAAATAAGAAGATTACTCAGCTATATTTAACTGAATAAGTAAATGTTCACAGCACATTTATCAATTGGAAACTCTTAAAATAGAGATTCATTATTTTCAACTCTGTCTCTTTCAGTTAGTCTTCCATCTATCATTCTGAACTGTCACAAACCTTTCATGAGCCCATTTTAAAAGCATCAGAAAAATACTTGTAAATTTTGAAGAATTTATTTTTTATACTCAAACATGTGTGGGACTTGTACTCATATGTGTTTTGGTACGGGTACTCGTACTCAGTAGTCATCAAATTTATGAGCACTCGTCGCACTAACTCATAAAAATGGCATCTATAAAGCAGCATTTTGGGTACAAGGAAAACATGAGGCGACACTTTGCATATGAAGGGGCTTTAGGCCTTATTCAGTGGAGCACGTTCAAGGGGGGAGGTAGGAAAGATGTGGGTGTGGCACCCTGTATGTCTAGCTGAGGTTCCTTAAGTCGGCTCAGTGAGCTGCTGTTGTTGCCAAATCCGACCACGCACTTAAGCGACGTTCTTCCGGATGCCTACACAAACAGATAGAGAAAGACCGTCAGCAAAAGAGAGAGAGAGAGAGAAAGAAAGAGAGAAATGGAGAGAAAGAGAGAGAAGCTATTTACTCGACTTAGAACGCAATAATATATCATCTACAGTTTATCATCGCTATGACGCCAGACTGAAATTATTATCCAGCAAATTTATTGCCAAACAATAAACGCGAAGCGCATATGTGTGTGTGAGCGTGAGAGAGAGAGACAGTTTCTATCTGTGTGTGTGTGTGTGTTTGTAGAAAAGCTTGGCAGAGTACCAAAAATAGGAGTAACAACAACATGGGCAACTAGAGTTAACAACAACGTTTAGAATGACAGCCATTTTGACGAGCCTCAACGGCAACAAAGACAAACCAAATAAACAAATGGAAAATCACAGAGAAAGATATAGAAAATATAGAGAGAGAGAGACAGCAAGAAAACGAGAGCTAACACTTACAGCGAAATGAGCTACATGCTAATGCCCTAAACAAATATATGTAACATTAAATTAAAGTTGGTAGTTAAATTCGGTTGAATTTTACTTTAAACACTGACTTATTTAATAACTGACTTTTCGATTGACTGATGAACTAATCGATTGATTGAATGTCTGAATAATTGAATGATTGATTAACTTAATTTTTTAATTTTAATTAAACCATGGATTTTATTTTAAATAAAGTATGAAGACCATCTTATATTATGTTGCTGTTTACAGAGCATGTCAAAACCAACTAATGCTATTTTTTCTTTAATTTTCTTGTGTGTGTGTCCAGCATACATACAGATAAATAAATGTAATATGTATATGAGCTTATATATTCATAACAATCTCAAGAGCTGTCACAGTCTGCGTCGAAGTTGACGCGCTCACTCACTCCTTATGTTTTTTTTAAACATTTGTCCAAGACAACGACAAAAATATGTCCAGGCTGTGACAGTGTTGGACGGGAATCTAATGCCAAAATCAAATTGCTCCTGTCCTGTCAACTCTTTTTGCGTAACAATTTCTTTTTATTTTATTTTCTGCATAGAGAGACAAATAACACAAGTTTTTCTAAATTGTCAGCTGCTGTTGCTTTCCTGCTTCTGTCCTCATTCTCCCAACATATTCATCTACCATATTCCATATTCCATATTCTCCTACACTTTATGTTTTTACCCTTTGCCTATGCTTTTTATGACAAGAGCACTCCCACATCATCATGCCCTGAAACGTTCCGCACATAGTTTGTTTGCCTTGAGTTGGACCATAGATGAGGAGGCTATGTGGTTGGGAGGAAAAAGGGGTAGAGTTAGTTGAGCAAAATTGCCAAACATTTTGCGCATAAATGACAAATGCCTTTGATGGCATAAAATATGACTTTGGAAATTGTTTTGCAGCATATAAAAAGTCGTTGGCGTTGTTGACACATCCACATGGACATGGATACCCCATTAAGGGAGAAAGGAGAAGGCTATTTTGAAAATGTGTTGATGGATGCGAATAGTTGTGATTGCAGCCCTCTCCTTACCTCTAGACACGAAACACGATTTATGCTGCTGACTTCAAATGGAGTCCTTTGACAGAAGACATAGTTGTTTTCAGGCTTAAATATTATTATGGATTACTATCTGATGAGTTTGAATTATAATTGTGATGAATTGAGAAAACAAATCTTACTTCTAAATCACATAAATTTTAAAATTTACCTTTCTAGTATTGAGTTCTTTATTCACATTTTTCCATTCAATTTCATTGCCCTTAGGCTTAAATAATATTATAGATTTGTATCTGAAGAAACGAACAATTCTAAATTATCTCAATTTTAAAAACATCCTTCTAATCGTGATTTCTTTGACACATTTTCCATTTCAATTTAATTGTTATTCTCGCATGTTTCGCGCTAATTATCTCATCCCACAAATGGGTTTGATTTTGACTTTGGACTCAAGCCCCTGCCAATCAATTGAGTGGCAATTGACTTGTCAAAGCATCAATTATAATTGACAGGCATCTCATTCTCAGAATTCGAAACACCAAAAGCCATTTACGAGAATTTTCTGGAACTGTAAAGCCCCCACTTCCAACCTCAACCACAGCCTTCATTAAAGTATTTATGTGAATAGTACCTGGATGGGGTGCATATTGAATTTTGTGGAAAACATTGTCAATAAATGCGCTTGTAAATGGGACGCATTAAGTATTCAATGGCATAATGCTAATCATTTATTGGGCGCAAAATTCATTAGTAGCACGTTGCCAAGGCAACTGTCACAAGCTGTCGTTTCCAAAACCTCAGACTGGCAAATTTCCCGAAAACCCTCCGGAAAACCGACCGAGCTGCCGAAAAGCCAGCAAACCCAAATGAAAACTAAAACACACACACTCTCAACAACCTGCCACGTGCTTTGGTTCTGCCACACCCACCTCCCTCTCTGGTTTCCTTACCGCGTTCACGACTGGTAAGCAAACATTACACAATTTTGATTGTATTTCCGTTTCGTATGCGAACAACAGTAACAAAAACAGCAACGACAGCAACAGGAAGTTGCGCTTATTTCCGTTTGTTTACCTTTACGCTGTACCTTGATTAAATGTCAGCCTTGTGGCATGGAGCTGGAGAAAGGACAGGAGTGGGAGGCGCTCAGGATTTGCGTGGTTTTTCCTTTAGCTCTGACTAGGCCTCAGCTGGGGTAATTTAATGTGCAAAATGTGAGAGAGCGACAAAATAAAAATGTTTGGAAATAAAATAATTTACGCTTTCATCTTTATTTCAGAGCATCTGCAAAGTGCGCACACATTACGCTAATGATTGCCTTTTTTTGGAGGGAGTTTGGATTTTATTTAACTGTGATGGAATTGATTAGGCGTAGGAGTGTGAAGGTGTGAGATAATCGAAGCAAGAACTAAATACTTAATGTCATAACATACTTATACATACATATTTTATATGAGATATGTAAATTATTTCCTCAATCTTACAAACATGTCAAAAGGTGTCGCCTAATTGCAGGTTAATAAGTTTTATAGGTGAGTAGATATTAAATGATTATAATAAAACTGTATTGTGGTTAGGGATCGCACTATAAATTGTTTGTTTAATTTAATTTGATTCAAAGCAATGTTAAGTATGAATTTGTTATATGTTCGATTGAATTCAAGCCTGATTTTAAGTATATTATTTTGTTTGATATTGAATTGAGCTCTGAATTTTTAATTCAATTCTGTTTGATTTTAGATTGAGTTGTCAGTTGTTTAATTACCGCACTCATGACATATACAAAAACTACCCTTCTCTATATTTATACTTCACATACATTGAAATACTTGTTTATGACAATAAATTGACGTGAGTATTATTAACATGTCATATATGAATATGTGACATATTTATATTAATGGCATTTGTTGATCAATATAAGTATAATAAATATACAAATATATATTTCAAATAATTGCAATTGTACTCTGTATGAATGCAAGATTAAATTTGACTAAAATTAATAACTGAAGAAATTCAAATTATAAACTGTATACAATAGTATAAATAATTCTTAAGCCTTTAAGTAAGATGTACTTAAATTTCATTCCTGTCAATTTGCATTTAAAGAAAGCACTAATAATTATGGAGAGAGTTCAGACGTATACGTAAAACAATATATATAGTGTCAGTGACCTTGTACATGAAATATAAATACAACACTTGGTTAATTTTATGTAAGCACACACACTGGCAAATATGTACCTAAAAATATATGCGTAGCTCATGCACATATATTTATTTTAATTTATTATTAACACAGTTTTAAGCTTTTGTCCGCGCTTACAACATGTGTATATGATAATTTTGACGCTGTGAAAAATTCTTTAACTATTGTTGCTGCTTCTGTCTTTAAATAGCATTACCGTTACAAAAACATGACTACAACAACTGCTTTCCGCGTGCCGCTAATTAATGGTCAGCAATTTGCATGGGCGCGCCCAGAAAAGTATTCTATGAAAATGTGAAAATGTAGAAATGTGTGGCAGAGTCATTTGTAGGTCACCAAGGATATGCGCCTCACATTTTCATTTTTGGTTTCTTCTTTTTCGAGCCAAAAATGTTTGTTGATTGTGTCGGCGCATGCTTTGGCATAATTTATGTCTCCAAATTCTGTGTATTATGTTGCTTCTTTCCCAGCCTTCAAGTTGTAATTCTTTTGTTTTAAAAATTTGCTTTGGGTATGTATGGAAAATGTTTTATTTGCCATACTGTATTTATTTGTCTACCAATTGCTAACACTCATTTGCATAATTGTTACACACACATATATATATATATATATATATATATACGGTACTTTTCGAGTCATTGGCTTTCAATTTTTCGTATTAGCAGCTTTTCTGAAAATTGTTCTATCCCTGCCATATTTTATTTATAGGTTTATAGCCTGCAAACGATTACAATTTTAGTGTTTGATAAAATATAACTGAAATATGCCGGCCAATTGATGTGCAGTTTTTATTCATTTATTTTGCTCTTACATTCTTCAACTGTACCAAATCATCAAATAAAATAAAGCATAGACACAGAAAGTATAACAATCAATATTTCAAACAGAAAATATGAATGGACTAGTATTAAAAGCCTCTTAAATCATTTAAGCCACTTTTGTTAACTTTATTATTGAACTATGCGTAAACCTTTTAAGCTTTTGACGCCTGCCAATGGCATCAAAATATCAAATATTAACATTTGGCAGCAGTTTAATCGTTGAAGCACATACACACACATACGAGTAGACATCTTTTTGCTGATATGTAGATGGACTAATACATAGTTACATGAACATTAATGCTCATTCAAGCGTTTCATAATGGAAAAATGTATATGTATCTGGCAACACATTTGCCTCGGCATCAACTCATTTTCACATTAAAGGACGCCAATGTGGCGCATTGGCAAAATGCCAAAAATGTTCCCAGATATAAATATATATACACTCATACACTTGTACACATAGATAGAAGGTTGTATACTCATGTGCTGGGAAACTCCATACGAGGGTTGATTAATATGTAACTGGTCTATGCGGAAACAGGCATCTTTTTAAAATATTACACTTTATTTGGCGGTCCTCAAACTTCTTGATGCTTTCCAAATAAGGGGTCCTCAAAGTATCCATTCTATCTATTTTTATCTACATTTGCATATTATTTTGTTGACCAGGAGTTGACGAACCGTAAAAGGCAAATAGTTAACAAAAATGTTTCCAAAAAGTTTAAGTTTACTAATAATTTAAAAAATGTTGAGAAAAAATGTATATTTGAAAACATGTTATTTTTAAATTGAAGTTATCCGACTGTGAAAATTTGTCAAAATTAAATAGTGTGACCGTACTTTGCAAAACTTACACCTCAAACCAGCAAATCATTAATCTTTTAATAAATTTGATTTGCCGCCAAAACCCACTATTTTAAACCAACATGTCTATCAATTATAGCTTCATTAAAAAGTGGCGTTTTCTTACTTAGACAATGGACTTTTCAGCCCACCCTCGCATATAGAACCATTGCTCTCTACTAAGAAATGTGTGATACTCGTAGTAGCACAATCGAGAGACCAACTAAATTATCACTAATATGGAGGCCCTGGATAACAGTACAAATGTGTGTGAGTATGTATGTGCTGGGCGTGGCAAATAAACACATCAGCTAAAATGCTTTTTACTTAAATTAACAACACCGAGAGCAGCTTGCTTCGATTTTAGGCTAAGCGACGACCTTCCCGAACTAACGGCAAGTCATTAACTTTAAGTGTATGTGTAGCTGTATCTGTGAAACGTATGTGTGTCTCTCTATGTATGTGAGTATGTATTGTGCAGCATCTTTCAGCTGCTTAAAAAAAGTAACACACGTATTGACAGACACAACGCCAAGCAGAAAATCAATGAAATACAAGTAAGTAAATAAACGAGATCATGCTAAGGTCGAAATTGATATGCTCTTGCGGAGCTTAATGGCAACTAAACTTAAGATAGGAAATAGAGAAGTAATGGTGGATTGAGAAGGGAGATATTCTTCCAAAACAATATGTATGCATTTTTCATGGCGCCTGACAAAGGACAACTATTATATTTTATATGACGTGTACATGACTGTCTTTTCTCTATAAATAAATATTAAATAAATAAAGTTTATTTAATTAACTTCAATGCCGTCCTTGTAAAATTTAGAAATTTTTTAATTTGCTTAACTCAATTTTAATCCATTAAAAGTTTCTCACAATAACAATTTGTAAAAAAGTTTAAACTTTAAGAATATAATTAGAATATTCATAACATAAACTACATAAGATAAGCACTTATGTATATATTTATTTCATCTGCTTATTTGTTACTTGGCTTCTACTTTCTTATCCCTCAAGGCATATGTAAATTCGGCAGATAAAAAAATAGTACAAATTTCAGAAAAATGCTTTGATTTTAAGCAAATAAAGTATATTCTATTTGCTTATATCTTTTCCTGATAGAAACATTACCATGGAAAGCGAGTACCCTTTTTAGAGCCAGGGTATATGAAAAAAGCTAAATGCTGCCTTCATGCTTCTCACTGCAATGGCATACTTAAGCAATCGGAGCAAATGTTTTATCGTCACTTTGCCACACATTTACACACACATACATACACTTACCCATACACATACAGATGCTAAAATACATATATGTATGTGTATTTGCTGTTGGCATACAAAGTAGCGTCAGTTTCCTTTGCCTCGGCATCTTTTTGCCTCAATCTCAATCGTTTCGAATGCTTATCAATGGCAAAAGGGAAACTGAAGATAGGGATGTGGCAGGGTTGAATGCTTCATGGGGCAAAGAACATGCGTATCATGCTTCTATTGCTGCTTAAGCAAATGCTGAATAAACGTGTGTACATGGCTTTTGTATTGTAAATTTAATAAAGACTGGTAGACGTCTGGAGGCAAATCAAAAATCTAGCAATTCAGATGGTTACATAATTACCGTAGCCTGGCAACCAGTTACTCAATGGGACCACCCGAAATAATTCGCTCGGGGCTCGCAAAACAAACAAATAAATTCAATGGAAAAGAGCAAAAACTTTTCTACAAACACAAACAGAAAATGTCGAAAGTTTACAATACGCACAGAAGCCGCTGGCTAAACGAAATTGAGGGCGTCTCCCCCCTTGGGGGTCTGAAACTAAGACTTTAGGGTTTGGGTGGCACGTCTTAGAGGCCTGAGAATAGTCAAAGTCGAAGCCTCGACAAAAGGCAACAAAAGGCTCAAAGGCAATGGCAATGGCTACGGCAACGGCGTCGCAATGTTTCCCATCTTCCAAATTGCCACAAAATTTATTATTATTGTTTTATATAAACAGCAAATGCGCGAAAATAAAACAGACTGCGATGCTGGGTAGGATGGATGGAAAACTGGATGGATGGATGGATGGATAATGGTGGGTCCCATCCTTGCAATTGAGTAAATGCCAAAGCTGTACTCTTATTTATTTTTGGCTTTGTTGAGTGTTTATATAAAGGGTCTGAAATCAGGCATTATTATACAAAAGTTATGTTCCACTCCTCTCTCTCTCTCTCTGTCTCAACAATAGTTTAAAGAGCAGAAAAGCTTTACACCAAATGAACATTTCACAGCTGTGCCACAAATATTTTGTTACCAGAGTTTTTGGTGCAAAAGCTCCTCCTTTTTATTTTTGTATTTTTTTAAATATTTTTCTATTTGATGCAGTATTTTCATTAGAAAAGCGTACTCGATTATTTGATTCATTTTATTTCATTTTCGTGGTTTGCTTTGTGTATTCGAAATAGAATTGGGATTCACTGTTCGTTCTCGATTTCAATTTGTAGTAAAAACGTTGTGGCTCAGCTATAACTTTTATTTGGTTTTTAAATTGAAAAAAAAAACTGTACATAAATATGTTGATAGTTGACAAAGAAATGGAAAATTCAAAAAATATTTTATATCAATAAAGATGTAAAATATTGTTTTATACAATTTTATTTGAAAGTTGTCCAATTTGAATGTAATTCTAGTGTTATTTATTTATTTATTTTTTAAATATTTTTTATCAAACGCTTACTAATTGTGGCGCTTAAATTTATGCATAGAATTGCAACCTCCTTGTATTTATATTCATTTTTATCCAATATATTCACTACGATAATATATGAATTCAGTAGCAAAATAAATACGCATTCATAAACACTCGAATCGATTTATATACATTGTTTCCGCTTGGCATCAGCTGAATGCAATAAGCGCATGTATGTCCCCCTCTGTAAAACACAGCTGTCCATCAAAATGCAAATAAAATAAGTAACAAATTGCATTTCCCTTTAAATCAATTCAGTTTGACTTCTCTTCAAGCCAGGGTAAACCACAAAAAAATTGCTGGCCATCCATCGATCAAAGCGTGTGCCCCAGGACACACTTATGGACTCGCATATGGATTTATATAAATTTAATTAAACACAAAAAAGAATAAAAATAACAGACAGATTGGTTTTGGCCTGGATGAATGAAAGGTGAAGAGAGGAAGGTGGGGCGAGGAAGGCGCTTAGTGAACTTAAGCAAATTAAATGTCATGGGGATATGTCGAAGTTGTGCTCCTCAGCAATTCAAGGACTTGCCACAGAACAAAGCCCCAGAACGATGAAAATCGTCTTTAAACTGGCGGCACAAAGCGAAAAGCAATAAATGCTGAGGGTGTATTAGAGTGTTGACTATGAGCTACAAGAAATTTGCATATTTTAAATAACTTGTGGGGCACACTAGAGACACACGAGGGTTGACAATGGCGACGGCAAGACAACTCCAATTTATTTGCAATTTGTTTGAAATTTATATCAAAGGCGCACACTCACACTCAGACTCAGACTCAGATTCAGACTGAGACACGCCCCCTTGCACACACCCTACTATATGCCATAATTGAACTCATAAAATGCCAACAGCCCTCAGTGTTAGCCGATATTTATGCATATCTCTCTGTAACTGCACACAGACAAACAAACAAATTATGTGCTCATTTGAATAGACATTCTAATGCGAATCACGTTGGCAAAAATTCATTGAACCGTTCCGAATACTCAGTTCCAGTTCCACTAACAATTCCAGTTACACAAGCCCCGTTCCCCTACTTAGAGTCTGGTCCCTACCTTGACTTTTGAGCTGTGTCTCGAGTCATCCAATCAGCAAGCACATGTCACGTGTGTGTATGTGTGACAAAGACACAACTTATTTTGGCTCACACATACTTACACAAAAATACACTCAAAAAAAGGTTTGATCGAAACGGTAAAGTATCAACAGCCAACGTACACGAAAAAAGGGTGACTGTGATTTTTCTTGGCTCATGGAATTATATAAGCTGTTTGTGGAACAGCGTCCGATCAATTTTTTTTTTTTTTTGTTTAATTATTTATACACTTGAATTAATACTTCACATGCGTCTTTAGTTGTTGTTTCAGTACAATATGTCAAGTAAACTTAAAAACTATGGCGGCTCCATGTAGAGCCTATATACCAGGATTGAAAAATATAAAGTCACTGTGGTGTTGAGCGGGTTCAGCTCATTATTCATTAATTCATCATTAATTCATTATTTTATGGCTAGCCTTTTGCCATGAGCTTCTTGGTCTTTTAACTATTAAATACTTAAGAAACCTAATCAGTATATTTGGGTAACTGGGTGGTAAAAACATATTAATATGTTAGGAGCTTTTTAAGAACTTGTTCACAAATGTTAATGAGCAATATGTGTTCAGTTTATAAATAGTTGTGGCTACTTCAGGCTACTTAACACATAATATTCAATTTTAAATTTGTACTAAAAAATGGAAATTGACAAATAAATATTATTTATTGTTAGTCTTTTTTCAAAATTTAACGTCAGAAGACACATTTGCTGATTTTCTCTATAAAATTTCTCCGAGTGTATATACACACGCAGTCGATACGCAGTTAATCTATCAGGACATGGCACAATGTGTAGAAAATTAAATGTGCGCCCCTCCGGTAGCTCAGCCAGGCAGTCATGTGTGTGGATGTCCTTGCGCCAGCTCCCTATGAGAGTGTGTATGGGAGAGTGTGTTAGGGTGTGTGGTAGGGAGTGTGGGTGTGTGTGTAATGTAAATGCAAACTAAATACACAACAGGCTGAGCATTAAGTCGATTGCTTCAAGGACCTTTACATGTACTAACTGAACTGCCAGCCACAGTTATAGCTTTAGCTCCAACTCCTGATTCTGTTCCTGCCACAGTCTAGCGCTTTGTCATTACCTCTAGAAGACCTCCTCGCCTTCCCCATGTGTTGTCTGTGGCATCTACTCACTTAATTTTCGCTTTGCTGCCACTTGAAGTGAAAATGAGTAGCTCACACCACACTTTTCCGACTCCCCATCCCTTCTTCTTCTACCCACAACGTAGTCAACAGTCAGTGAGTATCTATGTAACTTTGCCTCTGTGTGTATGTATGTGTGTTTGTAAACGCTGAGGCTGCTTTTTAATAAGCAATTTACTTTTAGCTTAACAACGCTCAAGTGCTGTCGCCTGTAATGAAATACGCGAGACTCTAAGCAGGCGGCTTACATACAATGATTTTCCTCTTTTGATACCCTTTTTCACAGGGTCAAATCAATTTGTCACCATGTGTGTAAGGTATTAAAAAAGGCTGGTATAATTTTGATCAGTTTGATAAGCTAAATCGATAGAGCTTTGTTTGTTTGCTTGTTGGAAAAGAAATGTAAGTCTATGGAAACATATATAATATTTACATATGTATATAAAACTAAAATACAATATTTTCAAAAATGTTTTAACAATGGCAACATTCCAGTTATAAGTTGTCCCAAATATTCTGAGTTTTATGAGTTTTAGAATAACATAGCTGATAAACTAATTAAAATATAAATGAAATATGAAATTCTTGTTGGTCCTCGCATATTTCTTAAGCTTAAGGTACAATTTTGCTTGCAAAATCAGATTTACAAGCATAAAGAGTATATAACTTTCGGCTTTGTAAGGACATCAATTCTTTTTGTTTATTTTCTACAATTTTTTGCCTTTGCTGTTTGTCAACGATAATTAATTTTTTTGGCTAGCCTACGCCAAAGTTAAGATCTTAAGTTTTAAAGCTTTACAATAAATTACAATGTTTCAATTAATTTCCATAGACATATATATTCTTTTGATATCCGAGTAACCTTGGAAGCAGTTCCATATACGTGAACTAAGATGATAAATTAATTCAAATTATGAAAAACTGAACTTTGTATATTATAATTATTTTCAATTGAGTTTCTAATGAATTGCCATATAGTTAAATGTTCTTTAACTATAGACACACTGATAAAAATGTTGGGACAACAATTTGCAGCAGAGCTTTATCAATTTAATAGTATATATTTACTGAAAGCAGTTACTGTTTTCGCTGTTTCTGCCACCTTAGTGTAAACATGGCTGTCACATGTGGTTTGGTGGTTTCTCGGACTAAGGGGAGCATGTCTAAAGTGAATCAGAGTGAAACAATTTGGCCGCAAATCATTTTAAGTTGCCTTTTATTGCCAGGAAGTGTCCTGTCGTAGGAGGAGAGAAGGACAACAATATGTAGCCACAAATTTAAGCACCTGCTGGGCGCACGCACCTGGCAACTGATTCATTTTCTCTTCTACATGTTCTTTTTTTGGGACTTGCACTTGTCAGGCGCGTTGACAAAAAGTATGGCTAGCATTTTTATATTGGCCACAATGGCGGCGTTAACATGGCAGAAATGTTAAAGCTGAACATAAATCAAATTGGTTTTTATTGCCCATCTGGCCATTTGTCAGTGCACCTTTTTACATGGTCAACGCTTTCAGTTAATAAACCAAAATCGAAATTCCGTTTGTACATAAATATTATTTTTAAATCTCTCAATGAAATATGGCCATGACTATTTTGACGAGTGGCCATATCGCTCTCTCTCTTTCTCTCTCTGTCACTCTCTTTCAGACACATACAGCCTCACATGCATAATATTCATAAATAAATAAATTGAATGGACAAATACAAAGAACTGGGGGCCAGGACCGGGACACTGACATTCAGTTAAAAACAAACAGACAGCCATTTATGTCAAACCCAAAAATATAAGCCCACACCAACAACAACAACTTCAACGAAAAGGTGAAAGGTAAAAACAACAACAGCAACAGAATTACAAAAAAATTAAAAGTTACTTCAAAGCTGCTGTGCTACTCCTTGATTTGCATATTTAATGTTATTTGCATAAAACAGAAATAAACATAACAACAAATGCTCTTTCTACCTTTGTAAACTCACATGCGAGTCTGCAAAAGGTTATAGCCCTTATTCCTTATATTGGCTAACAGATTTCAGATTTAGCAGCTATCAAAATAAATACTGTTTAAATGGGTTTTCGAAATGTCATCAATAGCTCTGCTTATTATATCAATTTATTTATTTTAATTAATAGTAGTATAACCCAAACAAAAATATATTATTATACTCAGTTATTAATGGGTATCTGTTAGTTGTTCATTTGCATATTTGTTAATTTTTGTGCATACCTTTATCGGATTAATCAACAGACTGTGTGGCGTCGTCCTATGTAACCTGGAAAAATGCAAAACAGGAAAAGGGTTTCATTAGAATTGTTTATAACTTTTTGGTTTTCATTTCACTTTCTTTTCTCGTTTTAGTACAACACAAATGAAGGAAACAATCCAGATTGTTTGACTAAGAAAACACCCTGTAAAAATCTTAAGAAGTGTTCCAAAGCAAACAATTTAAATATATCTTTTGTCGAGCAAATAGAATTTAAATAATGCAAAATTATTTATTTACGTAAAGATTTTATATGAGGTATGTACATATTTCACAGGGAATTTATAAAATTAAAAATTAAAAATTTTCTATAATCTTTTTCATAAATAGTTTTTTTATATATCAGGGACATTTTCATTGGGCTCGAATTTGTTAAATCATAGCTCTTTTTCTTATATTCTCTGCTATTTACAGACAAGTTTAACAATGTCTACTCGTTGTGTCAATTAGAACACCTTTTTGCTAATTTTAAATTCTACAGGATATCGGGAGGAAAAAGTCGTTTTGCTTAAATTTTTTGGAAAGTAAAATGAACAATATGCAAATATGTCCTCGGGATGCTTTCGGAATTTAAATTTGAAGCTAAGCCTCGAAATATGCGCATCGCTCTGAGGCGACTCTGAAGCTCTCAATCTCTGAGGCTGACCCTTTGCGTGACGTATTTGCGCCGACAAGGACACGGCGGCAGCGACAACAATAAAATTAAATATTCTATTTAATGGCGTCGTAGTATGCCAGACGCGTGGCAACTAAACTGACGCAGGAAGAGTCCGACAGGACATTACATGCCAGGACCTCTTCTCGTGTGGGAGTCTTGTCGACCCCTTGAAATATTAGAGGTCCTTTTTGAAAGCGAAACATCGCAAGTTAATCCTCGCCACTTGCCTGGCCTGGCATGTCCTTGACAAAGCCTTGTGGTTGACAGCCAGACAGCCAGACAGACCGACGACTGTCTATGTCAAGTTTTAAATTTGAACACACAAAAACACACTCACACATACACAGAAAGTATCTCGGCATATTCTCATTGAGTTCCGGCAAATTGCATTCACATTATATCAATTTTATTGCCCTAAAAACACAGTGTCCTGGGGTCCTATAATTCTCGTGTCCTCGCCAAGAGCATCTAAATAACATATCTATATACATTATACACATATATGTAAAAAAAAAGAAGATTTTATTGAGGGTCTCGGCTTTGGGCCAAGCTTTGGTATCCTTTTATTCTAATTTTTGTCTCGCATTGCGTTCTTGTTGTTGGGCTTATCTTCAGCTGTCCGTTACCCCCAAACCACCCTGCTTAATAAAAAACCGAGGTAACCAACAACCCACTTTTTTCTTCCTTTTGTTTCATACAAATTAAGCAGATTATATAAATTGGATAAGATTGTAGGAGTGCGTAGTATGTGTTTGGGTTTAGGAAATGGAAAACCAGATTGCAGATTGTAAAAGCATCTATAAAAAACTCATACAGACTTCCTTCCGAAGAAGTCCCGTCATCCAACCAATCGATGACACAAATAATACCTCAATTAAGCTCCCAGAATTTGCCGCTTGGGCAGCAATTCAAAAAATGTGAAACGCGGCAAACATAATGAAAAACAAGCAACATTTTCCTCGAGCAGTCAACGCGCCTCAATTTATGCCACAATATTCTACTCAATAGATATTAAATACTCAGCAATTTTTCGTCAAGCTCCCCTTCCGCTGTTCCCCCTCAAAAAAAAAAAAAAAGAAGCCTTAAAAAGGAAAGGAAAAATTGCAAAGAGCCAACCGCAGCGCAGCGGCCGCGTTGGTAAACAACGTCGAACTTTTACTCTCATTCCCTGTTTTTCAACTCGATGTAGTCGAAGGTCGTAATGAGTGGCCAAGGGGAGGGTGTTTTAGGGGAAGCGTTCTCTGCATTTGTTTACATAATATTTTCATGTATATTTTGCAGCTTGTACATATTTTTTAATGATTTTTTTCGGACTGCTTTGGAAAGTTTTAAAGGCGCCGCGTGTTTGCCCTTACAACTCACTCTGCCTGGCAGGAGTGAGGAGTAAGGAGTGGTGTGTGGCGTGTGGTTGTTTGGAGGCCTGGTATTTGCCCCATCCTAGCACCACAGCAGCAGCATAATTGCGCTGGGTCTGTATTTCAGCAGAGGCAAATGAAAAACGCCTGGCAATATTGAAGCAGCGCGAACTTTTCAAGTGTAAGAAATTTAATTTCGAAATGTAGGTTTAACGAACGGAAATTGCTTTCGCTTGCCTCAAAATGGAGAAAGCCCTTGTATATGTATATTGCATATTGTGCTCTATATTCCACTTTCTTAAGCTATTGCTTTTGCTTTCGTTTTCGCTTTTGTTATTGTTTTGTTTTGTTGTTTTTTCAGCCGTAGAACAACAGGCAAAATAATGCAAAAATGTGAAAAAAAAAACAAACAAAAAATAACGTGAATTCAGCTTTTTGCTGCTTGTTTTAATTTTTCAATTTGTTTGCTTAACTTTCTGATTGAGCTGGTGCCGCATTACGCCAGAAAAGGAGCAAAATGAAATTATTTAATGTTTTACAGTTGTTCGATGGCCCCTCGATCTTTGCCTTGGCCCCCTTTGCTCTTAAAATCACTTACTCTCAACCTCTCTCTCTCTCTCTCATCCTCTCTCTTTCTACTCTTCTCACAATGGCAGCTCAGCGCGTAATTGCGACTGATTTGTTTGGCATTTTGCACGGCCATTTATTTTCGTCATGGTCAGCTTGAGGCTGGCCAGAAGGATGTGGGCCAGGATGTGGTCGCTTTTTTGGCCCATTGATTGGGCCCATTGGGACCATGTTCATTTTTCGTATCTTTTTTCCACTAATGACAAATGAACAAAAAGTTAAGTAAACCAGTGACTCAATATTGAGAATCGCACTTGATTGACACATTAAATATATTAATTTATATTTATAACAAAAATCATTTCATAACAAATATAAAATAAAAGTAATAAGTTTAAGATTAATAATATAAAAACAAAACTCTAACAAAGTATTGATTACTGAAATACATATGAAAATTATTAAACATAAGTAAAATGAAAACTGAAAAAATATTTCTAAATCAATTACATTATTGGATATTTAGTATTTATAATAAAGCTTCAAGATAAATTGATCATAAATCTATACTTACATACAAAACAATTTTTAACGGCAAATAAAGTCAAAATAATTAGAATTTAACAGAAAAAACTTTGTTAATAATAATATATAATAATAAAATATACCATAATAAAAAGGAAATTTAACATAATTACTTTTAAATTAAAAAAAAAATGAATCTATAATTTACGCTTTTTTTATAAAATATTACAAGTTTAATATAGGAGCTATGAAATTTAAATGAAACGAACAAAATTAAAATAGTTGTAAGTCAATACATTTGTTAATAATAAATAACATTATTGCTTAAATATAAATATTCTTTAATTTAGTATATTACTTTCGAATCATCAAAATTAATTAAAAAATGTAAAAGTTATTAATTTATAGCAGAAACAACATAATTATGTGCAAGCTACAATATTGCCATTTAAATTTAATGACCATATTGTTAAATTGATTAAATTTATATTCTTTCCATTTAATTTTCATACTTTTGTTGCTGTAAAATGTGTAATAATTTAAAGGAATTGCTGAAGAATTAAGTGATTGAATTTAAAACATTGTTTAAAGCTGAATCTTCTGGCATGTTGACCAACATGCTGGCCACAACGTTAACGAGGCTAACACGCGTGTAATTATCGGCGCACTTTAGCATTTTTCAATCTGCCAACCAAACCAACTTGCCAAGGTTAATCTGTGCACTTTCGGCCCACTTTTGACTTATTAAGCGCGGTCAGAAACCGCCCTCAACCTGAGCCTAACTGGAAATTTCAATGAGAAAGGCCAAAAGCAGCCAAAGAGCAGCATATTTTAGGCTGCCTCCATTACCAGAGTAAGTGTAACACATGAAATGCACTCACACACATATACACAAACACATACAGATGCTTTAGCTGCTAAATGGAAAGTTTGGAGAAAGAAGAAAAAACAAACTAAAAACTTTCGCTGAAAATAGAATAACCGTTGACAGAATAACCGTGGCCTCTGGCTTCGATAAGCTCCTGAAAAAGCTTATGGAAAAACATTAATAACATTATCCACCCATCTCACACACACACACACACATGCAAAACAAACTAATCAAACTTTTGGCCAGCTACAAAACTGACAAAAAAAGCAACTCGAAAATGTGCAAAACAAATTGCTTTATTTTCTAATGTTGCTGCTGCTCTTTCCTTGATATTTTAGAATATTAACCCAGAAAACGTGCGGCGCCAACTCGCCACCAGAAGCATCAACAGTGGCAGCTACTTTCCACCCACTACCACTAGCTCCCCTTCTCTACTACAACCCTTGAAGCTGAGTTGGAAGCAAGAAAAAAAATCGAAAATCAATTTTGGTTAATGTTTCTGAGCAAGTTGTGTCTGCCATGGGCACTGCCACTGCCACAAGCACGCACACATGTGGCAGCCACGCCCCCTCGCTCCCCCTACACTCGATATACATACAACGTGCTGCGTTGCCTTCTGTCGGTGTCCATAGCATATTTTTGCATAGAATATGTAGTTTATGCAAACATTTCTACTCAAAGCCCGCATAAATTATGGTCCTCAACACTTGGTAGGACTACTGAGAACCGTACCAAACTGTCTCGGTCATAAAATTAGACCGTATCCAAAGGGTGCAGACCCAGCAAGTGGTCCAGGCAATCGCTGTTTACTCTGCATGTCATTTCTGAGAGTGCTACGAGGGTTGTGAGTGTCGAGCGTGATTGGCCATGGCCATCATATGTGTTTATAGTACACATATAATCTACTTTGAGATGCAGTCTAAACACTGATTTACCCAGCATTGAATACTTCTAACAACAAGTTTGATTTTTTACTCTGTAATTGGCATTGCTTAGACTATCAACAAACCTAAAGTGTTCAAAACTGTGGTCATTTCTTAAAGTAAATTGGTACTTTATTCAATCGAGGAAGATAACTGTGCCTTGCATTACTGATTAAAGAAGATCAAGAGGAGGATAATGAAAATTATCATTATAGAGATTTTATAATTTCGATTTTTGAGACGTCTAATCATAATTGATAATTTTAAACAAGTAAATATAAAGGAATATATATACAACTATACACATTTATAGTAAATAAATACATAATTTTTAAAAAATAATCCAACAAATGTAATAAAACAAATCGAATTATCTTTTAAATTCCTAAGGACATATGAAATGTTTAAATATTTATTACATTTATATTACTGAAATAATAAGTTATATAAATTCACTTTGTTTGTTTTTTGCTTGCTCTGATATAGGGGATGTAATTATGAATTTTACTTCTTGGTGAAAATAATTGGAGCGATAAAATCATTCTTAATGTTGAGACTTAGCTATTTCTTACTACAATGCTTACAGTAGTACTTACATAGTATGCTAAAGTAGTAAACTTAATTTAATTATAAAACCAAGCCATTTCCTTAGATGTAAATATTTTTGTTGTAATTATATGGAAATTAACTGAAAGAGGTTAACATTGAAGGATTCTGGATCAAAAGACTTTTAAATTATAATGCATCTTAATTTACGAGCATTGTCTAGAGTCTCTCTACAAGCAACCGCTAACTACAGTTATGAATTGAAAAATGTTTGTTTGTGCTTAGTTGGTTAACTCAGAGTTATCCTGACTTTGTGCTCTCAGTTCTGCTTCCGTTTCCGGCATAGTTTTCGTGTGGTATTTCCACATCTTTCAACAAACACATTGCAGAGCTTCCGCTGCTGTTGAACCACACGCACATCAACTACAGTGGGTCTACTCAGTTACCACTCACAGGCTTGTAACACCTTGGGGGCCTCTACACCTCCATCACGTCCCTATATATTCTGTGTGTATATTTTATTATATAAGATACATTTGGCTGGCATTTGCTACTGAGCCGTGAATGGCGTGTCATCACCGTCATCAACATGATCATTAACATCAACACAATCAT
Organism: Drosophila testacea; assembly: GCA_035043265.1. NCBI lineage: Eukaryota > Metazoa > Arthropoda > Insecta > Diptera > Drosophilidae > Drosophila > Drosophila testacea. The sequence continues at coordinate 52,467 of JAWNND010000696.1, read as the reverse complement.
CATCATCGTCATGATTCTCATGATTATCACCTGTGTCCGCCCATCATCACCGTGGTGTTTTCATTTAAAAGCTAAATTTCTACTGTAACCCCATAGACATTTAAATAAAGGAGGAAAAGGAGACGCCATTTTTGGCAGTGTGTTGTTAGCATTGTTGTTCTGCTCATGTTATTTACTTAACAATTTACTGAATAATTTAAACAGCTCTCGCTCTCTTTCTCTCTCTTTTCCTGTTGTTGCTATTATCCATACACTTCCTGTTTGCCATTGGCCCCTTCTCAATGCTAACTAGTTGAATTATGAACATGTTGTGTTTTGTTCAGTGTGTTTTTTTCTTTTCCACAAACAGGTGTGAGTTTCCGCTCTCAGAAAGTGTGTGGGTGATAGTTGTCCACCTACTGTCTGTGTGACTTTTCGTCGCTGTTCCTCACTTACTCTCATTCTCTTTCTATATGAGTCTCTGGCTGACATTTAATGCGGTTTGGCATATGCCTGTGTGTTTGTGTGTGTGTGTGTGATTTGAGTGTATGTGTGTGTGTGTTGATAATGTGCATAATAAGCCTTAATTAATGTTAAATAATGAATTTTCTCATTTACACGCCAGCGCAATGCTGCAAAGCCATTGCCCTGGAAAACTTTTGCAGTCGTCGCTTTTCTTATTATATGTATGTATAAGTTTTCAGTTTCCTGCGGTCTGCCAAATATTTACAGGTGAGCCGGTTACCGTTAACCATTTACCGGAAAACTGAAAAGAGCTCCACTTAAGTCACCACCTTTACCACGTCCTTTGCCGCTTTTGTTGTGGTTGATCTTTGGGTGCTCCACTTTTAAATTGAACAGCAGCCGCAACAAAAACAATTTAAAACTCGACAAGTTTTTCCGTTTTTCTTTTTATACTGTGTGTGTGTGTGTGTTGTTAATTAAATTTTGTATGAATAGGGTTTGTTTGCATTTAATTGCTGAGGAAGCTGACACTAATTTTTACCACCTGGGCATAAATTCAACTCCCTGCTGAGCTAGGTGAAAATATATTTGTGTAGCAAACTTTTAATTAAACTACCAATTAGAGATAAACGCTTCGCCAAGGCCAAAACAAACATTGGCTATAATAATGAGCAAGCTTATTGAATGTGAATAAGCTTAGCTCATGGAAATTTCAATGAAAATACATAAATTTATAACAAGTTTTCCAACAATGGATAACTAGAAAGCAAAAACATTTCATTTGTTCACCTCTTCAAACTGAAGTGTTTTTCGAGGAGCTCTCTTAACTATTATATTCCGATTCTTGTTAGACAATTGTCTTTAGTTTGTATAAGAGAGATTTCCAATTGTTTGCCAACTATAAAATTGTGGAAAATAGGGAAGCATAAAAGTATTAACGAGAAGCATAAACTTTATATTGTTTATCATTAGTAAAAACTTAGTTTGGCTATATGTTTTGTATTGCTAGTGGGACAAAATTTAACTTTATTGTTTGATTATTAATTTATTCATAATATTCAAATTTGTTTATTAACTAAGTATTAGACAATAAAGTCTTTGATTATCTCTGCATAGTTTACTTGTAGTTGGAGAGTTATGCCAAAAGTGACAATTGGTAAATAAATGGTGAAATATGTAGTTGACTTTTGGTGCTGTGAGGCCTTAAAAAGTTGTGTTCACTTGGAAAATATATTAATTTCAATGTTTTTAATACAAAAATTGATTGATTTTAATGACAAAGCTTTTCTTAAACTACATTTATTTAAATAAAATTAAACTCAAATCAATAATTATATTAAATATATTCTAGTTATAAGCTCATAGTGTTCAATTGGAGATTATATTTAAACGTTAGTTCATTTGGGGAGATCATATATTGTCAACTTACACTAAACCCTTGCTATTGTTCTTTAGCTATTAAATTTAATCATTCGAACAAGATTAACTAAAGTTCTATTGAAATAGGTTTTCGATAAGCCCTCAAAATGAGCACTCGTTGTAATTAAATAAGCCAAATGCCAAAAATACTGTCAACTAATGTCGAGGGTCAAAACTTCGAACATTATTATGGGAAAATGGATGTGAGCATAAAAAGTTCAAAAATGTTCGAGCTACTCTGACAGCAATATTGTTAAGTTTTATGTACAAACAGTCAAAATAACAACAACAAGGACTAATAGAAATTAGAAATAACATACCCAGTGCGGGAGCGAGATGGAACGAAACTGTGCGAGGGAGACAGAGTCCAATGTCCAATGTTCAATGTGCAAAAAGTTTCGACACGTTCAACTTTTATTTGATGTGGTTTTCGCGCTGTGTTGTTGTTGATCCACTTTGTTGATTCCACATCTGAACATTTCCACAGCGTGTGATGGAAGAAAAAAAATCAATGCGGGAATATTTTATCCTTTTTTATACGGCGCACACACACACGCACCAATACAAGCACACACACGCACAGCACAATATGCAGACTGACGCCTGGCAATGAAAAACTGAGCGACAGCAGGAAAGAAAATAAGGAAAAATTCAAGAAAAGTTGCTTAGCTCAGCGATTTTTGGTTGATTTTCTTGTCTTTTCGTTTTATTGTAAAAGTAGTTGATTAGCCCGATACTTCTAAAAACACATATATTTAAGTAAGTATTGCACTTAATCTTTTATGCGAGCATATTTTATTTGTTATTGCTTATATTATTATTCTTTTTTATTTCTTCGCTCTTTATGTAATCAAAAGATATTCCCTTTTTTTGATACAATAAATTTATAATTGAAAGTATTTCAGTTTGTTTTCGATCTGTTTTTGTTTATTGCTTTTATAATGTTATTTGTTGATATTTCTGGGTGGTTTTCTTGGAAATATTTTCCGGAATTTTCACTTGACTGCATCTGGGTGGCCCTTTCTAAGTGCCATGTCAATCAAAATCAATCAAAATTTATTTGTCGACTCGCTTGTTAGCATTTACACATGTTCCATCTTGTCAAGTGGAAAGCGTAAGTATGCGAGAGAGAGAGAGGGGGCATTCTTTGCTGTACTTTCCCTCTTTCTCGTTGTTAGCACATTTTGCGGCAATGAATTTCACGTGTTAAATGCGGCAGTAACGGAAGTTTTCACACCCGACAATGTGCACCCGGCATCGGATTATCGCGACTTTTCTAAAACTCCTCTTTTTCGTACTGGTCTGATTTAATTCACACTTTTCTCTGGCACTTATGTTTTTTATTCGTTTTCTATGCTGCCTTTTGACCTAGTGCCCGCTTTCCGTCGATTTAGCTTTTCTTTAACCTTTGTACACTGCAACCATAAACTGTAACTGCATCAAATTCGATTTCTTTTCGCTTTGAATAAGGATTTTGTTGTATGAACTATGTGAACAGCGCCAACGCACGACGCCAACTCCCGACGTCAGACTACGTCAATAGGGGGCCCGCTGTGTCTGTCGTTAACGGCGTACGCTATGAGACTGCTTGGCCGCAACGCTCCGACGAGTTTCAGCAGGCAATCGCCTGCCGGGATTTTCTCCAGCTCCATATCAAGCGACGCTGTCGTCATTGTCGTCGTCACTTCGTGTCTGTCGCCTCGGCAAAAACTGTTATACACTCTGCGTGCGTACACACAACAAAAGAGCACGAGAGTGAGTACGAGAGAGAGTCACTGGCTGCAATTGAGAGCGTCTCTCTGAGAGCGCGAGCTTATTGCCCCAAAAGAGTTTATCGCTCTGCGTTTGTTTTCATTTTCATTTTCATTTTCCTATTTGATTTTTATTATTTTAGTGCTTTGCGGTATGTGATTTATATGTGGTCGTAAAAATGCATAATAAATGCGCGTTATCAAATTAAAATTAAGCAACTATATAAAAAGTAGCATAATATAATTGCTAGCTAAATGAACAAGAAAATTATGTTCAGATGTTTTCTTTTTAATATCATTTTTATGGACCTAGATGCTTAACTAAATTTAAAATGTTAAAAAAGTTTTAGATACGTTTTAATAACTTATTTAAAAAATTTTCAAGTTATATTTCAATATTAATATTTTCATTTTAACAGCATTTACATATGTGGACCTAGATAATGCTAAATAATGGCTAGTTTAACTTATTTTAACGTACAAAAATTACAAAATATAATTTTAAAATATGTTTAAATCAAAGTCAATTATAATTTGACAAAACCTTTGCTGTTATCTTGCTCTAATTAGATGATTTTATTTTTATAAAAACACACAGATTATTCTTTGAATTGATTGTATTATTTAATATATTAAATTTCCATTATACACTTAGACCTTCAATAGTTAATCGAGTTAAATTTAATTTTTCCATTTTTCTCTTAACTCCTTAAATGATATAAATCGCAGTACATTATGCTTAACTCCCTGAAATGTCGATTCATTACTCAAGTGTCTTCGGTCGTCTTCATTCTTATACGAACCAGCAGCTAACACCCAGTTATCACTAACTTCTCACTTCCACTCAACGGCTCTGAGTGTGAGTGAGTATTTCAGTTTGTATTTTTTTTTACAGCTGCTGCTTGATAAGCACTATCAATGGCTTTTTGTTTACATATTTTGGTTCCGCTTCCCCAAACACACACACACTTACCAGGACTAAAGCGGTAACTGCCTCATAGTAACAGTATAAGAGAAACTGTTCCCAGTATATTTGTAGAAAAGTTAACCAGTATATGCAGGGTCACTTTAAGCTTGTATAACAATTTGAAATATTTTCTAAATGCTCGCTCTCTTTCTCAGTGAGTCGGCGCTTTTCTCGCCACTTTTTTGAATAAGGAAACTCAACATGCAGCTGACTGAAAACTTCACCACACACAATGCACAGGCTCTCCAGAGCTTAGGCTGCAGCCAAAGGACTTGCCGGGACATGCCAGGACATGCCAAGACATGCTCAGCTCATGGCCAGGGAACCAAGAACAAGCAATCATCACTGCAAAAAAAAAACAAAAAACACGCAAAATTATCGATTTGATGCGATTCGATTGGATTGAAGTCGATTCGATTGTTGTGGTTTGCTTGGCTTCTGTACACCTCCATTTGCCCAACCATCTTCCTCTGCTCACCACTTCATATATTGCTTTATAAGCAGCGTCTGTCTTTCCCTTTTTCCTCGTGCCTTTTCTTGCGGTGGCTTTTTAAAATGGTCTTCTTCTTCTACATCGACGTTCGCTGTTCTTCAATTTGGCTGCTGTTTTTCTTGTTTGTCGCACAGAGAAGCTGGATGGTGATGAAGGGGGATACAAAAAAGAAGCAAATAACCAATGAAGCAGATAGTAATGTTTATTGTTATTCTTGCCAGCCGCCCCTGCGGCTATTCAAATCAATTCGCTGACAGAGGCCGAGGCAGCTTCAGTATCTTTATTTAAATTTCTGTGGCAACGGCGCTTGGACAAAGACGGACAAAAAACAAGCGAAGCATTGCATATTATTAATGTCAAATATACGAAGGCAATATTTTTCTCTCTCTACCCTCTACTCCTTCTTCTCTCTCAATCTCTTTCAACTAATCAGCGTCTGCTACTCAATCGCATTGTGGTTGCGTATTAAGTATACGCACCGCATTTACCGCACATAGTGCACGTTCATTTCAGTGCCTGCATATTTCAAACGAATTAAAACTATTTAAGTTTTTAATGCCCTAACAACAATGATCTTGTGCACGGCATATAAATTACTGAGATGCTTCGCACTCTTCGTCTTTGCTTTGAGAGTAACGTTGAGTCGTGGCAACTTCAAAGGCCTCGCACGTCGTTGTCAACGACGACAGCGACAAGGATGAGGATAAGAACGTGCAACAGAAGCAGCAATCTAAGGCACAGGAAAGAACGGGGAAATAGGCGGCATGGAGGGCGGGGCAACGGGTATTCGCGCGCACCAAGAAGACGTTGAGCACTTTGCCAAAGTTTTTACTTGGCTCGTTGGCAATTTTTTTACTTTGTTGCTTTATAGGGATTTATGTTTAATCGGCCAAAGGTTGCGCACACACACACACACACACACTCACGCAGCAATGTTAAAAGCTCTTTTGTTTCACCCACAAGCGAAAAAGCAAGTCAGCTTCGTCCTTGGGAAGAAAGGGAGGATGGAAAAGGGAGGGAAAACTGGTGAGCGGAAGCGCGGAAGACTGTTCTATATGCATTGGTAACGTAACTTGGCTGAGATATGATTTTGGCCCCCTTGTATATCTTGAAGCAAGTGCGATACGTTGATAAACATTTGGCCGACTTAAATGGATTGTTAAACAGCTCGACGGGGGATTCTTCTCACAAGCCAATCCCAGATATGTGTTTTTAGTAACTCGATGATATTCAGAGTTGCAACGTTTTCTTTAAGCATTTATTTCATTCGTTTACCATTAAGCATATTAAAGCTTCTTAAAATAAAAAACTTTTTAAGCGTTAACGGTTATGGATCAGTAGATTTTCAAGGCGAAAGTAACACGATATATTAAATCACTCAGAAGCTTGTACATTGCCCTTAAGTACATTAAGGCTTAAGCTCTGAGATGAATTTTGTTATCTAAAATGTTGGACTCCAAAACATATAATTGTATTATGACACTATTTATATAATAACAAAACACTTAAATATCTATAAAATCTTTATTGAAAGAAAAAGCTCAGCTAGCTTAAAATTTCTTGCTTGAAAACAATCTTTGGACCTTTGCACAGTCCAAGATTCCGCTGAGATTGGAATTACAAACGAACATTTTCATGGACTTTAATTAACCGAGTTTGACGGACTGCAACAACTACAAAAGGAAAAACGAGTCAAATCAAGGAACGCGCCTGCAAACGCAGTTAATTGAAGCCCCTTGCAGTCATGGATACATGTCTACATAGTCATAACTATGATCTGCTATGCAATTCCAGCAACTGACTTGTTCCAAAGCAAACACACCCCCAAGTGAAAGAATTCAACCCACTTTGATTGCGCCACGGGCTGAGAAATACTTTGTACACGTGTAACAAACTGTAGCATACAATTTGACGCAGTTCTTTGATTTGAGTCTAGACAATTGTTAAAGAAGAAAGAGAACAACAACAAGACTGGGGAAAAAATTGGCTATGTTTTTCTTTTGGCAAGCTAAGATCCATCTTTGTATCTTTTTGTCTGGCGCCAGTTTCTTGTACTGTTGTTTTTTCTCTGCCCTTTGTCGATGATGCTAGAATTTTAATTTCCGCACGTGGTCGTGATGTATCCAAGTAAAGTTTCCCATAGACGAAGACGACGATGAGAAGAGAATGTAGAAGATGAATGTCTGTACAGAATGCAAGTGTCTCAGCATGACATACCTTAGTCCTTGTGTGTGGGTGTTCAGACAAAAGTTGTGCTTATAATTACCTAGAGTTCCACCCCCATCTCTAATTGAAAAGCATTCAAATGACAACGAAATTTTGACCTTGAGGTAGGGAATTCATTGGCATTTTAGTTACATTCAAAAACTAATACAAAATGTATTCAATATGAGTGCATGTAAATAGTTTGAATTTCTGTTAACGCATTGTACAATGCACTTCAGATATTTCTACAAATATTTGCCGGCATTTCGGTTACCTTCTCTTTTCCTCTCTGTCCCTAAACGTTATTGTTTTACAACTTTTCATGCAAAATATTTTACGCCCCGAACTTTTGTTAGCCACGTTGTATGTGTATGTAGGCACATCGTCCTGGAAATGACTATTGGCAGTGAGCCATGGGGCGTAAAGCTGCAAACCGTTTTTCTACCCATTTATTTGAAGCTTTTGTTTCGATCTACGGCTGCATCGGGGATTTATATTACCAAACTTTCTATGCACTCGGTCAAAAGTAAGCCGGGAAGGGTATGAAATAGCAAAGACTCTATTATTTTGTTTAATAATATACAATGAGTTTATTTAAATAATTAACAGCTTCTTCAATTCAAGTGTGCTTTACTTCTAAATTTATTAAAATTTAAATTTATTCAAAGAAGCTGCCTTCAAGAGTATGCTGTATTTTATTAAATTCTTTTCTCTTTCTCCGGCAGAGCATCTCGTTGTCTGTTTTGCTGACAAATCTCAGAATATCCTTCTTATTAATACTTAAAATGCGCTGCGTTGTCAGGCTGGGATTTGTCTGACTGCAGCCAAATGGGAAAACTGTTCGTTCAGCCGAATTTTGGCACGGTTTGCATAGTAAATGGGAGGGCCTTGTGCTTGCTACTTCATTCATTGCAACTGTCGACAGTAGAAGCGCTCTTTAAGGCAATGTTAACAATGTGAATTTAAATTATTGAAATATGTGCAGCAGAAACAGAATAGAGATATATACACTCTGTGAATCAGAAAAGCTGAATGAGGCTGTCTCAGTTGAAATAGACATTTTTTTGGCAACTCGTCAATTTAGTTCTATTTAATAAGAGAAAATTAAGTTTCTTAAATACTTAATATTACCAACAGATAACTCCCTTAGATCATAAAAGTCCAAAACTTGGAGTCACTGCTTGAAGCTGGAAATTTTTGAATTGGATTATAGTTTTTAATACAAAAAATAAAGGAGAATCTTAGAAATTAAATGCAAATTAATGTTAAAGTGTAATATCATAAAAATTCGACAGAGACTAACTAATTTCAGCATTGAAGATGGCTCCTCCCAAATTTTATTCCAATTACATATAAAGCAATGGAAAGGAATCAAATTAAATGAATATTGATTCTTCTAGCTCAAGCTTTTCACCAGAAATTTCACCTGGATAAATATTTAAAGAAAATATTTTTAGATGCATTTTGGTTAAAAGCCACAGCAAGTGCATTCACTTAGATACTCGTACATAAATCTGAGTTTATTTTAGATCTTCAAACTGCCACTTAAAATGCAATGACTGAAGTGTGCAATTAGCAGCCCTTTTGCAGGATAAACATACACACAAAGAAAAGAGAACTGTGCAACTTAAATGGTTGAGGCATAAAATAAAATTGCAGCTAATTGCAGGCAATTGAGAAACTGCCACAGCAAAGTGCAACTTGAAGGCGCAATGTGAGACGATGGTTGAGAAAAACTTTCTGCATTTTCAAGTGGCAACCATAATATGCTACAAAACATTCCAATGGGCTATGGTTTTTTATTTAAAGCAATCACAAACGCACATATATGCACTTGTGTTGGATGTATATAATTTGAGGATATTCACAAGTGGCCCTAAACTGCCAAAAAGACATGAAGGTTAATTGCGTTGGCTCAAAACAGCAAACGAATCTGTATCTGCATTTGAGTATCTGAGAGATATGTTAGAGAGAGCTGTTATCTATCTCTCTTTCTCTCTGTGCCCCTTCCTCTTTGTATCTTTCTGTGTGCCATGAAAAATAAATTACATTTGTGCTGGCTGCCAAGAAAATTGAAAAATTCTGCATGGCTGACATGCATTTGGCCTGCAGAAGCAGTCACAATCACAATCACTGTCACTTTCCCTGCCACAGTCACAGTCACAGTTTCAGTCACTGTAACACACACACACAACATCTCAACTGCAGCATGCATTCATTTATTCATCCGTTCAAAATGCTTTTACAATTTGCAATTGACTTTTAAAACAATTTTTGAATAATTTTGGGCACATTTATTTGTTGAATTGGCAATAGTTTCTATGCAAAAATGTGTTTATTCATAAGTATGTGTGTTGTATGTGCTTATCATTTTAGGGCTTGTATCTAGTTATAAAGGAAATGCAAAATGATAAATATTGCTTTGTGCATAAATAAAATGTGCAAAGAAATATTTAGAAATATATCAGGATTTTACTTTAAAATACTTTTTAATTGGACTTTGAACATATTTAAATCGTAGTAAGCTAGATTGTGTTTTAGATACATTACCATAGCAACAAATTTATTCTGAATAATTAAATAATATATAAAATGCCTCATTAGGATTAAGAAATTTTTTAATAACAGGTGATTTGATACTAATAATAATAACAATAATTTCCTCTAAATAAATGTCTGCAGTTCAAAGAAAATTGTTGGGGAAGATTATAGAAGTGGATTGTATTTATTATTGATTCGACCAAGATTATAATTAAAACATTAACACCACTCAATCTAACATTAGTTTTCTTTGTATTTATTCTAGATTACTTAATTATTTCAGGAGGTATTTTTCATTTATGAAACTTGGAGTTAAAGTTCCCTTTTCAATTCAGTGTCAATAACCTCATATGTAGTTTAAGCATTCCGTGTTCATTCATCGTTTGCTGATCCTTTGATGCCAGTGCAATAGAAGAACTTTGAAGCAATATTTAACTGTAGTTGGAGTATGTTTTGGCCAAATGAAACGCATTGTTTTTTAAGACCCCATTCACATGTCGCACATAAATTATACTTAACAGATACTTTTTGGGGTTGTTGCCACTCAGCGAATGAAAGAGAGGGATAAATGGAGAAGAAGAAAAGAGAGGGAGAGAGAGAGAGAAAGTGCATGTTGCACGTCGCTTTGCTGGCCATTCTGAAAGCGGAGGCAAATGCACTTTGCACTTTGCCCTGGGCGCCAAAGTTTTATGCCATTTTTATCTGGCAACGCGTAAATATTCGTTAAAAGTTGAAATTTAATTTTATACCCACGGGGCAAGTTGGTTGTTGCCTTCATCTTGGCTGCAACTGCAACTGCGGCCACGCCATTTCGTCAAGTGCAGCGCCAAAAAAAATACATATATAAGAAAAAACAGGAGAGAAACCGAAGATAAAGATGCTGCAGCCAAATAAATTTCACGCGCACCTTAACGGGACAAGAAGTCTAGAAAGCGTTGGATGATGTGTTGGAGGGGATAGGGAATAAGCAGGAGGGAAGAGGGAACGTAACGCAGCTGTTTCAGCTTGCTTGTTAGCATTAAATTTATGTCTCAACATAAATAAAGCTTTTCTAAACAGTTTGCGTTTTACGTGTACTGTGTTACATATTAAGGCCAAAAGCGAGACCAACGGAATTAGCCCGTATGTAACGCATCTTCATCTTCTTTTCCTTTTTGGCCGGCATACAAGAGAGAATTATAAAAGCGCAAGGAGTAATTTTGGGACACGCAATTGAATTCAAGATTACGTCGTTTAGATAATTTCGCTCAGATAAATTCACAGCAGCTGTAATGGCATTTAATATTTATTATTATTATTAATTCGCATGCGCCGGCATCAACATCGTATTAGGAATTCAACTTCCTTTTGTGCTCAACTTCCTATCTGTGTTTGCTCTTAGCCAAAAGTCGCCTGTCTTTATTTCTCTCTTTCTCCCTCTACTATTCTTTGGCCAGTTCAATGACTTCATTCTGTACCCTCTTCGCCTTTAGCCTTCGACTTTGCCTTTGTCAGTCTCCAAGAAAATAACATTTTATTATTGATGTCTTCATGTTGTTTATGTGTCAACAACAAGCGAATTCGCATAAGCAGAAATTTCATTAAGTACATAATAAAAATTGCTTAGCAGTATAATGGTCATGGCCAACTTTCCTATCTGTCTGCCTATCCGTCTATCTGTCTATCTCTCTCTCTCTCTCTCTCTCTCTCTCTCTCTCTCTCTCTCTTCTTTCTCCTCTGGCAACTAACATTAATGGTGAGCCTTGTCAACTTTAGTTGTGACTTTAATACAACTACTTAGGCTAGAGCAAGGCGAGCTTCTTGGTATTTATGATTTGGACTAGAATATTCATTTCCACATGGTCAAAACTATTTGCCAAGGCTGTGGAATTTACAATACTAGAGGATGAACGTTTTTTAGCGTTACTAGAGCAGTCGTTCTTTAAATTGCACAGTAGTACTTATATAAATATTGCTTGAGAAATAGTATAGAATTAAATACACTTAAGTTTGTTAATATTTTCGAGTAATATATTATTTATGTTATGAATTGATTCTTAATGAAGTAATAAATTGTTGTGATAGCTAATACCATACATAGTTAAATTTTTATTCTCTTATTTAAAGTTACTTCCTGCTTACTTCCTAGCTTTTTAACTTTTTTGTTAACATTTTATTCGGAATTCAACCATTTAATTTCAAATATTCCCCACTTTCTAATTAAAATTCGAACAATTTGAATAATGCTTAGCCTTAAATGTGGTGACCTGCGTAATTTGTTTAACAGTAAGAGAAAAAAACGAATAATTTAGTCAAAATTTGATATATTCATTAAGCTATTATGTACTTGAATGAACAAGGTTAATGATGATGATTACACGTCACTCACTTTCTTTCATTATTAACTACATACTTACATAAAAATATATATATAGAATTAGATATACAATTTCCACAGTCAGGTTAGTTATTCAACGACCGCAAGCTGTGCGATTCAATCGAGAAATTGTCATTTCGATTTCGATTCTTTTGCAAATGCAGATGGAAGTTGAGCAACATCCCCACCGTCCCCTCAATACAGAGGAGGTAATTCAAGTACGTGGCTAATTAATGTTAAAAACAACTGGCAACTGTTTCAGCTGTCAAAAGTTGTGCAATTTATATTAAATTACGATGCCGAAGAAAGGCATAAGTAAAAATCAATTAGAAAATGTTTCATAAAAGCGGCTTGCCTCAATTTCCTTACTTATTATGTGTATTGGGCGAGCATTAATGAATGCCACTGGGCGACAGAGGGCGCTAGTAGTAAATTATTTTACGCTTGTGCAAAATGTGCTTTCTCTCTCGCTATGGAGGTAAAAACATTTTTCAAAACCTTCAACAGTAACGACAACAATAACAGCAACAAATACATGGAAAGTACAGAAATATTTTTATAATTTACAGTTGACAGCTACAACAATTGCAGCAACAATGCGGCAGCTCGAAAATGTTCGAGAAGATGCTCACGACGCCAAGCTAAATAAATAGTTGTGCAGGTGGTGTTAATTGAAAAACTTTTGCAACACTAATTAAAAGTTTCTAAACAAAATTGCCATGACTATGGCTCTGGCTGTGTTATCCCTCTTTCGTCCTTAAACTCCATCCCCCACTAGCTGCTTTCTCCTCTCATCCTTGTTGTAGTGCATCATGTCGCGGGGCCAGCTTCCAAGTGGATCAGTTACGACTGGCTTCGCTTTCTCTGCACTTTGTCAATTGACAAATAATAAACAAGAAGGTGCGAATTACTTCCCTTCTCTTTATCTATCTTTTATTTTATCTCTACATCTTTTGAGTGACATTTATGAGATGTCAAGATTTTGCAGTTAATAGAAATTTGTTTCATACTGTGCAAAAGTGGCAGCAAGTTGGCTAACTGATGATTTATTTATTCATATGTTTAAAGTCATTTAATAGCAGTCGATGCAAAAGGTTTCGAAAAACCAAAATTTTAATTATGAAACAAAATGCATGGAAAACAACTAAAATAATTTACAAGTCATTTTAATTTAAAATGTACCTATGTTTTAAATATGTCTATCTATAACAGTTACAACTTATAAATTTAATATATTTTTTTCACATACTCCCACTTTATTTAATATCTTTTCTCTTTTATTATACGTATATAATAATGTATAATAATTTTAATACATTATTTAATTAGTTCAAGTGATTGTAGCTTCGCCTTTATGCTAAATACCTTCCCCACAAAGTGTAAAAACCTGTGTCCTATTACGAAGGAAAACTTTAATGGCGATTAAAATGCGTTTAATTTCCGTGACAACATCCTGCAGCTGACCGCACATCCTTTGGTTCTCTTACTGAGAAGAGATTTTAAGCTCGTCACACTGTCAGAGATTTTACATATAGGAAAATAAAAAACGATGCGGAATGAAGCAGGAAAAAAGGAAGAGAAGGCAAATATTTTGAGGGAAGTGGCAACCGTTCTTGTGACCCACGTTTTGAAATTTAAAATAACTTGAAAGACTTGAAACAAGTGACTGCTGGCCCATTGTTGTTGTTGTTGCTGCTGACAGGAGCGCTGTATCACGCCGGAAGTCTTTGGCAATAATAGAAAACACACCCAATTTGGGTGAAAAATAATTCACTGGGATGAAACAAAACAGCAGCTGGCATCCCCCACCTGGCTTCCGAGTGGAAATTTACCTTTTGAATGCCCCTACCACCCCAGTTATTTTGTCAACTTTTGTTGTGGCGCGCACAAGTCAAAAAAAAGTTAAAATAAGAAAAGAAGCTGCAAATTCACTTGACACGTGCAAAAAAAAAACATACAACAAAAATGTACCATGGCCAGCGAAATTCAAATGATAATCTGGGTAATGGACAGGCCGTTTGGCCGGAAATGACTTAGTGTTTGTTGAAAATTAAACAGGACAACTGAGAGAGCAAGGAAGAAGGAAGAAAAGAGCACGGAAGGCAGTGTAATGAATTTAATTGGAAAGAGCGTGTCTTAAGGAAATGGTCGAGCATTTTATGAGTACAAATGCCCAGGAGAGTTCGAAAGAGAGGGAGTGACATAGAGACAGAGAGAACGCCATTGAAAAAGTTTTACATTTGTTTATTAATGCAAACGCCACGCGACACAAATTGCCTGCAAGTGCCACAAATCGTGCTAAGAACACACCGGGGAGTGATTTTAATTCACAAAAAAATATATTGCTTACCAAAGTGCTTATTAATATGTGCTAATAGACATATGCACAAGGCCCCTCTTTCACCCTATTTCCAAAAGTTCAATCAATGGCCTGCCAATATTTGTGGTGTAATTAATTAACCAAATTTCGATGACAGTTACATTTTTAGTAAATAAAATCTTCTCTCTCTTCTCTCTCTGTCTCTTTGTTACACAATGATGTCCTTGAATGCCCAGAGATATGCCAGTTAGGAGTACATACATTTTTCTATATAGTTCCCTTGAGTGCCATTTCAAGCATTTAACATGTGCGATAAATGGAACAGGCGCCTTGCTAATACATTCCTATTAATAATAGACTGCGGCAATGCCATTTGTCATGCAACCAGAGATAGAGACAGAAACTGAAAGATTAGAAGACAACGACAGAGAGAGGGAGAGACTCGTCCAGATACGAGACATTGATAAAAGGGGCAAGGCACAGTTGGATTGCCTTAAGGTAAACAGCTTCATAATTCTCCATAGATTGTCGATTTTGCAGACGCTGTCTCTGACATTTCGATGAAAAATTGCCCCAAGAACTTCACTAAATTATGACAACATTTGATAAATTATTACCTGATAAATTTTATCACAATTCTTACATCAATATTTAGAAAAGTTTAATATAAATATGTATAGATATTGTAAATATACTCACATAATACTCATATTCAAAAGTAAACAAAAGATATTTGACCTTCCATTTTTAACAACTCACTGCCATTCAGTTTAACCTTTAATTATACTTAGAAAATAGAATACTTTTATTATCAATTATATTTTTTGAGTGCTCGACATTTTGAGACTCTTTCTAACAGCGATTTTATTTTTTTTTAGCTTTTTTAGTCTTTAAGGCTTCATATGTTTGTAATATATTTTAATATATTTATTTGTTTATGACTTTTTATGACTTAGACAACAATTGATTTCATTACTTTGTCATATATTTTAATATATTTATTTGTTTATGACTTTTTATGACTTAGACAACAATTGATTTCATTACTCACTGCCAAGCAATCAATTTAAAGCAATCTCAAGTTAATTTATAGAAATTAATGGAGATTAACGTTTCATTTGTAAAGTGTTCGCTTAATCGCAAAATGCAATTGAAAACATATGTATGCAATTTATAGGTGGCACTAAAGTTGCATTCAATTTGTATAGTCATGCTGCAGTCACAGGTGCCATTGAGCGTATACTTAATATGCCATTTATTTTTGCCCAAGCCAAGGCTAAGCAAACGAAACGCAGTCAAACACATGCGACACGTCCAACACACACATACTGTAATAGTATACTTGTATATTCTGTATTGATATAAAAGAAAGTATAGATACGTATTCTGTGTGTGTGTGTGTGCGAGAAACTTTACAGACTGTGAAGCGCCTTGGCTTGCATTTGTATTTGTGTTTGCCATTTGCAGTTGTTGTTGCTCGCTCTTTCATTGTCGTCTGCTCGAGGTGCTGTTCAGAATCAATTTGGCAAAAGTCATTGCATTCAATTGTTCGTTGACAAAGGACAAATGGTGTTGATGCAGACTCAAACACACACAGATACATTAACACTTACACACTCACATAGATGGAAACTTAGTTGTTGCCATCCGGCGATTATTTATTTTGGACACATGTATTTTGAATTTCCACTTGCAGTCGCCGTAAATTGTTGCCATTGCGTTTGCCAGAGCGTTTAAAAAGTTATTGGCCAAGTGGCTTTGGTTGAAACAAGTTTTCAATTGCTTGCCAAAAAAGAGCCTCTGCCCAGTCCAGTTCAGACCAGACAAGACAGACAAACGGACTCTGTTGGCCCAGTCAGTCAGTCAGTCGGACAGAGAGCCATGGTCCATAACATAAATTTGTAAAGTGGCGGCATCGGTTAGTGCATAACTTTTGCGGCATGCCAAAAGCCGCAAAAAGCAAAAGCATTGCTGCCATGAATAACACACACTCTCACACTCACCGCCATACTTATACACACATTCTTACACGCACACACACACACGGGCACTTACAAACACTCATTTGCCAACACTTCAAAGGCATTTCATAGCATTATGTGTGGCATACTTTTGTGCGCAGTCCGAAAAAATATAATATCTTTTATTATTCGCGGCGCCAATAGGCGACTTTATACTTCTGCTATTTGAGTGACATACACACACATTTGTATATACGTACGTCTATATGGACGATATCTTTGATATCTTTGTCTTTTTAGGTCAGCTTTAAGTGCATTGCACCCGAGCACAAACTAATTATATTGAAATTCTGCATAAATGACCACAAAAGCCACAAATACTAAAATATGTCAGGCATTTAATGATTAGTTTGATAAATAACATAGATAAATAAAAATTGTTTCATTTTAACTGTGAAATACCCTGTTAGCAATTTTATATTGGTATTCATTTTTGTTTGTGAACATCACAATTATTTATTGCTTCTCTACTTTTTCCCTTAAGAGATTAACAATAATTTATAAAGATTATATGTGCTGATAAATACGCTCTGTAATTTAAGGTCATGTTTAAAATTTTCTTTTCAAAATGGATTATCACAAATATACTACGTAAGTTTGTATTATCATATTTTATAAGGTATATGAAAATACTTTTTCTATGACAACAACTATGAATATTTTCCATCCATATTCGCAAAACAAGTAATTTTAACAATAATTTACCAGATTAAAGAACACACCAGCTTTTTAATATGCCCCATTTATCAGTAGGAAACAGGACATAACTTTACACTGGTCCTAAATGACTCGAGTGACTGACAGACAATACAGAGATGTCAAAACTGAGAGAGGGTTAATTCTGCTGATGGGGTAAAAGTAACAAAATGCATTTTTGTTGGCCGAAGCCAATGGAGCAGTGAAAACAGAGCTTGAGCATTTGGTAGTCGCATTTGAGTTGGCTTCAGTTGCCTGCCATCAGCCATAAGCCCTTAATGAAATTGTGCAACCAATCGAGCGTAACGATGAGAGAGAAGTCAGCAGAAATTGAGGTTGCCGCTGATGTTAGATGTTGGATGTTGGATGTTGGTTGTTGGCTCTTGGTTGTGCAGCATTATGATGATGTTTGTGGCGCTTTATCGCTTCAATGTCATAGCTAGCATACTTTTTCCTGCCACCTGGCGGCACAAATTAACATCAACGACGTTAAACTGCTATCGCAGAGAGCATAAAGTGCACAGGTGAGCCGCTGGGAGGGGAGTAGAGGAGGCACTTGGGATCGGGGATTGAGAACTGAGGATATACAGCCAACTGTTCGCTGCCAACATAAAATTTTGTTTAATGCCCGCATGTTGCTCTGCGGTTCCGCGTCTCACCTCCCCCTCCATGGTTTCATAGCCAATGTGATTTTGAATATTTAGCGTATTAGCCAAATGACGCGCTTTTTACTTGGCGCATCCGTTGCAACCGAAGTGGAGTATGACATTCATGCAGTTTGAATACGGGGATAAACTGAGGACGTCGTGCTGTTTTTAAATGCCATTTTGAATTTTAACGACCATAAATGCAAGCTTATCTTAAATGCTCTTTTACGGTTAAAATTTATGTTTTTGGCTACTTGCGCTCTGCTTTTCCACATTTTTTTTCTTCACTCGCTCTACCTCTGTTTGGCAGAGTTGTGATTATGTCTTTCACCTGCCTTTGTAGTGTCAGTCTCTACATACATTAATACGTGTCTGTACAATTTAAGGCAACAATTCAATTGAATTCAAAGTTCAGAGAGAAAGTAATCTCCAATAAATGTAGCAGTAAAGAGAGAGCACTACATTAATAATAATATGCTTTTAAGCATTGCTTCTGTTGCAGTTGTTGAAATGCAAATATTTGAGATTTCCGTAGTACATACATATATGCGAACAATTTTTTAAATTCCTACACAAATATAAATACATGTTTACCTATAGATTTGGATTACGTTATTTATCATCTTAGCAAACGGTATAAGAACGTAACTAATGTGAGAATAACAGACGATCAACAATTGTCAGTCAGACAATCAGGATAAATAAATTTATATAGATACATATAACTAAAATGTACGGCAGCACAAGTTCTGAAATTAAGCAGGCAAGCATAAATTTTGTCTAAATTAAGTGACTCACAATATTATACCAAGGCTGCATTCCTCCATAATAATGGAAAATATTCGATTTGAAGTATTTAATATAAGAATTTCTAATAATTATAATTAAAGTTTTAAATTTTCTTTTGTGACAAACATTTAATTATTATTTTTCAGCTATTTCAAAATTAAATTGACAAATTTTCATATTTAGAACTGAATTATTATTACTTTAGTATTATTACTTTATTACCAATTTAGAAAACATATTACTAACCGTAATATCATACCACTTATGGTATCTTTTTTACAAGTTGCAGAGTATTTCCAAGTCAAGCTGCCTTGTTTATTCTGTTGAGAATATGTCAACAGATCTTTTACTTTAAGTTGAATTTGCTAGTCGTAAATGTATGCAGTTAATGACTCAAGATCTTAAACTCACACTTGCAGGCTCACCCTTAGGCGCATATAAGCATGGCAAATGCCTTAAAGTAGACTACAATTCGCATTAGTTAGTACAGTTTCGACCTTCAAACAGCCTCTTGGCAGTTGGAAGATGGCAGTTGCCAGTTGGAAGTTGGCAGTTGGCACCTGCTTAGAGGAGAGCGTTCTCGCCTCGTCATTAACGGCTGCATAAATATTTACAAGGTACATAAAACAAACATACATGGTGAGACTTATGGCACTGCACATGCGACGTGCCCTGTGCACTGTGCACAGTGGGGCAAACACTTGCACTCATAAATTGAGAGGCACGAAATGTGAAAGGGAGTGTGTTGCCCCCTTAGAGATTTTAATTTCAACATGAGTTATCATCACGTCTAATCGCGTTAATTAAACAACTTGCTACCTTGGTGGCACCACTACCAAAAACAACAAGAGCTATAAGAACTACGCGACAGCTACACTTGACGAAATTTTGGCTTCGTTTAATTGCTGCATTTGGACTGTCTTAGGATATAATTAAGAAGGAAACCACCTTGAAGTGCATGAGATGCATGTTGTGGTTTTTACTTGAAGTCGCCTCACTTATGAGCAATCTTGCTTCGGGTTACTCACTCGCAGATACTTAATGCTCTTCGATAAAAATTTAATTACTTATTTTCTGCTTCAATTTTAACATCGATGTGTGAACACATTTCACAGTTGTTTATGCATCAATTATTTAATTAGCTTTGCTTTTGATTTTGTTATTTAATGTTTGCATTACTTTTTGCCTCGACTTTGAGCCCTTTCAAGTGGCATCAAATGACTGCAGCGTATAGACTTATAAGTGCCCTTTGAATGGCTCAAAACATTAACCAGAGTTGACAAGCTGCAACATTTCCTTGGCACCGACAAACCCCTTCCCTTCCTTTAACACCAACCAAGCCCTCATCCTCATTAACTTCACTTAGCCTGCAGCATAAGCTGAACACTGAACACTCCCTTATTATTAATCCTCAGCGGCCTAATGTTCAAATGTTGGAAAATTGAGCCGACATCATGGACGGGGAAGGAGAAATCTGATGGGGAGCAAGAAAAAAGGAAACTTTTGAGTGATGCTTGCTGCGCGATAAGCGTCCCAGCTATAATGCTCTAACTCCCAAAGCGCCGCCTGCGCTTTTTACTTTGACTTTAGCTACACTGTCCAACCCAGTCAAGCTAAATATGTACTATTATTAATATTATTATTATTAATATTATAAAATCATAGTTTTTAATGTTTGTTTTATTAATTTACAAATTTATTTGGTTTATCCCAGGGATTCAAACCGAAACGAATAAAGGTTTCAGTTACGGTTACAGTTATGGTCAGGTTTTGGTTTTCGGTTAACGGTTTCGTAAAATTTTGTTATATCGGTTTCTTAATGGTTAACCGTTTATCATAATATTCTGTTTGGAAATATTAAATATGATATTGGTTTCCAAAAAAAGGTTAAAAATCCAAAACAATGCAAAAAATATTTTAAACAATATTTAATTTAAATTAAACTCAATGATCACTTAGAAAAAAGGATACGAAGGCATACGAATGGTACTCATGTTAAATTACATTCAAGAAAATATTATAAATCTATTCCAAGTTTAAAAATTCATTGAATTCTAGCGAAACATACCGTAATTCATGAATCGGTTTCTAAACGGTTTTCTCGTTTTAAAGAATTTCGGTTTATCGGTTACGGAATAGTATAAAATTCTTTTTCGGTTGCGGTTTCAGTTACGGTTACAAATTTCAATCTGTTAATATCGGTTAACGATTACGGTTTTTTTTGAAGCCCTGTTTTATCCTAATGGTTCACTCTAAAACTTATTAACTAAGGTAAATAAGTATATTTATGAGTTTACTTATTAACATCTTGGATGGATTACATTATAGTAACTTCTATAATACATATAAATTTACTAATTTTGCACAGAAAAATTGAAACTGAACTGTTAAACTAAACAGCTAAAATAGGTCAACTAAGTGAGGCGTGATCAATGTACTAAATATAAAGTAAACCGACTCAATAAACAAGTGTAGTTCCAATGAAAATTACATTAATGTTATGTATACTAATTAACCTATTAGCCAAGCTAGCTCATCTAACCGATTTAAATTTAAGTTAGTAATTTTAA
Organism: Drosophila testacea; assembly: GCA_035043265.1. Classification (NCBI taxonomy): domain Eukaryota; kingdom Metazoa; phylum Arthropoda; class Insecta; order Diptera; family Drosophilidae; genus Drosophila; species Drosophila testacea. Next base: position 31,248 of record JAWNND010000696.1, on the reverse strand, counting down.
TATTATAATATTTTACCATTAATAAGGTCTGTGTATTCCTTTTTAAGATTAAAAGAACTTTTATAATTAGAGAAAGCTTAACAAACACTTTTGTCTATCATATCTTATATATGCTGTCGTAATTATAATACATAAGTACTTTTGCAAGTATATGAAATCTGTTTAGTTAATTATGTAGCCTAGTGTTACTCCGAGTAAGTCATGAGTCGCGGGACAGTGCCGAGCATTTATGGGGCTCAGGGGCTCAGGGGTCGGGGGTCACCACTTTGCTAGTTCAGGACAAGCGGCACAAAAGTTTGTTTGTTCATTTGATGGTAATTATTGTAAATGGCGGCTGCGGCGCAGGTGGAGTTTTTGACGCTTTGATAAAAAAAAAATTGTGACTGGCAATGGAGGAAAACCAAAAAACGAAAAACGAAGGCAAAAGCGAAAGCAAAAGCGCTTTGGGCGCTGATTGAGCAACCAAATAAATGCGCCAAACTTTGACAATAGCTGATGATGTTGATAATAGCACGATGTTGCTGCTGCTATTCTCACTGATTATGATGCTCCTGCTCCTGCTTCTGTCCCAGCTTCTGCCCCAGCTCCCAATTCCACTTCCACTTTCAGCTGCTCATGATGTTGCCCAGCTTGGTGTTTATTGTATTGTGGCTTTGGCTGTCGCTCGTTACACTGACGCCAAGGTGTGTCCTAATGCTTTGGCATCCAACAGGACCTGCGTTCCTCGTCCTGTGAGCCGTGTCTGCAAGCCCTCCGGCTACAATGGCAAAAGTTGTCGCTACCAACTAGTTAATGGCGTTTGTCTGTACCATGACTTGGGTCTCCCTCAATTCTGGTCTCAGTTGCGGTATTTCTGAGGATTTTCTACCCCTTTCTCTCCTGCTCATTAAAATACTAGAAACGTCTGTGCCGTGTGGCTAGAGAACGTATTATTCTAATGGAAATGTTCCCTTGAACTGCTAATTGACAGTTTAACCAGGGAGTATGATCGAGACAAGCTGGTAATTTTTAATAGCCTTAACTAAATAATATCACATATATATTGACAAGCAGAGATCGAAAGAGCAGCTGTTTATTTTTAACTATAGTTATTTCTTATGGAATTCAAAACCTCTTTTTTAATCACAGAAGCTCTGTCTATGGATGTTGAATTATTTTTAATTTTACATCAATTCTTTTACTAATTTAAATAAACTAAATTATTAATTCTATTCACTGCATAACTTAACCTCCTTTACGTAAACTAAATTCCAATAATTGTAATTTGATTATTTGAGGTAAATCACAGAATGCTTTGATAGCCTCTGACCTGCATACTTCTTGAAAATGTAATAAAAAGCCAAGACATAATTTAATAAGCAAATAAATTAGTTGAAAGACCATACCGAACCTATGTATCTACAGGACCTGGTCAATTGCCATTGATTGGCCTGGACACAAAGTATGTAAGCGTATGTGTAATATAAGTAAAGGATGGGAATTTTTAATTTTGCCAAGATGCCTCAGGGTTATTCTGTATATGGGGTAGTTGCTGTTGCACTTTTACCTATGCAAAGTGAAAAGCTTGACAATCACGTTTACATATCACATTAGAAAGAGTGAAGGGCTTGAAGGAAATGATGACATTTGTGTACCAACGACAACAATGCCTCAGAGTCATTCAATTTTTGTTGCATAAAATGAAATCAGAAAGAAAAGTCTTCTTGCTGGACATTATAATTTTATAAGAAAATTGCAGTGTTTGCTGTTGGCATCCAAGTACAACAACAACTCATTGAAAGCCATTCAAGCAAACTACAGACAGGCAAAAAGAATGGCAAAATAATGGAAAAAAAATCATGGCTGGGTCATGTATGTGTGTGTCAGCTTTGTGACTTACCCTTTGTGTTTTATATTTGTTTTTTCTTCTATAGTATGTGTGGCAGGACTCGCTTTAAGCTTGAGTGAAAAAGAGAGAGAGGAGTTCTACGGAGGGGATCCTCTAGATGCAGAAGGTAAAGGTTCAAACTGTGGACGGTGCCACTTTTATGGTTTTCTATTTTCATTTCCGCTATTGTAACTCATAAATGAAAAATACGACTTCCGCTTTGAAGCATTTGAATATTTTTTTCTTTTCCTATTATGCTACTTTTTAACTGAACAAACGACAAAAAAAATAGTGCGAAAACTTTTCATTTTGAAGGTGAATTGAAAGTCTCGGTCATTGCATTGCAATTCTAACTAAAACCCATTGCCAAAAGTCAGACACATCATTTTGGATATACCGTAAATACTCCGCAAAGTGTGTATGCTATGTGTGTATGTCTGTTCAGGTATTTTTTCGAATAGTTGCTTTTTCATCTGCATTGTCTCTTTCGTTCATTTTCCAAACTGTTGGCTTTTGTGGGTACTTTTCCTGCTGGCCAGTCAGAAGCTTGAGTATGCAATGTTTATGGAATTAAGTGCAAGGCACACACACAAACACAAACATACACTCACAGTGAGTTGAATGGCATTTAGAGCTGACCAAAAATAGTTCAGCGACAAACTCGTAATGAGATACGCTTCACTAGCTTTTAGTGCAAGTGATTTGTTTGATAGCACATAAAGTTCTGCAAACTGAACTAAATGGTTATCTACTTTGAGTTTCTCCCCAGCCCTCAGTTTGGCATTTGTGATGCCATCAAAACTTTGATAGTTGAATAAAAATATTGAAATATTAACGAGCATTATTATATTAATATTTAAAACAATGCTTTTTTATATTAGGTAATTAACTAAAACACAGCTAGCTCAAAAATATTCATCAATTTGAAATTACTATTTGAAGAGTAATAAGTATAAGATTTACGACAAGAAACAAATCTCAGTTTCATATTATAGAAATTATTAAAATATTTACGTGAATTACAGAATTTTTTAATATTATTTCTCTTTAAATTTGAGGGTTTTAGCGACATTTGTAACTTGTTTAATTTGTATGTTTATTTATTTCTTTTTGAGGTCGGTTCTCAAAATTCTTTGTTCTTTAAAATTTAATTTAATTTAAATTTTTTAAATTTCTGTGTTTTAGCGACATTTTTAACTTGTTTAATTTGTATGTTTATTTATTTGTTTTTGAGGTCGGACCTCGAGCCAGCTAAACATAAAAAAATTTTTTTATTAATATTTAAGACAATGCTCGTAAATTTTAGTTAATAACTTGAAATTGCACTGGCTTAATAAAAAGGTATGTGCATCTATATATACAGCTTATCTCAACCAACATATTTCATATCAACTAAATACAAATAGCGTTTAAAATAAATATATTTAATAAAAACATACATTAAAAAACATATGAAGTTTTATTTGATAAGTTTAAAAAGCCTGCATATTAATAATTTTGATTAAAGTTTTTTTGTGCTGGTTGAAATAAGCTGTGAGCCACTGTGGATTTGAAATTGTTAGCTGAAAAGTATAAGGAATTAAATTTACGAAAAGATGCTAATCTCAACAAATAGTAAAACTTGCCAGTTTGTTAAAAACAATACCAAATACACAATATATGAGTTTGAGAACATACAAGTGTTTAATACTAAAGGTGGACTCAGACCGATTGCTCCTATAGCAACTACGTAAATAGATCAAAGTGAACAATAAGGATTTAAAATTTCCGAAACTCTAATTAAAATAAATAATATTTGGTTTTACAAAGTCAACTTAAATTATATGTGGAATGAATTTTGGGGCCAAAACTTTCATCTTCGATGATTTTAGTCTTATTTTCAAACATAGTAGAGGCCACAATTTATGTTTGTCTCTGCTACAGACAAAAGAAAGGCACGAAAACTGTCTGCATTTTGCATAAATCATAGTGAAAATTTGGTTGGCATACAAAAAGGTGGTGGAATAACATGTGGACGCCTCAGAGTAGACTATTGGCTATTGGTATAAATGTATGAGGCAAGTTTTTAATGTTATAAAATGGGCAAGGGCCAGAATTAAATTAAAACTTTTTTGGCACAAACAAAACAGTCGAAACAGACATTGGAATTGAACGTGAATGTGGCACGAGGGTCGGAAGCAAATAAATGTATTGAATCAATGGAAGTTGAGTTGGGAGTCGTCGAATGGCCAAAATCAAAAGTGATAAATCTAAGCTGGACGTGTGTATGCGTGTGTGTGTGTTAGTATGTGTGTCGGCACTCAACACTTACAGAAATTGAAATACGTAAGCCAGAATGAAATGGACATTCAAGAGAGAAAGAGAATGTAGCAATAAGGAGCTGGAAATAAACAGTTCGACCAAAGCGATGCCGAAACTATAAATTTTATTTCGTTTGAGGGGATGCCAATTTCAATGACACTTTAATTTAAATTCGCTCAAACGCAATTGCTGGGCACGCACCAGAATCAGCCAGTTGACAATCAAAAGGAACTGAAAGCAGCACCAACTGTCGTTCTATCACTGCTTCACATTTTAACCCCTGGGCTTCAATACAATTTGGAACGCCATTGAGCAAGTTGTCAAATTGTTTGAATTTATTTATTGACTTGCCAGGGCGGCATTTGCATTCCAGCTGAGAGATTTTTGACTCAGTGCCTTGCAGTGGCGGATGTGTAAGCTCAGCTCTTGCCCTTAGCCTGCATAATGAAAGGAAAGTGCAGACAGCCGACACTTGAGCAAAATCAACTAAATTACAGTGGGTCGAAAGCAATCAGAGACATTGACAAAATTTGACATTTACATGTTAGCTTACGCATCTACGAAATTTGAATATCTACTAGTATAAGTAATTGTTTTGCACACAATGAAACGTATTATAACTCTTCGTGGATAAGGGAAAATCTGTGATCTTAAGAAATTGAACTGTCCAACATTTAAAAATAATAATGTCAACATTACGTATGAGTAATGCAACATACAATTGGAGCCACCCTTTTTTTTGTTTTGCTAATATACTATTTATTGAGTCTCTCTTTTCTTTCTTTTTCTGATTGATTGATATTTTAGCACTAGTCACAATTATTATTTTTTTACCACTCTACAATTTTCCACCACTGTGATTGGGCAATTGAATGGTAAGCGGAAAAGTGAGTACGGTTGCGGATGTGCACGCCCACAGTGCCTGCAAATAGCAAGCAGTCAAGTAAAACACGCTCAAGAAGAGCCAGTGTGTGTTTGTGTGTAGATATTTAACTTTCTTAAATATATGTCTGTGTGTGTGTGTGTGTGTGTGTGTAATAGTCGAACTGTTCGACATTTGTGTGTGTATCACGCACGCTTCACTTTGTTACTGTTCCTGTCCTTATTCCCTTCCTCTTTCGCTTCCCCTCCCCCTCTTATTTCACTCCGTTTCTGCCCTTTCCTCGTTTTTTCAGCCGCCTTTCAGTTGACTATTTAATAAATCCCAGTTTTGTGGTCAGCATACCAAATTAATACGATTTGCTGCACGCACCACAATCTTGCAAGAAAAAAGAGGGAGAGGGAGGGGTTTGCCAATCGCAAAGGAAAAATTCATTTCATTTATTCAAAAGATTAGCCATTCGTTTCTAGTGTGTGAGTGTGTGTGATTCTGAATGAAATCATATGTCTCACTGTGGGCGTGTGAGTATCGGAAGTGAATTGTTACACCCATTGGACGCTGCTGCTGGCGGCTTTGAATCCAAATTGTCGGTAACCGGTTTTCCTCCACCCTTCATCCCCTTCACCCCCCCCCCCTCGGACAGCAGGTGTTCCGTCTGCAAAAACTTCTGGGCAACTTCTCCTGTCTGTGGCGCCAACTGCTGGCACGTGTTTGACTTATGCACAGGGGGCTATACGCAAAGTTTAAACTTTTGCCAACACTAGACCTACAAAATACCATATAACTAGCATATATATATATATACATATATATATTTACATACTTAGACAATATCAGTGTGTGGGTGTGCGTATTAAATCAAAACGCACAAAAGTTTGAACCCAATGCCAACGCCGGACATTTAAGGACCGGCAAAAAGTACTTGGCATTAGGTTAAAAACCTGACTCGTGCCTTCATTTATACGGAAAGACAGAGATAGAAAAAGAGGCAGAGAGTAAGAAAAAGAGAGGCAGAAATTGCTCGTGCATTACTTTGGTCCAGGCACAATATGCTAATTTCTAAGAATGCTTTACATATTTATTCTATTTATTGTTTGTTTGTTTTTGTTTATATTTCGTTCCCATTGTATTTGCCTGCTTTTTGTTGAAAAGAAGTACCCCAAAAGTATTTAGAGGTCCACCCAAGTGGACTGGACAGTGGTTTGCAGGGAAGCTCTAGGTCTTAGAAACTCTTTGTGACTTCCATTTGCACTTTTGTAGTACTTTTGTTCTTGGGAATCGTTAAAAGCTGTCGTTGCATCTGCCAAATGAAATATTACCACAAAAGTTTGCTCAGATAATTATTTTGATAATATAGTAAGTTTTAATTGATTTTATTTTTTGTCAATATATTAAATCTAATTAAAAAGTATTACATAGATAATTCGTTAAGTTATGCCAATAATTTTTTGATTCAATTTTTTAATAGTGCTAACTATTTTTTTACTGGTAATCAATCAACAAACTGATGAAACACACATTTCTACAATCTTTTATTCTTAGCAATTTTATGCCATAAACCAATTTAATGTTTAGTAATAACTTGACATATTTAATATTGTATGAATATAGTTATTTTCTTACTTCTGATTATTTCATCAAAGACTCGAACATCAATTGGAATTCGAATCTTAATTAAGGACATAAATATTTTACTGTCCTAATAATATAATTCTTTGAATCTGCTATAAGTATTAAGCGTATTGTGAATATATATGTATGTAGTATACTCATATTGGTATCTTATTAAACAACCATTTATTTTGCTATTCGTCGTCTGCGGTCGAATCACTCACTTAAGCTGTCTACATATGTAGAAACTCAAACCGACGTTGAATTTGCCCGATTTTAGCCAAGGCCAAGAAGACGCTGAGCAAAACAAATCAATTAAAATGCCACACACACACACACATACTCATTCAGCCTTGTTCTATTCAAAGACACGCAGCTTAGGCTTAGGCGAAAGTCCGCATTAAGTCCACTTCAATCAAACTATTACATAATTAAATCACAGGACCTCTCTCACAACACACATACACACTCCAAATTTAGACAAACATACACATACACAGTGGGAGAGACAGCTTGAAATACTCTGTAGAAAATGGTAAGCGGCGTAAAACTTGTAATAAATGGTGGATTATGTTAATCAAGCAGAAAAACAGAGACACGCAACTTAAAAGGAAGAGCATGGAAGCCAAGAGATAGAGATGGAGAACTGGAGAGAAAGAGAGAGCGCAAAATAAATGAATGAAACATTTTATTAATGGTTTATTTTTTATGCTGGGCCCCGCAGTTGAAACGGAAAAGTTTCGACAATAAGTGAAAAAACATACTTAAAAAATGCGTCCATAAGAGAGAGAAAAACAGGGTATAAAAACACAAGAAGAACAATGAAATAAGTGATGCAAAACAAAAGTTATAAGCATTTGGAATTGCCTTAAGTTTGCTTAAATAATTCATTAAATTAAGTATCCAAAACAATCAATCAAAGCGCATTTAGTCCTCACCGATGAAATGAAATGTTAATGAAATGCTCAGATTTTCTTTCATTTCTTCTTCTCGCTTGCACACAAATACAGCCAGCATACATTTTGTTTGCCTACTATTAAATTTTTAAATTTTCTATTCTTTATTTTTAATACGATTATGTCGAATTTTCGTTGTATACATTTTTCCAAGGAAAAGCATTAGGTCTCCCTTGAAGTGAAAACTTAAGATTTACATTTTTAATATTGTTTTTTGTTAAATATATCCGAATCCGAAAACTTTGTATAAAATTGAACTTTCCAAACAGACCATTTGTGAATGTAAAATGAATTTATGGATAAAATTAAAACGACATTGCACATTGAATTCGGTCTGGTTTTGACGACCTTATGTAAGTTTAACGTAAACAATTTAAATGTAAACTTTTTTGTCACTTTTGAAATGTATTTTACCCAAAAATTAAATTCCTCAGAATCGAATTTAAAGTGGTGTTTTATATTTAAAAAGTACACTCTTCCTAGGCTCGCTCGGAAGCAAAATGTAATGTGGCTGCACTCTGCCCAGGGGAATGTCAGCCACCATTGTAGAGGATACGGATACAGATACAGATACATGCCAAGCTCAAGGCAATTATGGCAAGAAGCTGCAACTTTCAAGGCGTTATGGCACAGAAAAAAAAAATACTTGTATATAAAAACGACAACAAAAATATGCAGAAATGAAACTGAAAACATTCTGAAAAATATGTAAACTGCATATTTCATATTATTTTTCTATACTCTCAAATATGCAGTTTACATCGGGTATATTTGATAACCGATAATCAGTTTTTTCACATTATAAATATTTATAAATAAATATATATACATATATAAACTTAATTTAGCTTTCCGTTTAAATATGATTTTCAAAATGAAGTCTACAGCTTTATTAAATTTTCTGTTATTGTTTACAAACTCATAAGTATGTGATTTATAATTTAGCCAATATATCGACGGAACCTATTTAGAGCTTAGAAAATTGTTTATTGAACTATCAGAATGCTTAGAGGATTCTGAAATTTGGAATTTTTTTCTACTGTCCTGAGTATTTATTATTTACTTAATAATATATTAAAACATTGTAAGATTAGTTGGAAACAAGATAGCTATTAAATACGTCAATGAAACATATACTCCGCCAGTCTTTTTTGCCAGTAGCTGTGCGTCATAGGTCAGGTAGACCCTGTCACTAAGTAACATACTTTTGGCAATGGATCCTGGCTGTTCGTCCGGGCAAGTCATTGGGGCAGACTTGCGAGCTAAGCTCAGTGCAATTCACCATAAAAATGCTCATAAAAACTTGCACATTCTTGCAGCAGTCGCTGTGGCATCCGAAACAACGCCCAGGACAACGCTCACAGTGAAGAGAAACTGGCTGAGAAAGCATGTTTGCTCGCTCTATGTCATTCTCTTGGTGGTTCTCTTCATTGCTTTCTCCAGTTGTCGCAGCGCTGGATCAACTTGCTCGTCTCATAAGCAGTTGCAAGTTATTGACGCAAGATTTCCCCTGACGTCTATTTTTGTGTGAGCTGCTTCAACCAGGATGCAATGACTAGGACGAGGAAGAGGACGAGGACGAGGACATAGAAGAGGAACAAGAAGCGGAACACTTTCAAGGCAAACGCCGACGGCTGCAGCATAGTTTAGTTCTTCAACACCCACACACAGAGACACACACACTTTCTCAAAGAACCCCCGAAAAAATATGTGGCGTAAATGTTTGCCTTGTGTTGCATTTTTAACAACATTTTCATAAAAATAATGTTTACAACTACAACAACAACTAGCCTTTGCCTTGCTGTTCTTTAGTTAAACATCTACTTCATCAACTTTTAGCTTTAGTTTATAAACATTTACAAATTGTTGTCAGTCCATGGCTGGCGATTTTTCAACAAACTTATTTACTGAGCAAATAGTTAAACTTACACTCGGTTAGTTAGCTAGTTAGTTGTTTACACTACATACACAGTGTATGTTCATGTCTTAAACTTGTGTAAATATTTCTGGAATTTTCCTTGAAAATCATAAGGGTAACCAAAGCATTATCTTCTAACAGCGGAGTATAGATATGAAATACCTTTACAGATTTTTGCTACAACAGAAAAACAAAATTATTGAGTTCCTAATTTCGTAAAATGACCTACGATTTTGTTGAATGAAATAGTAACCTGTGCCAAAAAGAAAAGAATACCATCGGATTCTTTCCTTAATAGTCAAAAACAAAATATGTGAGTGTAGTCGGGATGCAATAATATGCAATTTAAATGGCTATCGCAAGATTTTTGCTTTCCACTTTATAAGGAATAATTGTTGTTGATTTTAAAAACCCTTTTAAAAGATCCTTGCGGTGGTTTTATTTCTTCTTATTTTCTTTTATTGCATTTTCTGTAGCCCTTAGCACGTGTCGCCTGCCAGGCTTTCAATTATGTAAGGTCTTTATAATCGAATAATTAAAAATGAAAAATTAACGCATGAAAAATGCATTTTCAGCTCGAATTTACAACGGCAGGTGCATTGGGTTGCCTGGGCTCGCTTCACTGCTTCCAGCCATGCACTCCATCCGGTCAGTCGGATACCCTGTTTTAAATAAATTTCCAAAAAGGGTAAGTTAAGGGTTAAAGGGATAAAAATAAACATAAAGATATACATAGGCTAACCATATTAAGGTTTCAGTTTATAAAATATAATATAAGTATATAATAAGTAGGAAAACAATTATAGCTTTCCACATTTTTGAATTGAAGGTAATCGAAGTTTACTCCTTAAAAATATTGCCGAAAGTGAAAACTCGATTTGGCCTGATAGTTAGATTTTTGGATAATATCAATTATCGACTAAAGGGTTTAGTTCAAAATTATACAACATAAGTAAAATGAGATAGTTTTAGCATATAATTGTACAAATATAAATTAAATAACAAATTGTACACTTTTTACTTTTAGGCACTTTTCAGCCCATTACGGGGTATTTATACGTTGTGTCCACCCGTTCTGTGCACTCGTGACTTGTTATGTTTGGCTGGGCCGCGTTTTCCATTGGCAAACACTTTGAGCTCGCATGCAAATATAATTGCAAGATATTTCGCTTGCTTTATGGTCAGAAAGAACGAGCTTGGCGAATGTTTCGAAGCCAACCCAGAGCACAGTTCAGCATTTAATGAAAACTGTCTGAGTAATTAAATACATGATGACAAAAGTATGCACACACACATATACACAGCGAATACACACATAATACACATACATTTGCAAAGCTGGAGTTAAAGCCGAAATTTATTTATTTAAATAACATTTACGAACGGACAGAGCCGAAGCGAAATATACGAATTATTGATGGCATTCATTGAACAACAGAAACAACAACATCGAAAATGATGACAACGGATCCATTGACTTGACCTCTTTTGTGGAAATTTTCACGCTCCTCATTGTGATATTATTGGCGCCTTTAGGACATCCTTTTTGGAGCCTTGTGAAAGTAAAGCGCATTTGCTGTTGCCTGGGGTCCCAGGTTGCAGCTAATGCGTTAAAGAGTTGAGCTCATTAAGACAAGTCCTGGCAAACCAGCCGAGACCAGGGATCCCGTGGAGCAACTATTAACGCTCTTTGTTTGTGCTGGGCCAACACTTTGCTTCTTTTTTTTAGTGCAAATAATTTACAGGCGACCCCGGCAAACGGCAAATGGCGGAAATGTAAAACCCAAAACCCACCAAGTAGTGTCCGGTGGAAAGCATAAGAAAAATTTCAAACAAAACTTAATTACTTGCCTCAAGTTGTTGGACCAAGAGCCGGGAGGGGAAAGGCACTAAAGAGGGAATGGGAGCGGAAACAAATTGGCCAAATTTGCTTGACTTGCTGGCGTTTGTATTTCGTATTTTGTATTTCGTATTTGTTGTACTTTGTTTACATTAACTGAGCAAGGGTGACACTTAATTCGCCCCTCTGCTTTTTCAGTTACTTTAATGAGGGTTTAAGTATTATTTGCTCAAGGGTTGCCTTTGCCCTTTTGTTTAACGACGATGGACCACAAGGCACCCCCATACCTTGTCATACAAAGAAAACAAAACAAAAAATAACAAAAGAGAAAAAAGAAAACTGAAATGTTTATTTGTATTGCATGTAATAATTTTTAATTTTAATTTTTAGTTCGTTGTGGCCAAAAGTTTGTCTTTTTAAGCCATTTTCTGGCGAACAAAGCGAAAAAAAGGAAAAGACAGTGTAAATAGCAAATCAGAGATAAAAATTGCTGCCGTTTGGCGGTTAAAAAATAAACAAACGTTCTTGCAACTCAGTGAAGTAAAAGAAAGGAGTTCAAAAGATTTAAATAAAAACTTAAATGAAAAAAGGAGATTGAAGCAAGAAAGATCCATATAGGAAAAAACTTTACGGTCGCACTCAAATTTATAATCTTTTTCCTATTGAAATAGGGATAGAAAAATTATGATAACTATTTAAATAATATTCAGGTAAGCAATAACAGCGAAATTAAAATAAAAAACTATTTTAATATAAAGTACAGATTAGCATAATGTAGAAACCTTAAAAAAAAATTCCATATTCCTAATAACTGCAAATGACAGAGAAAACCTTTAACACTTTTAACTTAATTATGTTAAGTATCAATTGCTGTTGACAGGAATGCAAATGAGTTTACACTTTAGCAATTGCATTTCTTAACAGATGTTTTTTCTGATAATTGTATGAACAGTTCGTTATGTCCCTGTCCCTTATGTAGCATTTTATGAACTTCAGTTGAAGTTGATTGAGGCCCTCAACTTACATCATTTACTATCCACATAATTATCAATTTGACTCGTCGCATAATTTGCAAGTCTGAACACGAAGAATTGCCATCGAGCCTTGTTGACATTGCGACAGCGTGAGACATGGAAATGAATTCCATTTTTTATTAATTGTACGCTCCTTCTTTGGATCTGTTTGTCTGTCCAATGGCCCAATGTCCAACCCATCGCCATTCATCTCAACTCAGCGACTGCAATGACACTTGACTGATGCCGTTGAAGAAGACGCTGACAATGGGCCAAGTTGAAAAGCTTGAACGGTGGCGATAGCGGATGTGGCGGGGCGTGGCCAGTAGAGAGCCGCTTGCCATTGAAACACTGTCCTAGGTTGTCAAGGATTGGCTGTTCTTTCAATAATTTGTGTGCTTTAATGAGTTGAGGGTGGACGGGGCAAGATCAGGGCAGAGCATAAAAATAATTTTAAATCAGCTGCATATTTGCACAAAGCTTTATTTGATTTTAATTGATTTTTTTCACTCTGTTCATGCGCCAGCTATTTGCTTTTAATTTACCATCACACAGACACACACACACACGGTTGTGTACTGTCGATTGTGGGTTCAACTCATTCCAATTGGCATCTCAGCTGCCGTATGGGTGCGATGTCTGTATGTATTTGTCCATAATTCGACTGTTTGATCTGTTGAATAAAGAATATATACATGTATTTATATGCGCGTATTTTAATTTTATTTGCTTTTTAAATGAAGCATCATCGGCCCCAGGCTACGCAGCTGATTGCCTCACTGCCTCCAGCGTACACAATCAGTTGGCCAATTCCCAAACTCAAACCAAAAGAATGAAAAAAATCCCCCCTCGGAAATTAACCTCAAATGCAAGCAATGCGTGTTTGCTACCTAAAAGTATGCTATACATATCATTCATATATATATATATATACATAAATACATATATAATATACAATACAGAGAGAGCATAAAAATGAAATGAAATTTTATTTACGCTATGTTGTTGTTTCAGTGTTTCAGTGCTTGGCCTGCGGCTAGTTAAGTTTTTGGCTTGTCGTTTCTTTCTTGGTATCGTAAAATATTTGCGTTATTATGCTAGTTATTTTTTTGCACTGCTTCACTTGGGTTCAGGTTCCGTTTCTATTCAGTTTCAGTTTCAGTTTCAGGTTTAACTTCTGTTTCTGTTTCTGTTCTGGGTTTACCGTCACAGTTCGCTAGCTCATTTTTATTTCATCGCCCACGGGCTGGGGATGACAAAATGGTTAGCTTCATGCACATGTGAGAGATGGAACTGGCGTCATTCCCTTTTCGTAATAAAATGTCAAGTATTGCCTGGCAGGAACAACAAAATCCTGTTGCTAATAAAACTAAACTAACTGAAGCATGCTTTTTGCTGTTTCGCAAAATATTTACTTGTAGTTGGAGTCCTCGTTGTCGTCCAACTGCCCCAAAGTCAAAATCAGACGGCAATTGGGAAGCAACTCTTCAAGCCAATTAGCAAAGCTTCTGAAAATTTTTGTTTAAACCATAGGAAATTGGATGCAAAGAGACAATACTCTATAAACAAGCCGGCAGACATTTTAATGACCTTCAACTTGGACAATCTGTCGAAAAATGGCAACAATCGGGGCGTTAACGGATATTGGCTTAAAATGTCATAAAATTGTTACAGTAGCTACTAGCCAAAACCTGACAAAGAAGCTAAAGAAGGCAGGAAGCAAAGGAGGAAGAGGTGGAAGGCCAGCACATTTATTGGTAAATAAAGTTCCTATTCCTGTTTCCGGCCATCATATAAAAGTTAATAATAAATTGAAACAATGAAGCCCAAATTGTTGATCTTTGCCGGAGAACGTAAAACAAAACTCAACTTTATAGCCATTGTAATAAAATTTCTAATGGGCTCCAGCCAAAGGCATATCAAATCAGCTAGGCAAAAACAGCAGCTATACACTGGATTTAATTAATTTTACGATACGAATTTGTAACTGAAAAAGTGTGTGTTTAGACTGTCAAAGATACGAAATCCTAACCTAATATTTGTTTGCTACTTCGATTTCAACCTGTAGATCAAGGTGACACTTTAATAGGTAAATAAATGTAAATGGAATAGATTAAGTTAAATTATTGTAAAAGTAATGAAGTTACAAAAGCATCAAAGATGAATACATAGTACTTAAAAATCAAACTAATATATTAATTAAATTAACCGAAATGATGTCATAAATTATTAATTTACAATTATATTATAACATCTATTATGGATAACAATTTATTTCAACTGCTAGGACTAATGATTTTCAGAAAGACCTTACCATTATACATTGTTAAATTTGACTATTGAACTTCTTTGAAATTGTTGTTCAAGTGTGAAGCTTGTGATGCATGAGTAGAGACTGAGACTGAGACTGAAATTGAGACATACGAATAAAGTGAAATTTTAATTAAGTACCGTTATACCTGCTGGTAATGAAAGACAAGAGAACGTAAGACTTGGAAGGCTTACTTACATGTAATGCGACCCAAATTGTTGGGGAATGTTGGGGAAATTCAAACGCACCTAATTAATAATTAATAAGCATTGTCAATTAGAGGCCGACGCATGGCATTTTTGCCAAAACATTTTTTATGCATGTCACAACATTTTGTCATAAAGTGATAAAGGTAAAAAATCAACAGGCCTTGGGGAATGGGGCCAGGCCTCTCTTTCCTTTTTGAACATAGATGACAATCTTTAACATCGTGTGTCAAGATTGCTATGCTACAAAACTCTGAAGAAGAAGCTGAAGACGATGAAGATAAAGATGGAGATGGATATTAGGATGGAGATGGAGATGAAGATGCCGCACGCATGTGGCATAATTGAAAGCGACATGGCTGCCATGTTGCCACATTGTGACGCTGTGACGTTGCGACGTTGACAGCTGTTGTTGTTGGGGCATGCCTTGAGACAGGTGCACGTTTAACTTTTCCTGTCTATGCCTGCCTTCCAATAGAAGATTATAATGTACGCATTGCTTAATTTAAATGTTGAATATATCTTTGTACATGTGTGTGTGTGTGTGTGTGTTTCTTGGTCTGTATGTCGACTTTTCCAATGGAAAATTGAATTAACAGCAGCTGCTGCGTAGCGAACCAGCGATAACAGACACTCATGTTTTAAAAATTAAACGAAATAACGAAATTAGCATATATAAAGAGCGCTAATAGGATTTCGTTTGTAATTATTAAATTTGTTACGTTCAAAAAAATCTCCCAAAAACAACAGTTGAATCAAATTAAAGAAATGCCCAACAAAACAGATTTGCTTTGAGCATTTTCCAAGCCCATATTTATTGTTGTACGAGATAAAAAAGGCAACAAGATTTTACACGCATGTTGGCACCTTTTTCAATTATTATACCCTGTACCTAATTAAAATGATTAAGAAGGTTATTGAACTGTTTGGGATAAACCGAGAACATCTCTGATACTTTGAAGTATTTTGTTTATATATTATTGATTGAACATGGAAATCAGAAGAAAGTGGGGACATCATGCAGCTTATTACCTGAATTATGTCATAATTTTGTAATGTAAAAATATATTTGTATCTTGTCTGAAAGAAACATTTTTCTAAAGTAATCTTCATCTTTCCTCAGCTTTTCGGTTATTTATAGAAATAATTTAAATGCGTCTTTACACATTGTATAAAGGGTATTTTTACATAGAATATCCTCAACTAACACATTCTCAGTTGTTTTAATTTTTTTATTTGGGTTTGTCCAAAATTAATTGGCTGGCTCGCCAAATCGATTTCGCATTATTTGCGTATAGCAATACAGCTGCTAATTTGCTTAAAAGCATAATTAACAACAGACGTGCACATCCACACGCTCAGATACACACTCATGCAGACATGGACACTTACATAGCAAAATTGCGGCATTTTATAGCTGCATGTGAGTCGTAAAAAACAAGCGCATGCAAGGTGAAAAAAAACGAATACAAAAAAAACACTGTAAATCAGCGCAATGAAAGAGCATCGTACATAACAAGCGAACAACTCCAACAGCGACAACAACAAAAAATAACTAAAGTGGCACGTCAGATGCGGCGTATACGTAATGTATTTCTTGTATACTTTGTTTGGATGTTTTGCGGTTTTTTCGAAGCGTGTGAAAATTGCAATAATTGTAGAAAAAATAGTATAATAGAATTGGCATGTACACCACTTTATTTATCGGTGAATGGAACAGTGCTAAAGCTTGTGTGGACTATATAAATAATTCAATTATTTTTAAGAATTCAATATAAGTTGCAAGATATTATTTCAAGCGAATCGAAACTTGGACAAAATTAATAAACCATTTGAAAATCTCAAAAACTTATGGGGGATATTTATTGCATGTTGTTAAATATTTTATAAAGAAAACATATTAATAAAGATGTTAATTAAGATTTTACATCATTTTTACAATTTGTAAATTCTGAAAACAAATTTATTAGCTACAACAATCTATTATTATTTCTCATTCTAAAACAGTGAACTTTACATGTTTTAAATCCAAGTAATTAAAATAAATGAAAATCATATATTTTTGAAAATGAATTTGAGGATATTAAAGTCGGAACTGGTTTATTTTGTGGTCCTCAATTTTGTCTCTTATAAATGGCATACTTAGCAAAGTTTTCGGTGCTACTTTAACAAACACAATTTCATATTTTAATAGCAGACATAAGTTTAAGACTCCCGCGGGGGCGAAGCAAAAGAGAATAGAGAATGAAAATATTGCCAAGTGCGGCAAGCGGAAAAAAAAGGTTTCGAAGTCGCTCGACGCTTTTTCATTTCCATAATTTGCTTTGTGCACCAATTAAAAGTGATTAGTTTCATATTGCGCCATTTATATAATTCTTATTTCTTATTGCAAATTTTGTTTTGTTGCGCCCGTAATACGAAGCCAAAGTCGTCCCGCAACGAGCAAAATAAAGCCAAACCTTTTAAATTCTGTGGTAATTAATTGGTGGGCTATGCAAATAGGGGAGATCCAGAAATAAGGCACCTACCTCCCTCTACTCCATCCCCTATATTTTTGCTTCCCTCTGTTGTCCCATATACTGTTTAAAGTCAGGCATCGCGTGCCAATGCACGTAAACGTTTACCTATAATTTTATGACTTTCTGAGCGACGGCATCGGCGGTAAACAAAGTTTTCTGTTGTTGTAGCAGCCCCTACCCCCACCCTCCATGAAGTCCATCACCAGGCCCACCATCCAGCAAAAAGGAACTTTTCTAATTATAATCTACATAACTTAAAATGCGAACAGAACGCGAGGGCAAAGTTTAACGCCAGCCAACGCATGTGAAATTAAATTATAGCTCTATAAGTGTGTGTGTTTCTGTGTGTGTGTGAGTGTGTGGGTGTGGCAAAACAAAAAACAGCTGTTGAAATGGAAAACAAATTCGTAAATACGAGGAAGCAAAGGCAAAAGTCTGACAAACGGCAACAAATGCAACCAAACAAAACAAACTGCAAAACTTGAGACGTTGCTTGGCGACCGTCTAAATTAAATTTAAAATTTTTATTGATGGCTTCATTTGCATGGCAAAGGCACAAACACACACGAGCACACACGCCTATACATACATAAATACGTGCTCGTTGTGTGTTTGTGTGAGTGTGTATGTGTGTGGGAAAAGCAAAGTGCCTCACAACTTGCCGCGTTTATCCTGAAAAATCATCTAATCTGAGCTAGACTTCATATTTTTCTTGTTGCTAAGCTGCCTGCCATATGAATATGTATTGTATTGCATAGATGTTCCCGCAAACCAAATCGCATACATTTCGCCAACTGCGAGCGTACTTTTACTTCAAACATTTAGTTGAATTTCAAAAACTATTGCCTTTCACTGCAATCAAATCAAGGTGAATTCAACTTGGCGTTTTTAAGGCTGTTTTTTACGCGATTTAATAGTGAATGTCTTGTACTACAAAAATGTTCCAGCAAACATAATATCATACATATCGCCAAATGTCAGCAAATCATTTGCTAGAAATTTGAAAAGAGTTCGAATATCTATTGCTTTTCACTGCAATAAACTCAAGACAAAGTCAAGTAAGCGTTTTCAAAGCGATTTCACAGCGATTTCTTGTCGTTTTCTGTCTGTAAGCATACACCGTGTGGTCGCTGGTATGTGTGTACACTGTACAGCTAATGCTTTTTCACTTTGGTCCAGGGGGGCTGTGTCAAGTTTTTGGCCAAACACCCTGGGGCATATTTTAGAGGCTCATGTGACAAATTGCCAAAGCACGTGTATTGCATGCTTATTTTGGAGTATTCCATTCTGCTTTTTCCATGTTTCATATGCCTGAGTTGCCCCTGTATGTAGTTTGCTCGTTTTGCCCGTTTGCTGTTTGCTGCGATGACAAATCCAATTCATTTCGCTCAGCCTTACGTGGCGTATGCGTAATGTGTCTCAACTAAAGCTAATGGCAAGAGTCTTTGCTACCTGCCACTGCTACCTGCCTCACGCGCTGATTTTCGCGTATAATGAGCGAGCAATGAATGCTTGGAGCATGTCTAGAAATTGACGCACACTTCAATCATTTTTTATTGCTGTTTCCATGCCTCGCTCAAGTGAAAGCCAATCAAAAAGTTGCGCTTCACAACAAAATGTTCAATGAAAATACAAAAATCTTTCTCTCTACTCGTATATCCATATCCCATACCACATCCCTTTTCCGCATCAATTCAAACAACGAATGCTCTGATGTGGATGTTGATGCTCTGTTGTTGTTGTTATTGTTGTTGTTGTTGTTGTTGTTGCTGCTGTTGATGCTGCTGTTGCTGTTGTGCATGGGGTGAAGTATCAATATCATCTGCAACTGGCAACAATTACGCGTTGCCTTAATTGCCACACACTCGTTAACAAGCCGGCGCAGTGGCAGCAACAGCAACAGCAGCAGCAGCAACAACACTGTTGCAGTGTTGCACTGACCCGTTGTTGGGGTTGAAATCAAAATCATTGGTGTGAAAATAAACTAATTGAAGAAAAATTTCATTTGCAACAGCAATGGCTACGACAGCGACAGCAACATGTTTCTCTATACGGACATGTGCCCCATCTTGTTGCATTTGACCCGAGGTCAAGTTGCAAGCACACGCATGGGTTACGCAACCGGAGACAGAAGCGCCAGTACAGGAGACACTGTGGCGTCCCGTGCTTATTTATCAGTTAAGCCAATGCCGCTGTCGATGCCAGAGGACATGCAACAGCAGCAACAACAGCAACATCCTTTCCCGACAATATTTTTTGTGAGCTGCCGCCGGGCCTCGACTATCAAAATGAATGCATGAAAAACTACGAAATGGTAATGTGCCGTTGCCATGCAGCTTCAATAGCAACAACTGCAACAACTGCAACTCGTTGAGGCGCCACACAGTTGCAGGCTACAGTTTTTGTAGCCGTCCTTTGGGCTTGTCCTTGTCTGTTTATCTACCGTTTGGTTGTTGCCCGAAGAGCCGCTTATGCGTTTTCATTGCCGTTCCTGTTGCCATCGAGGTTGCCAGCAGCAACAGTTTCTGTTGCTACTTCTGCTCTCTTTGTTGATGTTGCAGTTGCGTGTGAAAAATTGATGGACATGTGTTCAGGCCACAGACGGCAACACGGGGCAGAAAGATGGGAAGAGGCAATGGAAACCTATCAACTGCATGAGTTTTCAATTTCTCACCTAATTGGCGGCGAGTCAATTGTATTTGAAGTGCAGCTTTGCAGCTGCAACACATGGCATGCATACATAGCTGCCGCACATTGGTCACTTAATAAAAACCACTGGAAATCTGAATTTAATCAGCTCAAATGCAATTTAGTTGGAATTTTATTTAGCAATAATTTTGCATTCAATTACTATATAAGTTACTGTGATCTTTCTACTTATTGTAATTTGAATTAAAATAAAAAATATGAGAATTATTTTAGTGAATTTAAGTATAGTTACTTAAATAAAATAAAGCACAGGGTCCTAAAAAGAGTAAAGTTGTCCATTATAAAGGAATTTATGAATATTTCTATTTTATAAAATACAACTGCAGAAAAACCAAGTTGAAAGTTTCGAGTGTTTAGATATTTCTGATATTTTTTTATTATATTTGAGCTTGATTGAAGGTTTACTATTTTGTAGAGTTTTATCTTTATTTTATATACTGATAACTGTTTTACTATCCTTTAGCTTAGCTATACATTTTCTGTGTTTTAATGTCTGTATATGCATTTTTTTATTTTTCAATATTTTAGGTGAGTTAAAGATAATAAATATTTTTTACTGAGAAATTAAAATACTAACAACAGTGAAAGAGTTAGTTAAACTTTTACAAAATGTTAAGCGGTAGGCTAAATTCTAGCTTTAATTCATATACATACTAATAACTGATCAAAAAAAAAACTTTACCAAAAAGAGACAGTTTAATTTCTCTTAAACTAAATTTCCATTCTGATTCATATCAATATCTCTTATTCTCTCGAACATAAACTAATTTCTTTCTAGGACTGCCTTGAGTTATAGCTCTTTAATTGCCCAGCGAAATAAACCAGGCACCCAATTCGCCCGAAGCTCCCTTTCTATCCACCTCTCTCTCACACAATTTGCATGATTCACTCTCTCTCTCTCTCTCTCTCTATCTCTCTCACGCAAACACTTTCTATCTCTAGGCACAAGTGGGACGAGCATGGCATAGGAGGCTGACATCCATACAAAATGTGGCTTTTCATTAAAATCTAAAAACATAAATCTAAAAACTGAAACCAACAATGGCTGGCAGATGGGAAAATGCTCATACCAATGGATAGATCGCGGTCTGTATGCCTTCCTTCTCAACATCCCCGTTGGTCGTCCTTCCAGTCCTGTTTCGTCTTCAGGCTAATTGAATTTTGAAATTCAAGTTAAAATTAAAAAATTACGAGCAGACGCCGCAGCAGCAGGGCAACGCTTAAATAAACTGTAAAACGGAAATGTATTCGACAGGTGGAAATTGAAACTGATTGAATTGTAAAATGAAGCATAAAATACTGTTGCTTTTATTAATGTTTATGCCACGCAGCTGCTGCCAGATACTCCACTCCCATTTCCATTATTTGGCCCAACCCTCAACCGAGTCCTGCAAAACAAATACATTACGCATCGTGATAATTTATACTTTTTGATTTTAATTTGCACAATTTTGCCTCGTATTTTATGTTGCTTTTTTGCATATTTCTTCGCCATCGTTTTTGTCACAAAAAAACTGGTAAACATTATTATTGCAAACGAGGGCAGATCAGTAAGTACTAAAAGATTGAATTTTTTTAATGTGATTGTACTATCTTTAAAGTGTTCATCATTAAATGTATAATTTTTTATAGCAATATTAAAAACAGCACTTATTCATAATTTTCACACAGTCATTGATAAAGAAACGTATATTAAAAAAAAATTTATTTAATAACTTCCATGTTGATATAAAAATTTCAAGCGAAAACTATTTCCAGGTATTTTAGTTACTGACTAATTTAATGAAAAACATAAGAAGACCATATGAGTATGATCGATCGTAAATAAAATGTTATCGATGATTGTTAAGCTGAACTGACACTAGTGACTAGTCTGTCTGATTTAATGCAATTTAAAACAGAAGCATATTAGTTTAAAACATGGTATACAAATATTTTTATAAGATAAAAAAAAAAGATGTTTATACCCAAAAAGATATATTTATCACTGCGAATATATTGTATCAACATAGGACCTTAACTTAAGACTTTACACCTGGGTAATGTGTTGACAACAGCCGTGAGTTGCTGACTTTATGACAGGTCAGATAATAAAATGTATAATTAAGTGTTAGATTTGGTTTTTGGGCTCGCATTGAACGACTCTCGTTGAATACTTTTAGGCATGTATTTTTATTAGAGCTATAATTGAAGTTTAACTGCGCATGTAATAAAGGCAATTTGAGCTATTTTCAACGCATTAGCGGCATAAATAATACAAGTCGAAAGTGCGACATAAAGACGGCGACAATATGACCGTCCATTTCTCAGGACCCTGTGAAAGCATATCTTTTCAGCGAAAACCAAGAAGATGAAAATGCGTAACTCAAATGAACAGAAAGAAATCCGAAACGCAAACTGAGTGAGAGACGCTGCAGTGGAAAATGGGCGAAATGCGATATAGGCGAAAAGGAAAAAGAAAGGCGCAGCAAAAGCATTACCAATTGCCCTAGATGTGTGGACGTGCATGTAGTAAGTACTGCTCATATGTATGTATGTGCCACACCCACAAAGTTGATATTGCCCGCAGCTCTCGACGCGACGCCCACAAACAAACGATGGCGACTTATTCATTGCGCTTGCCATTAAGGTGGCTCTGATGCCGTTGCTTTTGCTTCTGCTGTGATATATAACACGCTCATAATTGGTCATAAATCTGACAAATGTAATTTGTCATCACTCAGGCAGCAGTCAGCTAGAAGTAAGAGTGAAAGAGAGAGAAATGGAGTGGGGCAGGGAGGGGAAACCGGACGTATGTATATAATGTGGGAATATGGGGTCCTCAGTTGGCCAGACTTGGCCACGCTTTGCTGAGTGCCAAAATGAAAAAGGTGCTTGACACAAAATGTCAGCTGGATATTTTTTATTACACAATCACAACACACACAACACGCACACATTCGCACACACACTCGCACGCACATTGGTAGAATTTTCTTAGAGCGCCTAAAAGTATGCTCTGGTTCTTGAGTTTGTCACACACACGCACAGCAAAAGACAGACACTAATACACACCCACACACCCTCAGAGGCACACACACAGATACAGTTAACAGTTAAGGATGGCATCACACGTAAGCCACAAAGTAGTTACTTTTTATGCTTTCCGCTTTTGGCCATTGTTTTTGCAATGGCTCTGGTCACTTGAGCTCGTAAATATTTTACAAGTTTCCTTTGCGCCTCAAGCCTCTCTTCTCTCTTTCTCTCTCTCTCTCTCTCTCTCTCTCTCGTTTTAGATACTCCCTTTGCCGTTTGTCTCCAACAACTAATTTTTGCTTTTATAGATGACGTACGACTTATTTGGGTGCCAGGTTCAACATCTACATTTCATTATAAATGACTTTCAAAATGGCCTAAACGTTCTAAATGAACTACTCTCAGCTTGTTTTGGGAGCTTCTCTCCTCCCATTTGATTTTAATGATGCCACTGGGGTGGCAATCAATAAACCGTTGCAAATTTATGGGAATAAAGTTGCCACATAATGACTAAACAGCAGTTGGTAATATGTACATATCTACATTTATTTCTTTAGGTGAGGTGAAAATATGACATATATAAATTGTATATGCAAATATTAGATTCGCTGTGGCCAGTTAAAGTATCACTAGGAAGAAGCATAATCGGTTGAATAAGTATAGGGAAATCATCGAATTTGTATTTTACAAGCACATACAAGTATTTTTTTAGAATTTGTACTTAAATTCGCTTATTAAAGAAAAGTTAAAATTAAATGTCTAAAGAGAGTACAATAAACTGAGCTAGTAAAAGATTTAAAAAATGTATACTATATAGTCCCTATATTTAATGCATAATTATTTACAACAGTATCAAAGCTAAGTGATTTGTTCTTGTCAATGGTTTATTTAAATTGCTTATTGTTGCAAATGCCGATTTTATAGTCAAAATACAAAACTGCATCTTCGAGGTCTCTTTGAGTCATTTAATACAGAAGTTGCATTCAGTCCGCTTTGGAGAGCTTGATTGACAACTATGAATCATCCTCAGCAAGATAAATAATCCTAATGAATCTTAAACACAAATTTAATTCAGGCTGACATGCGACCAATTGAACGGTAGGGTCTTATGACAAATTTGTATTTTGAAATCTATCTTAATATTAGATTCTATTATTTTGATATGTGTGCCTTTAAGGTATCTATTTTTTCGAAGGATCATTTTCACATTTCAAAATATATGACGTGTAATAAGGTTACAGCTCATTTATTTAATTAAGTTATCACATATCACAGTTAGCTTGAAAGCAGAATTTTCCCAGCCTTTGATAGTCATAAAAGTTTATATTGATTGCATTGTAATGGCCTCAGTTTTGTTGTCTTGTTGTCAAGGCGTCAATGACAATGCATTTTGCAGTTTTATTTTGATCGTTTTAAATTCACGGCCTAATAGTAAATGGGTCAGCATCTTTGTGAGATCGGTAGGCAGATGAACATTTACAATCGTGGAATTGAACGTGACGATTCACAAGTGCGCATTACCTCTAGATCCATTTGTGGCCACAAACTGCAAATAAATGAAATCTGATGCGACACATTTGGCAAATTGGCGCGTTGAGCGCTGACTAAAGATATCACCACAGTATTATTTTCTCTTTTTTATACTTATATTATTTTCCCTGTTTTTTTTATACACTTTTATTGCTGCTGTTGTTTATGTTGCTTGGCTCGAGAAAATCCGAGAATTTAAGTGCGACTCAATTAGAGGCAATTGAATTATTACACGACGGCACTCATTCAATTTTCTATGTGATACGTCGGGGATGTGCAAATGTATGTATGCTCATGAGTACATGCATAAACATGTATGAACATGCCACTGGCAATGCTGTCAAATCCAAATTGTGTGATAAGTAAAATGATATGACATTTCACTCGGTTGATGTGATCAGATAAATGCGCTACCTCTTGCCATTTCCCAAACGTAACTCAATAAATATTTTTTTCATTTGCTTTATCGCAAAAGAGCTGGATTTAAATCTTTTCAATATAAAATATAAATCAATATTTAATACATTTAAAAAATGTAAATTCATACATACATAAAAGATATTAAAATGAACATTTACTTCAATATTTATTGTTTTAATGATGTCAGTTTTAAGTTAATCATAAATACGATTGGATTTATAATCATAAATATGTGGATAAGAAAGTAAATGAAGACATTTAATTTAAATTAAAATTTAACCAAGAAAAACATGAAAAAGATGCTTAAACCTATTCTAGAAATACTAAATTAGACGCTAAATGCTAAGGTTTAAAACTCCAACTTGCTCCAAAAAGTATGCCAAGAAATTCGGGAAAAACCGCTACAATATTAAAATTTTTAAAAACAGTACAATGGACGTATTCTACACTTTCAGAAAGAACATACAGTATATTTCAGTAATTTCGGAAGTAAGCGTTGTTTTCTAATTAGGCTAAGGAAACTGCACATAACGAAAGTATACTAAGACATAAAAACAGTTGGAACTCTTTTTCCAATATTTATAGAAATTCCTATTTCAGTAAAAAGAGCTAAAAAATACATTAACAAAATAAAAAAATAATTAAAATATTTTCTAACCAGATCAAACATGATCTTCTAATAAATATGCATTTGAAACTACATATGCCCGACAAAAGGATGGTAACGCAACTGCTCACGCATATCATATTTTTCAGTTGAATATAGGCGCCGACACGTTGACTTTATCTCCCCAGTCTGAAAGTAGTTATTGCCGGATGCGGATCAGCAAAATACACAAAAATGAAATATTCATATACTCCGATCTATCTGCTTCTTATTGCCGCCTGCCTGGCGGTGCCCGGTGAGGCTCGTGGTGGTCGTGGGCGCGGAGGTGGATCGTTTGGTGGGATCTTCGGTGGATGGCGTAGCAAATATGGCAGCAAATCTTCGTCAACTGGCGGTGGAAGACGTGTGATCAGTGGCTCTCCAGTGCACACAGCGATGAATGTACCAAAGGTCCCGCCACCACCGCCTCCACCAGCGAAGCCAATGTCCATGCCGAAGCCTCAAGTCGGCAACTATCCACGACAACAGCTGCCGCCAAGTTATAGCCAGGCTACCGGACTAAGCTCAGGACAGGGAACCTATTACACAAATGCACAGGCTTTGCCCACTGGAGCTGTTTACTATCCACAATCACCCATGGGCATGGGATCAGGTAAGAGTGGCTGTGATACAACTAAGAGTCGAAGATATTTAAGAAAATTTTTCATCCTTCTTAGGAACAAATGGTTTTCTAACTGGCTTATTGGCTGGACGGCTAATGGACGGAATGCTCTTTGGGCGTCATCATCATGTGTCACATCAATATAATCAAAATCAGGGACAGGTCTCTGCCTCCGACAATGGTCGACAGATTATAATTGTTAACAATGGACAGTCGCAGACTGAAGGAACACGTGAAGCCGAATCGGATCCAGAACAACCACTCAATGAGAATCCACTTACCACAGAGGAGGAAGAACAGGAGGAAATATCAAGTGAAGAGGAGACTTTGAATACCACTGCCCCACAAGAGCAACCTGCTGGTGGGATTGTGTGCTTTCCCATCATGCTAAATGAAACGGATCCTCAGAATCCGGAAGAGGTGCGTGAAGTTGAACGTGTTGTTTGCTTCCCTGCTCCAAGCATCGATCCACAATTATTGAATGTCGATTGTCAAAATGATCCACAGTGCATCCTTGAACTGGGCAGCAGCACCACCAGCACAGAGCCACCAGTTGTTGCAGGCGATATTGGTGGTGCACCTGATGCCATAGAAGGAGAAGCTGATGGTGAAGGAGAAAAGGAGGAGGGAAGAGATGAAGATGAAGAGGAAGAGGAAGAGGAAGAAGCAACCAGCTCTATGGTCGATGTGGACACTGCTCAGAACTAGCCTTAAATTTATTCTCTAAGATTCTTTTCAAGTAAAAATTATAATTTACAGCCATAAAGCTTAACGACTCATTATTTAATTAAAAACTTTACGGGGTATACACTACATACATAGTTTATAATCCATAATTTACCAATTTTTTTAATTGGCATAAAAGTATAAAAATCGCTCAGCTTTTGATGAACTGCAAAACAAAAAAGCTTAATTCGTAATGGGCGGTAAAACTTGTAAGCTTTTAAGTCGTGGCAAGGTTCCCTTTTATTTCTTACACCCTCCACAATATTTGTGTTGACCATAAGCACGTGTCGTCATTGTTCCTGGAACTACGTCAGAAATGTTTAAAGCTATTGCTGGACAGTCCGAGGAACAACAGAAGCAACAACATTAACAACAACACCAAGAGTGACGCCCCAGTGAACAAGCACAAAGCAAACAACCTCGTCAAAAACGACGTCAAAAGCGACTTTGACGTCGCACAGTGGCTTATTCATGATACTCACGTGTCAAAAAACTTAAGTGAATAGAATTCCGGAAAGAAAGAATAAATCGTTTACTACTGTTTGATAGAGAATTTTAAAGCTTATCAAAGCTTACATATTTCGGTTTTTTGCTTCGACGGTAGAGATCATGAAACATTTTTCCATTCTTATACTACTTAGTATAGATTTTTATCAAAAAATTATTCACTTTAGTAACGTTATTATATCCGATTTTTAATTTTAGGTATTTTAGTATAAAGGAACTGTTTTAGAAATGTTGTAATTTTTTTATTTTATTAAATTGCCGAAAAAAAGAGAGTATAGTTTATTCCAGACATGTTATTATAACATCGTGACTCTACGAATTCGAATTCTATTTTTTTTTACCTCAATAGCTTAATTTAAAAAGTTTAGTCTTGACCCTTCATTGCCAAATTTGCAAATTTTGGACAAACTCTGAAAACCTAAACATTTTTTTTCCCGCTTTTTTTATTGTTTATTATGCATTTGCTATCTGTTTTGACAAAACAAGCCACTGTGTGAAGGCTGCATACCAAATATGTATTTCTTAATGTATGGGTGAGGTGTAAGCGCGATGATCCAAAACACGAACCCGAAACTCACTCTCATTAATCCAGAAGTAACAAAAGGGGAGACAACCCAAGCATTAATGGAGCGTACCTGACCACCAGATACCCTGCGTCCAGACTCTTAGGTACATATACGCATTAGTCTCTTATTCTTCTCTTTGATTGGCCTAATTATCAAATCGACTACTTATCTGATCAACAATTTAATGGGGTCTGACACGCCTTCTTCTTCGTGTTACATACTTTCTACTAACCTAATATACCCATAACTAAAAGAAAACCCCCAATTGAGAACACAGTCTCTCTGCGCTCACCGAGAGAGTGCAACTGAGATAATCATTCGCTATATCTCAATCAACAAGTTGCTGCATTCCCACAAGACTTTTGAGCATCAATTTACTGAATTTTTTTACAGTTTCGATGAGAAAAATAGAAGCACTTGAATGTAGTTTTAAAAGTATGAACATGTAAAATTTTAATTTGTATTTAACATAACCTAAAATATATTAGTTTATCTCATTTAATAAGAGCAATAATTCACAGCTACACATATGTTAACGCAGTATGTTTTCGTAAGATTAACTAATTAAAAGTATCTACAGTTTGATAGACTATCTGTACATAACAGAATAAACACCCACGCCTTATCAGAAGAGCAAATATTTAAAAATTAAAACGGAAGCTTCAACCGTGATTATTTTTTTACATTACAAGACAAATTATTAATTGCTATAGTGTTTATATTTAATATTAAACATATTTTAACACATAGGGCTCAAAAGCATTTGATGTATTTGATTACTGGGAAATGAAATTAACTATTTTGAAAATACGAAAATTATGTACATATGTATGTTTAAATTTAATGTTTAAGGATCCTAGTTTATGTTTCAGCATTGTAAAAACAATGTATTTGAAAGTTAA
Organism: Drosophila testacea; assembly: GCA_035043265.1. Classification (NCBI taxonomy): domain Eukaryota; kingdom Metazoa; phylum Arthropoda; class Insecta; order Diptera; family Drosophilidae; genus Drosophila; species Drosophila testacea. Next base: position 2,183 of record JAWNND010000696.1, on the reverse strand, counting down.
ATTTACGCCATATATAAGTTGGCATTAACAGAATTTAGCTTATTATTCATTTTTATTTCTAAAAAGTAATATACATTTTTATGGTATTTAAATGTTTTGCAACTTGTATCGAATTTAATGAGAATTTTTACTTAATATATACCTTTCGTGATCACAAACTCTTCATGGTTGCCGAATCAAGATGTGTAAATGATATCATAACTAATCCAGAGCAACAACACACCTAAACGTTAATACCCCTACCCCTTGCTCCTGTCAAGACGAGCAATAAGAACGAAAATTAAATAAAAACGTAGGAGCAAAACAACTCCCATGAGACATAAAATGTAAGCACACATATGCACATTTATATATACATATGTACATATGTAGATGTATGTACGTATGTTTGTTTCAGAGAGAGCAACGACGACAGAGATGACAAATACAACAAATGGAATATAAATGACAACAACAACAAGAGCAGCACACCAACAAGTTGCGGTCACTGCCTCAGTCCGTTACTCTTTGCTCGCGGTCTCTCTCGCCTCTCAACAACAAATGAAACTAAGCGTATAAATGAAAAATTTTCAAGCGCATTTCAGTTGTTTGAGAAACTTTGAACGGAACTAAACACGAACTAAACGCGAGCGGCAACAAAACATATATTCATATAGTAAACTGAACAACAAAATCAAGTAAATACTAAAATAATAATATTATTATTCAATATTCTGAGTAATATGTTAGTGTACAGTTGTGGCATTGCCTAAGACCGGTTTTCATATGATATTTTATGTTATATCCCATCAATTGAAAGTTGACGCCTCATCAATTGCACAGTCAATTGAAGCGAATAGCTCTTTGTTTTTGCGACTTTGCTAAATTTGTACCAACTCAAGGTCAAACAATTTTTTATATAAGACAGTGAAAACATTTTAAAACCAACGCCAATAATACAATTTATGTTGGAAAGTACCTAAACTAAAATTTAAATAAAGGAATAAAACCCAAACAAAAGTTTACGCTCAGTAAATTTATTTTTTAAAGTCAGCTGTCCATCCGTGAGTGCTGGTTCTTGTTTGGGTTTTTACTGTAATACAAAACACATGTGTCATATTCACAATAAAATGTTTGTAGTCTAGACAAACTTCATGCCTGGCCAATTAGAAAAACGAGTATAAAAAACAATCGCCATTCGATATTTAGAAAATTCTTTAAAAGAAATTAGAAAGCTATATGTATATGCATGCATATAAATAAATATTACGTTCTCATAATTTGCGTACATACAATAAATTAAATAACGTGATTTTAAAATCATTTTTAGACCCAGTACTTTAAAAAAGTACAAATGGGTCTATCAAGTTTGTGCAAAAAAATGTGCGTAACAGGCAGAAGGAGGCGTGGCAGACCCCAAAGAGTATATATATTCTTGATCAGCATCAACAGCCGAGTCGATATAGCCATGTCCGTCTGTCCGTCTGTCTCGTCTGTCTGTCTGTCTGTCTGTCTGTCTGTCTGTCTGTCTGTCCCTTTTTGAGTTCCTAGATCTCAGAGACTATAAGAGCTAGAGACACCAAATTTGGCATGTAGGTTCATCTATATCTTGCATTGATCAAGTTTGTTTTAGATTTTTGCCACGCCCACCTCCGCCCCCGGAAATTGTAATACAAAACTTCGAAGTCGAATTACAAGAGCCCCTTTAGTGCTAGCGTCTTTATTTTTGGTACATATAATAAACACTATAGTCCAAACCAGTCCACCAAATTTCATTCCAATCGGATGATAAACGCGGAAGAAATTCAACTAACAATGTTACGGGCAAAAGGAAGAAGAAGAGACGCCAGCGACCTCTATGTTTATGAAGTGGCGCCATCTGTTGAATGGTACGCAACATTGAAATGCAATCTAGTGAACGCTTTGCACTCAAAAAGTACTGGGTCTCCTACTGTCGAGCTTGCTCCACTGTAGCTTAGTGCATTTTTTAAAATCATTTAGACAGATTGATTTCAAATATATGACAGTTCTTAAAATGAATCTGAATTTGGACTCTGTGTCTATTTTCTTTTGTTTTATTGAAATTAACTAGTTCATAACCGTTTGATTGTCTAAATAACATTAGCATTCAAAAATTAATTTGATGTTATTAAAGTACGGTCATATTGCTAAAAGGTATGCCATGAAATGTTTATATGGAATAC
>JAWNND010000695.1:0-11096 GCA_035043265.1 Drosophila testacea | reverse complement strand
GCTAAAAATCAACATTTAGTAGAAAAATATAGCGCAAGCTAACTTTGGTGCGCCAACGTTTGGATACCCTTGCCCTGTGTAAGCCGTCAGACATTTTACAAAATTTGTTGATTTTGAACCGATCGATCCTATGGCAGCTATATGATATAGTAGTCCGATTTACACCAAATTTGGACAGCCTGTTTAGAACTTAGTCAAATACAGAATATGTATATTTGGTTGAGATATTTTGAGAAACAAAAAGTTTTTCATACTAAATGTTGTTTTGAATCCGATCGTTCCTATGGCAGCTATATGATATAGTAGTCCGACTTACACCAAATTTGGTCAGCCTGTTTAAAACTTAATCAAACACACAATGTGTATATTTGGTTGAGATATTTTGAGAAACAAAAAAGTTTTTCATACTAAATGTTGTGTTCTAACCGATCGTTCCTATGGCAGCTATATGATATAGTAGTCCGATTTACACCAATTTTGGTCAGCCTGTTTAAAACTTAATCAAACACACAATGTGTATATTTGGTTGAGATATCTTGAGAAACAAAAAGTTTTTCATACTAAATGTTTATTTCCAACCGATCGTTCCTATGGCAGCTATATCTGATCTGTACCAAATTTCATCAAGATAGCTTCAAAACTGAGAGACTAGTTTGCATAGAAACAGACGGACAGACAGACGGACAGACGGACAGACAGACGGACAAGGCTATATCGACTCAGCTCGTCGCCCTGATCAAGAATATATATACTTTATGGGGTCTGTGAGGCTTCCTTCAATGCGTTACACATTTCGTGACAAAAAAATATAATACCCTCTGCAAGGGTATAAAAGGCTTTTTATGAAAATTAGTACTTTATGCCAAAAAACCGGGCTTTCCGTTCAGTGTGCAGTGGACTGAGAAATTACGGGTACTGAGTTTTAATAATCATAATCGACTTTGATGTACTTACTTGTTTGGAAATGTTTGGAAAGGCTTCCGAATCAAATTTTCTCATTAATGATCATGATATATGAGTATTTTTATTAGCCTATGTTTATCCGTGTCCTTTCTCTACTAAAGATATCACTAACAAATACATAATCTTCGATTTTTGTTGAACTATTTCAAGAAACAAAAATGTTTATGCACAAATAAGTTTTTCTTAGTAAAGGCTGATTTTCAACCTACATATAGTTTCTTTTTCCACTTAAGCTATCAATAGTTTCAAGATGATTTTCGAGCTGATTTAAATTTTGTAGCAGTAAGATACATTTCAAGTTATTCCGACAAATTAAGCTTTTTTCAACTGCTAATATTAACATGCAATTTTAATATAGTTTATAATTTGTATTAATTGTGAGTAAGTCGTACCAGAGCAAAATTAATTATAAATATTAAATGACCCACAAGGATCAGTCTAAAAGAACAAAATTAGAAAACACAATGAAACCATCAGTCAGATTTCTTCAGTAAGCATTGGAGCATCAAGGGAAGCATAGTTAAATTTGAATATTTAGAAAGAGAAGCCAAAAGCAGAAATTAAAACAGTCTAGAATATCAGATTTTATTTATATTGCTGAAAATGTGTATGATAATTTATGCTTTAATAATCCTGAGTAATATGGCAGCAATTTCAGCGGATATTACTGGATGTGACTATTATGATACGGTTGATCTAACAGAAAGTAAACGTTTTGAAGCCGGATCATATTTATATGAAGGTATTTTGGTTCCGAAAGACAAAGTGTGAACTTATAATTACAAGAAATCGGACAACGGAACTGTGACACAGGCTTCCAGCTACCCAAGGGGTTGTCTTTGTCAGGTGATATCCTGCCTGGTATTTTGCTATAAGCCAGACAAGTTTATCGACAACTTTAACATAAATATAACACTCAATAATGAAGTGCAGGTAAATTTTCAAGATAAGTTAACAGTTTCAAGGTCAATGGAAACTATTTGAGGTTCGAAAAGTGGACTTTGACTTAGCGTAAATATTGTTAATAATATATTTTTAAATCAGAATGGAACACTGCTCGATCGATTCGAACGAAACTGGCAACAAAATAAGGATTACACATGCTATAATCCTCTAAAGGTTACGAATGACTTTTACGAACTTGCGCCATAAATCTTTGAACCAGATGCTCTAGCCGATGTCAATCGTAAAAATCGTAATCCATTTATTTACTTTTAAAGGTTTTAATATGAATAATTAACTTTCAGTTGATATCGTTATAGCTATCTCAGTATTTTGTATGGTTTTTCTCCATTTTTGTATATCTGTACTTACCCCAGTTTCAATCAATCCATGGCAAGTGCTGCGTATTTTACTTCATTTGCCTAACCATTAACTTTTTAATACTGTGGGCTGAATCTATGTATAAGTAAAAATCAGATGATTTCAAATTTGACGTGTCTTATGATAGGTATGTAGGTTTAATTTTATAATAATTTTATTATATTAATAATAATAAAAATTGCAGGTTACTATGGTTATTACACTAATTTAGCCGTATTTCTTTGGCTTTTGGTCATTAACTATTAGTTATCGAAAACATTTAAGTACTTTGTAATTCTGTACAACACCAGTATGCAAAGATATCATATCTTTGTTTAGAGCAGCGCTACTATGATTCTTTCGCTCACAGGATCTGCTGAATATGCGTGCCGGGTCATGAAAAATTATGAAAGGTGTTCATGGCAACCTGTTGTAGGCTTTTTTGTCTGTTGGATAAATAGTATGTTCAATAATTTTATTTTAATTGGCTTAAAAATATCTGTATGATTTTAAACAGCAAAAAATTGGTCTGCAACGATCTTAGGCGATTTGCACTTGAAATTTTACAAAATTATAATCTAGTTATCTTTGCCTACATACTTTAACATTGTTCTGAAAATGTGGGAAATTTGGGAAATATGTATATACTTTTCTGTAGTGGAATAAGGCTCTTTCTAATACTTCTAGATTTTTTATGTACTTTTAAAAGAAGTAGTAGCCTGATTTAATAAAAAAGTAATTATATAGTGGGCGGATTTGTACAAAAGTTACAATGTCCATTCAGCAGGTACTGACTAGCGATCTATCGCAAATAAAGAACCGATTACTGATTGAATTATCTGCTTTCGATTGTCAATTACAGAATACTCTAATCTTCTTCGCTTAGCCTATGTTACAGTCGTGTATGTTTACAGTGGATGTTATTTATGTGTGTATTGCGGGTGCATGCAATAGCGCCCAGTGCAATAGAGCCCATGGGCGCTACTTCGCATACAAAAGTGCAATAAAGCCCATGGGCATAAATTCACTTTTTAAAATGCAATAACGCCCGTGGGCTTTATTACACTATTTTAACGCAAAACAAATATATTTTTTTATAATTTGTATTGGAATATTTTAAAATGATTTTCAACTATACATATGTGCTAAGTATTGGTAATGGTGTTGTTATTGGTTTTTGAAATGTTGTTGTACATTTCGTTGTTGTTGTTTTTTTGTTTTTATCACTAATTTTAAAGAAAAATATCTATAGATGCAAAGAAATTGAAATATTTGTGCTGACTGTTGTTATTGGAATCGCTTAATTAGCTATAAAAGAGCTAAATTGACAATGAAAGCTATTGGTGTTATTTTAAAAATTGCTAAACTAACTATCCATGCAAAGCAATCGAGGCAATCGGCTTCTTGCTTTGCGTCTTCCTCGGTTCCGGAATCCTGTGGGAGGACATTATTATATGACAAAATGTGCCGCAGGCAAAAATTTGTTTTAAAAAAATCGCGCGATTTTTTTAAAACAAATTTTTGCCTGCGGCGCGTTTTTATCACCGGCCCACAAGGCACATAAATTTGTCAGTAACGAGCGTTATAAAATCGCACAATAGTGTCGAGTCGACTCGCTTAGTTTGGCAACTCCAATAACAACTGACAGCACATATATTTTAATTGCTTTCCATTAATAGATATTTATACCCTTGCAGAAAGTATTATAATTTTGTCACAAACTTTGTAACGCATTGAAGGAGGCGTGTCAGACCCCATAAAGTATATATATTCTTGATCAGGGCGATGAGCTCAGTCAATATAGCCATGTCCGCCTGTCTGTCTGTTTCTCTACTTTATTTTGATCAAAGATTTAGTCAAAGATAAGGGGGGACTTTAAAAAAATTTTGTGAGCTCACGGGTCTTAATTCACACTTGTCGTGGGCGTTATTGCATTTTAAAAAGTGAATTTACGCCCATGGGCTTTATTGCACTTTTGGATGCGAAATAGCGCCCATGGGCTCTATTGCACTGGGCGCTATTGCATGCACCCGTGTATTGCTACAGAGGATCCTATGCTATTATCTTACAGTGGATCTTATATATTTGCATCGAGCTGGTATGCATGTATGACAGCGAGATGCAAATATGCGGTAATTATTATTATTTAAATATCTAAATCTATATTATTGCTTCATCTATATTTTCTGGTTCTGTGAAATGCAGTTTAAAGGTGTCATAATCTACGGCTATCTATGTCAGTTGCAGAATTATTGCTTTGTTTAGATAACCCGTTAACTAAGACCCTTTTCTTCAATTACAAAATTTAAGCTTAAGCGTATTCCAAAGTTCAAAGCTCAATTGGCAGACACTGGCATCGCAGTCGCTGTCTCTGTCGACGTCGCCACCTGCATTGTCCTAATTGCTAAAGGGGCTGGACAGACAAATGAAATATGAATGTGTGCTTGAATATGCCCTATACACACACGCATACACACACACACACAAACACACGAGCGCAGACCACACACTTAGATTGGGCCGTGTCAAAGGTTAATTACGCATGCTGCAGCTCGTTTGCCTGAGCTCTCTCCTCTCTCTTCCGACTCTGTCTCTGGTAGCCTTTGCTACGTCCTTGGCTAGTCCGTAAATCGCTTAACGCACACTTTCGCCTTGTTGTGCGTGTGTGTGTGCATGTGTTTGTGTTTGCTTAAGCCATTTCCGGTTCGATTTTACCCATGACCCGTCGCAGAACTGAACTTTCAACGCTGTAGATGAAAGGACAAACATCTTTGTTTGGTTTCATATGCTAATCCTTTCGAGCTGCGTCATAAATCATCCTCGAGTCCATGTCTATGCGACACAGCCAGAAGACAGTCCCTCAATCGACGACGAGCTGTCCTCCTTCCTCTCTCTCTTTTGTCCTTTATTCTGTGTCCTCTGTCAGCCTAAAAGCTTCAGTTTTCTATTATTGCCAACTGAGCTGAGGCAACGTTGCAATCTGCTGGGATTTGTGGTAGCCGCAATGACACAAAACAAAAGCAATAACAACATCATGAATATAACAAAAGCTACAGGCTACAGAGACTTACCTCAAAACTTGCAGCCAGGCATTGAAAAGTGTTTTTGTGTAATATGCAACTTGATGTGTGTTTGTGTGTTGCAAGTTTTCTATCTGTGTCTGGCAACCAGGTGAGCAGTCAACAGTTCATGCCCCTTCACAATTCTCATGCTGTGCATCTTGTTGTTATTGTTGTTGAAATTGCCTCGCCAGCAACAACAAACAATCCCACATGGCCAGTGGGCAAATGCATTAACGAAAGTGCTCGGAGCCGTAGGAAAAAGGGAGAGAGGAGATATATAGTGGACTGCAGCAAGAGAAGCTAAGGTGATGGCTAAGTGCAGGTAGCAGCAGGTAATAGCCTGGTATCAGCACTAGGAAATCATAATTCACATAACTCGGCTAATAATTCAGTTAAGTTAGAATGCGCAGTACAGCAGCAGCAGCAGCAGTAGCAGCAGCAACAACAGCTACAGCTACACACAAGTATACACACATATGTACATACATATACATACACACATATGTAATTTAAACGAATGCGGTTGCTTAAAGCTCATACCAAAAAAGAACCAGTTCAAATTACATATAAATTTGTTTATTGCAAAATCACACACAACAAAAATACAAAATCTACGACAAACGATAAAAATGTAGTTCTTAAAAAGCGGCTACAGCAAACAAAGGAAGAGCACTTAAGTTCTTCTTTTAAGCACAAGAGACATTTTTTGTGCTTACTCCATTCCACAATAATTCCTACACAATACGAAAAGACAAGAAAAATGGACCGAGTTATTAAGTCAATGCAAAACTTACTTAAAATCTCCATTAGTGCACAAAAAACTCGGATTTTTAATTCTAAGCTGCTTCTAAAAGTATTATGGTACACATATTTCTATTGTAGTTTTCAATTTTTTAAATGTTGATGTTTTCTGTTTTGACTTTTGAGCTGGTTCCAGCAAACTGGTTCACTATGCAGTTGAACCACTAACCAATGAATACATAGATGTGTCAAACAGCGATTTTCGTGTTACGCTTTTTTTTGCTGATCATAGGTCCAAGATCTTCGGCAAATTTTACGAAGCTTGCAGGTCCAAGCCGAGCGATCAACGAACATAGCAGACATTGCCGAGCAGAGAGAAACGATTTACGACTTGATTGCATCAGTATCGTATCGACCTTACAGCAGAAGAGTAGTCTCTGTGTCGTTTGCTCTCTCATGTTTTTTTTTGCGGACAGACAAATGCGCATGTATTTGGGGGTGGGTTTTTATGAAAGTTGGCTACAGCGCGTTGCGTTGATTATTTAAGAAGCAAATCGAAGAAACAGCTTCGTAGCGAACGACAATGGCTCTGTTAAATATATATATGTACATATATTGCTTTTGACGCCGCGGCGCCTGCTTGCGCGTGGTGGCTGTGTCGGCAGGTCGTTTGCCTGACAAACATTTTTTGGCGGTTCGACTATAGTCGAACTATTTTTTTAAATAATAAACTATGTTTCTTATTTCCTATTTATTAGTTTGTAATATTTTTTTATGGTTTTTTAAATTTTTAAAAAATTATGACAACAGCTGAACGACCGTAGGTATGTGAGACATGTGCCCTTGCCAATGGAAGTGCTTGTCCTGGGCACGTCTTTAACTTTGCGCACCTGTTCCACAAAATGAACAATTTACCTACCCGGTCTTATAGAATTTGAAAATTCGTAAAGGACACATTCCAATAGCAAGAATCTGTGCACCTGTTAACGGTCTGCAGAAAAAACTCTGTATTTATTTGTATGCAGTTTTTGCGCTAATTTATTTTATGATCGGCGCTTGTGGAAAACCACAATGAAATTACCTAACAACTAACCTGCCATCAAATTTTTTGGTATGGGTACCTGTGACAAGAGTTCGAATGCTACCCCTTTTGCCTGTAACTCCATTATTCAGTACCAAAATTCGAGGTATAAATCATAGATTTATGGTGGCAGCTGCTAATTATATGAATCAAGTTGTAACTTAACGATAAGTTACCTGACCAAATTTACCAGAATTCGGTTCTTAGAGTTTTCGAGTCAAGTGGATTTATTTGCTTTTTTAGAAGTATTTTTGCAATTCGAGTGTGCGGATCAGTGAGTGAAGTGTTTATCTGTGAACCAAAATTGTTTTTTTCAAAACAATATAGTTCTGCAATTCGAGTGTGCAAATCAGTGAGTAAAGTGTTTATCTGTGAACCAAAATTGTTTTTTTCAAAACAATATAGTTCTGCAATTCGTGTGTGCAAATCAGTGAGTAAAGTGTTTATCTGTGAACCAAAATTGTTTTTTTCAAAACAATTTATTAAGTAACTGCTCGATGACACTAATTAGAAAAAACTCTTTCTGTGAATTTAAAGTGTATTTTGCAGTATTTCAGTATTTTCACGATTACATACCAAACGTTTGATTTTTTTTAAGTTAAAATTTAAAAGAACTGTTCTCCGTATTTGTTTTGGAATTTAATAAAGATATAATTTTGATACCAGTATGGATAATAAGAAAAATGGCAAAAAGTGCATAATTGAATCGTGCCTGAAAAGCTATAGAAAGAGTGCAGAGCACCTTCCTGTCCGACTCTTCAGGTTCCCTCAAAATGAGCTTATCCGTCGACAGTGGATTTCAAAGTGTAAGTTGAATTGCTCAGTTAATATTGACAAGGCCTTTATTTGCTCCTCACACTTTGAAAAAAAATATTTGGGTAAAAAATTTTTAAAATCAGGGGCTATACCGACTCTGGGCTTATATGATGAGCCTCAGTTAAATTTAAATCTGTTTGAAACAGATGAAAACTCGAATGTGTACTCCTTTTGCGTTAAAAATGAATCAATTAACCAAATATCAACTTTTCGAAATGTAACTAAATACCCTGTTGTTGAAAATTTGAGTTTAGATATTGTGGCAAGCACTAGTGAAAATGTGGACAATTTTTTGGAGATACTTGATGCAGATAGATCAAATGATAGGAATGAATTTTGTCCGAATTGTCTAAAAAAAGAACAAAATGAAATGTACTACCGAAATAAATTCTGGAAACTGTCTGAAGATCTAAAAAAAGAAAAGCAAAAGATAAAAGTTTATGACAGAAAGATAAGGCAGCTGAAAACTGTATTGAGATCTGTAAGGGCCAGAAAGCTTAAGTATTTAAAACAAAGAAATGAAAAAGGTGATCTGTATAGGCTTCTTGATAAGAAATGTTTATCAAAGAATTCAAACACGGTGTGCAAAATGTTTGTGAAAAGTAAGCAATCGTGGAAAGAAGAAGAAAAAATTATTGCTCAAAGCATTAATTTTTATTCTGCGAAAACATACAATTTCATGCGAGACGATCTTGAGTTGAATCTCCCGTCCAAATCGTCATTATTAAGATGGGCCCCGATTAAATCCATGGTACCGGGCCTAAATGAAAGTTTATTGAATAGTTTAAAAGCAATTTTTTTAAACATGGACGATAGGAGTAAGAATTCTGTACTAGTCTTTGATGAAATATCTATACGAAAAGGGCTCCAATATAATTCCCATCGTGATGAAGTGGAAGGTTTTGTCGACGACGGTGTTGAAAAATCAAATGTGTTGTGTAAGCAGATTTGTGTTTTCATGGTTAGGGGTCTATATGCCAATTGGAAATTTGTGTTGAGCTTTGTTGCAACTTCCACTGGTCTCCCTGCTGCAAAACTAATAGAATTAATAAAATCAAATATTAAAGCCGCCCAAAGTTTGGGCTTGTTTATTAGAATAATTACATGCGACCAGGGTCCAAACAATCGAGGAGCTTTTAGCAAACTTGGGATCAAAATGGAAGAACCATTTTTTCATGTTGGTGATCAAAAAATTTTTGCCATTTACGACGTCCCTCACCTGATAAAGTCGCTTAGAAATATTTTAATGAAAAACTATATTGAAACTCCTGATGGTAAAGTCTCATGGCAAGTAATTAAAAGATTGTTTGATATTGACACAGATAATACTTCAGCCAGAATGTGCCCGAAACTAACCAATAAACATATATCCCCCAGTTCATTTGAAAAAATGAAAGTTAAATATGCAACACAGGTATTTAGCCATACAGTAGCTTCCGCACTAAAAACCTTAATTTCAAGTGGCAGTTTTGTTGACTGCCAAGATATCGCAATTGCTACACAACATTTTATTGAAAAAATCAACAAACTGTTCGATTGCCTGAATAGCAGTAATATAAATGATAAAAACCCCTATAAGTCTGCTCTCCAAAAAGATAGTCATACTGAAACATTTTTAATTGAAATGAAAGACTATTTTACCAAATGTCAATATCCCAATCGGGTGTATTGTCTGGATGGAATAATTCTTTCAATAAATTCAATTCTAATGCTTTCACAAGATATTTGGAGTGAACAGACTGGGGTAACATTTCTGATTTTGTCACGATTAAATCAAGATCCGCTAGAACACCTGTTCTACTTAATAAGAAGTAGAGGTGGTACTAGCAACAATCCAATGCTATTCGAATTTAATGCAATTATTTCCAAAATGCTTTCAATGAAAGTCATTACATCAAAAACATCAACTGGAAATTGCGAGCCAGATGAAGACATGCTCATAAATGTAATTCAAGAAGCGAAAGATGAACTGGTAATTGAAATGGGAAATGAGCAAGAACAGGTGTTTTCCGAGAATTTAAACGTTAGCTTTAAAACCAATGAGGAACTAACCGAGGTTGACGAAACACCATCCACTTCTATGAGCATAGCTTCCGAAAATGCATTGCGATATTTTACAGGATTTGTGCTCTACAAAGCACAACAAAAATATAATTGTGAATCTTGTAAAAAACTTGTGAAAGATGAAATTGCAAATTATGACCAATCAGAATTTTTCATTTTTAATAAGAATTTTAAAACTATAAATAATAATCTAAAACTCAAAGCGCCGCAAGACGAGTTTTTTAACATGATAAAACTGCATTATTCAATTTTTCACAACATATTTCAAAAATTCCCACATGTTAGAAAAATTAAAGAAACAATATTTAATGAGTGTATTCTAAAGACAAAAAGCGACCCAAAATTCGAAGAATGGTTTTCTGAAAACCATGGCTGTAGTGAGCATCGAAGACATATATTAAATTATTTTCTGATCGTCCTGCTTAAAAAAAATAGTATTTGGCTAACGGAGCAGTTGCGTGGTGCATCTGAAAAACATAAAAGCACACGGAAAGTTGAAATATTAAAATCCTAAATTTAAATAGTACGCCATATTTTTCTTCTTCAAATATTAAAAATTAAAAAAACCATAAAAAAATATTACAAACTAATAAATAGGAAATAAGAAACATAGTTTATTATTTAAAAAAATAGTTCGACTATAGTCGAACCGCCAAAAAATGTTTGTCAGGCAAACGACCTGCCGACACAGCCACCACGCGCAAGCAGGCGCCGCGGCGTCAAAAGCAATATATGTACATATATATATTTAACAGAGCCATTGTCGTTCGCTACGAAGCTGTTTCTTCGATTTGCTTCTTAAATAATCAACGCAACGCGCTGTAGCCAACTTTCATAAAAACCCACCCCCAAATACATGCGCATTTGTCTGTCCGCAAAAAAAAACATGAGAGAGCAAACGACACAGAGACTACTCTTCTGCTGTAAGGTCGATACGATACTGATGCAATCAAGTCGTAAATCGTTTCTCTCTGCTCGGCAATGTCTGCTATGTTCGTTGATCGCTCGGCTTGGACCTGCAAGCTTCGTAAAATTTGCCGAAGATCTTGGACCTATGATCAGCAAAA
>JAWNND010000692.1:0-17586 GCA_035043265.1 Drosophila testacea | reverse complement strand
AGAATCAATTTGTAGATCAAATCATGTCTAAAATGACACTCCGCACGAAAATTGAGTTAGATTTGACAAAGTTATGTAAGTTTGAAATCTGTCGACCCTTGGGACTGGCAACTTGACAAGTCAAATTTTTGGGCAATCTGTCATGAAGTTTTGCAAGAAAGTGAAACACCTCAGAATCAACTTAAACGTATTTTCTTATACTTATATGGGCAACAGGGCTTGATTAAAATAAAATATCAAAATTTGAAATTTTCAAAATTTTTCTTTAAGAGAGTGTTAAAGAAGGACCCTTATCTAAAATTCCAACAAATGCGACAAAATCGATTTTTGAAAAACAACGATTTTAAGTTGTAGAATCAATTTGTAGATCAAATCATGGCTAAAATGACACTCCGCACGAAAATTGGGTTAGATTTGACAAAGTTATGTAAGTTTTAAATCTGTCGACCCTTGGGACTGGCAACTTGACAAGTCAAATTTTTGGTCAATCTGTCATGAAGTTTTGCAAGAAAGTGAAACACCTCAGAATCAACTTTAAAGTACTTTCTTATACTTATATGAGTACCAGGACTTGACGAAAAATAAAAATCAAAATTTTAAATTTTCAAAAATTTTTGTTTAAGAGAGTGTTAAAAAAGGACCCTATCTAAAATTCCAACAAATGCGACAAAATCGATTTTTGAGAAACAACTATTTTAAGTTGTTAAATCAATTTATAGATGAAATCATTGCTAAAATGACATTCCGCACGAAAATTGGGTTAGATTTGACAAAGTTATGTAAGTTTTAAATCTGGCGACCCTTGGGACTGGCAACTTTACAAGTCAAATTTTTGGTCATTCTGTCATGATGTTTTGCAAGAAAGTGAAACACCTCAGAATCAACTTAAAAGTATTTGCTTATACTTATATGGGCAACTGGACTTGATTAAAAATAAAATATTAAAATTTGAAATTTTCAAAATTTTTTCTTTAAGAGAGTGTAAAAGAAGGACCCTTATATAAAATTCCAACAAATGCGACAAAATCGATTTTTGAAAAACAACGATTTTAAGTCGAAGAATCAATTTGTAGATCAAATCATGTCTAAAATGACACTCCGCACGAAAATTGAGTTAGATTTGACAAAGTTATTTAAGTTTTAAATCTGTCGACCCTTGGGACTGGCAACTTTACAAGTCAAATTTTTGGTCACTCTGTCATGATGTTTTGCAAGAAAGTGAAACGCCTCAGAATCAACTTAAACGTATTTTCTTATACTTATATGGGCAACAGGACTTAATTAAAATAAAATATCAAAATTTGAAATTTTCAAAATTTTTCTTTAAGAGAATGTAAAAGAAGAAGCCATATTTAAAATTCCAACAAATGCGACAAAATCGATTTTTGAAAAACAACGATTTTAAGTCGTAGAATCAATTTGTAGATCAAATCATGGCTAAAATGACACTCCGCACGAAAATATAGTTAGATTTGACAAAGTTATGTTAGTTTTAAATCTATCGACCCTTGGGACTGGCAACTTTACAAGTCAAATTTTTGGTCACTCTGTCATGAAGTTTTGCAAGAAAGTGAAACACCTCAGAATCAAATTAAAAGTACTTTCTTTTACTTTTATGAGTACCAGGACTTGACCATAAATGAAAAATCAAAATTTTTAATTTTCTTAATTTTTTCTTTAAGAGATTGTAAGAGAAGGTCCCTCATGGCTAAAATGACACTCCGCACGAAATTTGGGTTAGATTTGTCATAGTTTTGCTAGTTTGAAATCTGTCGAGCCTTGGGACTGGCAACTTTTCAAGTCAAATTTTTGGTCAATCTGTCATGATGTTTTGCAAGAAAGTGAAACACCTCAGAATCAACTTAAAAGTATTTTCTTATACTTATTTGGGCAACAGGACTTGATTAAAACAAAATATCAAAATTTGAAATTTTCAAAATTTTTTCTATAAGAGAGTTTAAAAGAAGGACCCTTATCTAAAATTCCAACAAATGCGACAAAATCGATTTTTGAAAAACAACGATTTTAAATTGTAGAATCAATTTGTAGATCAAATCATGGCTAAAATGACATCTCCGCACGAAAATTGAGTTAGATTTGACAAAGTTATGTAAGTTTGAAATCTGTCGACCCTTGGGACTGGCAACTTTACAAGTCAAATTTTTGGTCACTCTGTCATGAAGTTTTGCAAGAAAGTGAAACACCTCAGAATCAACTTAAAAGTATTTTCTTATACTTATATGGGCAACAGGACTTGATTAAAATAAAATATCAAAATTTGAAATTTTCAAAATTTTTCTTAAGAGAGTGTAAAAGAAGGACCCTTATCTAAAATTCCAACAAATGCGACAAAATCGATTTTTGAAAAACAACGATTTTAAGTCGTAGAATCAATTTGTAGATCAAATCATGGCTAAAATTACATTCCGCAGGAAAATTGGGTTAGATTCGACAAAGTTATGCAAGTCTTAAATCTGTCGACCCTTGGGACTGGCAACTTTACAAGTAAATTTTTGGTCACTCTGTCATGATGTTTTGCAAGAAAGTGAAACACCTCAGAATCAACTTAAAAGTATTTTCTTATACTTATATCAGGACAACAGGACTTGATTAAAATGAAAAATCAAAATTTTAAATTTTCAAAATTTTTTCTTTAAGAGAATGTAAAAGAAGGACCCTTATCTAAAATTCCAACAAATGCGACAAAATCGATTTTTGAAAACAACGATTTTAAGTCGTAGAATCAATTTGTAGATCAAATCATGGCTAAAATGACATTCCACACGAAAATCGGGTTTAATTTGACAAAGTCATGCAAGTTTGAAATCTGTCGACCCTTGGGACTGGCAACTTTACAAGTCAAATTTTTGGTCACTCAGTCATGATGTTTTGCAAGAAAGTGAAACACCTCAGAATCAATTTGTCTTTAACTTATATGGGCAACAGGACTTGATTAAAATAAAATATCAAAATTTGAAATTTTCAAAATTTTTTCTTTAAGAGAGTGTAAAAGAAGAAGCCATATCTAAAATTCCAACAAATGCGACAAAATCGATTTTTGAAAAACAACGATTTTAAGTCGAAGAATCAATTTGTAGAACAAATCATGTCTAAAATGACACTTCGCAGGAAAATTGGGTTAGATTCGACAAAGTTATGTAAGTTTTAAATCTGTCGACCCTTGGGACTGGCAACCTTACAAGTCAAATTTTTGGTCAATCTGTCATGAAGTTTTGCAAGAAAGTGAAACACCTCAGAATCAACTTAAAAGTTTTTTCTTATACTTATTTGGGCAACAGGACTTGATTAAAATAAAATATCAAAATTTGAAATTTTCAAAAATTTTTGTTTAAGAGAGTGTAAAATAAGACCCTTATCTAAAATTCCAACAAATGCGACAAAATCGATTTTTGAGAAACAACTATTTTAAGTTGTAAAATCAATTTATAGATGAAATCATGGCTAAAATGACATTTCACACGAAAATCGGGTTAAATTTGACAAAGCTATGCAAGTTTGAAATCTGTCGACCCTTGGCAATTTTATAAGTCAAATTTTTGGTCACTCTGTCATGATTTTTTGCAAGAAAGTGAAACACCTCAGAATCAACTTAAAAGTATTTTCTTATACTTATATGGGCAACAGGACTTGATTAAAATAAAATATCAAAATTTGAAATTTTCTAAATTTTTTCTTTAAGAAAGTTTAAAAGAAGGACCCTTATCTAAAATTCCAACAAATGCGACAAAATCGATTTTTGAAAAACAACGATTTTAAGTCGAAGAATCAATTTGTAGATCAAATCATGTCTAACATGACACTCCGCACGAAAATTGAGTTAGATTTGACAAAGTTATGTAAGTTTTAAATCTGTCAAACCCTTGGGACTGGCAACCTTACAAGTCAAATTTTTGGTCAATCTGTCATGAAGTTTTGCAAGAAAGTGAAACACCTCAGAATCAACTTTAAAGTTCTTTCTTATACTTATATGAGTACCAGGACTTGACTAAAAATGAAAAATCAAAATTTGAAATTTTCTAAATTTTTTCTTTAAGAGAGTGTAAGAGAAAGTCCCTCATGGCTAAAATGACACTCCGCACGAAAATTGGGTTAGATTTGACAAAGTTTTGCAAGTTTTAAATCTGTCGACCCTTGGGACTGGCAACTTTTCAAGTCAAATTTTTGGTCAATCTGTCATGAAGTTTTGCAAGAAAGTGAAACACCTCAGAATCAACTTAAAAGTTTTTTCTTATACTTATTTGGGCAACAGGACTTGATTAAAATAAAATATCAAAATTTGAAATTTTCAAAATTTTTGTTTAAGAGAGTGTTAAAAAAGGACCCTTATCTAAAATTCCAACAAATGCGACAAAATCGATTTTTGAGAAACAACTATTTTAAGTTGTTAAATCAATTTATAGATGAAATCATTGCTAAAATGACATTTCACACGAAAATCGGGTTAAATTTGACAAAGTTATGTAAGTTTTAAATCTGGCGACCCTTGGGACTGGCAACTTGACAAGTCAAATTTTTGGTCACTCTGTCATGATGTTTTGCAAGAAAGTGAAACACCTCAGAATCAACTTAAAAGTATTTTCTTATACTTATATGGGCAACAGGACTTGATTAAAATAAAAGATCAAAATTTGAAATTTTTCTAAATTTTTTCTTTAAGAAAGTTTAAAAGAAGGACCCTTATCTAAAATTCCAACAAATGCGACAAAATCGATTTTTGAAAAACAACGATTTTAAGTCAAAGAATCAATTTGTAGATCAAATCATGTCTAAAATGACACTCCGCACGAAAATTGAGTTAGATTTGACAAAGTTATGTAAGTTTGAAATCTGTCGACCCTTGGGACTGGCAACTTGACAAGTGAAATTTTTGGGCAATCTGTCATGAAGTTTTGCAAGAAAGTGAAACACCTCAGAATCAACTTAAACGTATTTTCTTATACTTATGTGGGCAACAGGACTTGATTAAAATAAAATATCAAAATTTGAAATTTTCAAAAATTTTTCTTTAAGAGAGTGTAAAAGAAGGACCCTTATCTAAAATTCCAACAAATGCGACAAAATCGATTTTTGAAAAACAACTATTTTAAGTTGTAAAATCAATTTGTAGATCAAATCATGGCTATAATGACACTCCGCACGAAAATTGAGTTAGATTTGACAAAGTTATGTAAGTTTTAAATCTGTCGACCCTTGGGACTGGCAACTTGACAAGTCAAATTTTTGGTCAATCTGCCATGAAGTTATGCAAGAAAGTGAATCACCTCAGAATCAACTTTAAAGTACTTTCTTATACTTATATGAGTACCAGGACTTGACGAAAAATAAAAAAATCAAAATTTGAAATTTTCAAAAATTTTTGTTTACGAGATTGTTAAAAAAGGACCCTTATCTAAAATTCCAACAAATGCGACAAAATCGATTTTTCAGAAACAACTATTTTAAGTTGTAGAATCAATTTATAGATGAAATCATTGCTAAAATGACATTTCACACGAAAATCGGGTTAAATTTGACAAAGTTATGTAAGTTTTAAATCTGGCGACCCTTGGGACTGGCATCTTTACAAGTCAAATTTTTGGTCACTCTGTCATGATGTTTTGCAAGAAAGTGAAACACCTCAGAATCAACTTAAAAACATTTCCTTATACTTATATGGGCAACTGGACTTGACTAAAAATTGAAATCAAAATTTTAAATTTTCTAAATTTTTTCTTTAAGAGTGTGTAAAAGAAGGACCCTTATATAAAATTCCAACAAATGCGACAAAATCGATTTTTGAAAAACAACGATTCTAAGTCGAAGAATCAATTTGTAGATCAAATCATGTCTAAAATGACACTCCGCACGAAAATTGAGTTAGATTTGACAAAGTTATGTAAGTTTTAAATCTGTCGACCCTTGGGACTGGCAACTTGACAAGTCAAATTTTTGGTCAATCTGTCATGAAGTTTTGCAAGAAAGTGAAACACCTCAGAATCAACTTTAAAGTACTTTGTTATACTTATATGAGTACCAGGACTTGACGAAAAATAAAAAATCAAAATTTTATATATTCAAAATTTTTTCTTTAAGAGAGTGTAAGAGAAAGTCCCTCATGGCTAAAATGACACTCCGCACGAAAATTGGGTTAGATTTGACAAAGTTTTGCAAGTTTTAAATCTGTCGACCCTTGGGACTGGCAACTTTACAAGTCAAATTTTTGGTCAATCTGTCATGAAGCTTTGCAAGAAAGTGAAACACCTCAGAATCAACTTTAAAGTACTTTCTTATACTTATATGAGTACCAGGACTTGACGAAAAATTAAAAATCAAAATTTTAAATATTCAAAATTTTTTCTTTAAGAGAGTGTTAAAAGGACCATTATCTAAAATTCCAACAAATGCGACAAAATCGATTTTTGAGAAACAACGATTTTAAGTCGTAGAATCAATTTGTAGATCAAATCATGGCTAAAATGACATTCCGCAGGAAAATTGGGTTAGATTCGACAAAGTTATGTACATCTTAAATCTTTCGACCCTTGGGACTGGCAACTTTACAAGTAAAATTTTTGGTCACTCTGTCATGATGTTTTGCAAGAAAGTGAAACACCTCAGAATCAACTTAAAAGTATTGTCTTATACTTATATGGGCAACAGGACTTGATTAAAATAAAATATCAAAATTTGAAATTTTCAAAATTTTTTCTTTAAGAAAGTTTAAAAGAAGGACCATTATCTAAAATTCCAACAAATGCGACAAAATCGATTTTTGAAAAACAACGATTTTAAGTCGAAGAATCAATTTGTAGATCAAATCATGTCTAAAATGACACTCCGCACGAAAATTGGGTTAGATTTGACAAAGTTTTGCAAGTTTTAAATCTGTCGACCCTTGGGACTGGCAACTTTACAAGTCAAATTTTTGGTCAATCTGTCATGAAGTTTTGCAAGAAAGTGAAACACCTCAGAATCAACTTTAAAGTACTTTCTTATACTTATATGAGTACCAGGACTTGACGAAAAATTAAAAATCTAAATTTTAAATATTCAAAATTTTTTCTTTAAGAGAGTGTTAAAAGGACCATTATCTAAAATTCCAACAAATGCGACAAAATCGATTTTTGAGAAACAACGATTTTAAGTCGTAGAATCAATTTGTAGATCAAATCATGGCTAAAATGACATTCCGCAGGAAAATTGGGTTAGATTCGACAAAGTTATGTATATCTTAAATCTTTCGACCCTTGGGACTGGCAACTTTACAAGTAAAATTTTTGGTCACTCTGTCATGATGTTTTGCAAGAAAGTGAAACACCTCAGAATCAACTTAAAAGTATTGTCTTATACTTATATGGGCAACAGGACTTGATTAAAATAAAATATCAAAATTTGAAATTTTCAAAATTTTTTCTTTAAGAAAGTTTAAAAGAAGGACCATTATCTAAAATTCCAACAAATGCGACAAAATCGATTTTTGAAAAACAACGATTTTAAGTCGAAGAATCAATTTGTAGATCAAATCATGTCTAAAATGACACTCCGCACGAAAATTGGGTTAGATTTGACAAAGTTTTGCAAGTTTTAAATCTGTCGACCCTTGGGACTGGCAACTTTACAAGTCAAATTTTTGGTCAATCTGTCATGACGTTTTGCAAGAAAGTGAATCACCTCAGAATCAACTTTAAAGTACTTTCTTATACTTATATGACCAGGACTTGACGAAAAATTAAAAATCAAAATTTTAAATATTCAAAATTTTTTCTTTAAGAGAGTGTTAAAAGGACCATTATCTAAAATTCCAACAAATGCGACAAAATCAATTTTTGAGAAACAACGATTTTAAGTCGTAGAATCAATTTGTAGATCAAATCATGGCTAAAATGACATTCCGCAGGAAAATTGGGTTAGATTCGACAAAGTTATGTATGTCTAAAA
Source organism: Drosophila testacea (assembly GCA_035043265.1). Classification (NCBI taxonomy): domain Eukaryota; kingdom Metazoa; phylum Arthropoda; class Insecta; order Diptera; family Drosophilidae; genus Drosophila; species Drosophila testacea. The sequence continues at coordinate 9,648 of JAWNND010000692.1, read as the reverse complement.
TCTTTCGACCCTTGGGACTGGCAACTTTACAAGTAAAATTTTTGGTCACTCTGTCATGATGTTTTGCAAGAAAGTGAAACACCTCAGAATCAACTTAAACGTATTTTCTTATACTTATATCAGGACTTATACCAGGACTTGACGAAAAATGAATAATCAAAATTTTAAATATTGAAAATTTTTTCTTTAAGAGAATGTAAAAAGGGACCCTTTTCTAAAATTCCAACAAATGCGACAAAATCGATTTTTGAAAAGCAACGATTTTAAGTCGAAGAATCAATTTGTAGATCAAATCATGTCTAAAATGTCACTCCGCAGGAAAATTGGGTTAGATTCGACAAAGTTATGTATGTTTTAAATCTTTCGACCCTTGGGACTGGCAACTTTACAAGCAAAATTTTTGGTCACTCTGTCATGATGTTTTGCAAGAAAGTGAAACACCTCAGAATCAACTTAAAAGTATTTTCTTATACTTATATGGGCAACAGGACTTGATTAAAATAAAATATCAAAATTTGAAATTTTCAAAATTTTTTCTTTAAGAGAGTGTAAAAGAAGGACCCTGATCTAAAATTCCAACAAATGCGACAAAATCGACTTTTGAAAAACAACGATTTTAAGTTGTAGAATCAATTTGTAGATCAAATCATGGCTAAAATGACACTCCGCACGAAAATTGAGTTAGATTTGACAAAGTTATGTAAGTTTGAAATCTGTCGACCCTTGGGACTGGCAACTTTACAAGTCAAATTTTTGGTCACTTGTCATGATGTTTTGCAAGAAAGAATCAACTTAAAAGTATTTTCTTATACTTATATGGGCAACAGGACTTGATTAAAATAAAATATCAAAATTTGAAATTTTCAAAACTATTTCTTAAGGAGAGTGTAAAAGAAGGACCCTTATCTAAAATTCCAACAAATGCGACAAAATCGATTTTTGAAAAACAACGATTTTAAGTTGTAGAATCAATTTGTAGATGAAATCATGTCTAAAATGTCACTCCGCAGGAAAATTGGGTTAGATTCGACAAAGTTATGTATGTCTTAAATCTTTCGACCCTTGGGACTGGCAACTTTACAAGTAAATTTTTGGTCACTCTGTCATGATGTTTTGCAAGAAAGTGAAACACCTCAGAATCAACTTAAACGTATTTTCTTATACTTATATCAGGACTTATACCAGGACTTGACGAAAAATGAATAATCAAAATTTTAAATATTGAAAATTTTTTCTTTAAGAGAATGTAAAAAGGGACCCTTTTCTAAAATTCCAACAAATGCGACAAAATCGATTTTTGAAAAGCAACGATTTTAAGTCGAAGAATCAATTTGTAGATCAAATCATGTCTAAAATGTCACTCCGCAGGAAAATTGGGTTAGATTCGACAAAGTTATTGTTCATGTTGAACATGATGGCAAAGCTAGCCACAACATAGCTAGTTGCTCAGACTGAGCACCTGAATTTCTCCGCCCCGCCACAAACATTGGTCCTTCGAGCCGGATACTGAACATCCAGAGAGACGCCTCGCCCCTACATAGCTTCGGTGGAGAATTTAATTAAAGATAAGTTGACAACTTTTAATTGTACATACACACCATATGTACATACCTTCTGTGGTCCGCCATTTCTGTTGCAAATTTGATTTTTCCTTTTGCAACTTCCAAAGTCCAGCGGTCCATAAATCCATCGTTGATTCACATCCGTATCTGTAAGTTTTGTCCGGGCTAATATTTATTATTTATGCCATAATAAATAACCCCCAACTTACTGTGAGATTTTATGCACATATGCACATAGCTATATATGTGCATATTTATTGTGTCCACTCATCCAGTCAGCCTTAATATCCATTTAAGGGCACTAGTGGTCCGATCCTTTGTCCAAAGCTGTAATTATAAGTACAAATTACATTCCTTTCAAATTCTTATTGAGCAACATATGTACATACATACATATGTATATGCGATCGCATCGATATACATACATACATATGTACATATTTGCAATTAAATATTTTTACATGTACTTACCATTCCATATGTGCACGTTCGGCTCCCAATAAATAAAAAAATAAAACAAAACACATAAATAAAAAAAAACGAGCCACATTCTGAGGACATATATTACATATGTATATAATAAACCTACTCTACAAGTAAAACAAACACAAAGGGTGAAACTAACACAGAACGAACGCAACTATCCACAGTTATATGTTTGTTAATCACACGGACACACACACACGCATTAACATTTGTCACAATTAAACGTACAATAAATGCAATAAATTGCATATAAAATAATAAAATTATTACATACACATATCACAACAAACTAATTAGCGACGGCAAAACGCAAAACTATCGATAAGTGTACGATCATCGCACTCAATCATTGCAAGTAGTGTTGAAACAATAGTGGTATTCCGCAATTTTCCTGGTTCGTTAATTTATCGCAACCTTCGAAATTTTTATAAGTTATAAAAAAAAAAACCCAAACAAACAAACAAATATATATTTTTTAAAAACTGTGTTTTATTTCAATTATTATTTGTTCGCAGCTATTATTGCAATTTCCTTTGAGTTTTTATTAAAATTGTTATTCTTATATTTATTTGCACTTATTGTGTGAATATTCATTCGAATTATATTTTTATTAAGAATTTCAACCCTACATGCGTTCATATATTATGTTTTTTTTTATTTCCGTCTGATCCACTATTGTACTTCCATTGTTGCATTCCGACCAAAAGTATAAGAAAAACGGCAATAATTTGTATTGCACTGTAATTGAAAAACGTGATTGTTTTTTGTTTTTCCTCAACGTCCAAGTTTTCCGTTGACTCCAGGGTGAGTAAATTATGCCCATTGGAGACGATCCAAAGAAGAAGTCCGAACACAAGCAAAAATCTATTCCTGGTTTGTCCGTGAGACCATCTACTTCGTCAGCGTCCAAGAGTGAGCAATCAACTTCTAACGTTAACCCATCTGCAAACACGCATCCAGGGAAAGCTCTAACACCCAACCCCAAGTTTCAGAAGACTCTCACTCCCAGGGTCAAGTCCGAGCCACGTCTAATTACTCGCAAGCAGACACGTTCCGTGACACAAGGTCAACAAAGTCGCAGTAAAATGGCTCTGAACGATTTCATTGCGGCTAGTGACAGACTTAGCCAATTTGAGGCTATACTAGCCACCGCTCCTCTGACAACTCCGACGTTGTCTTCCTTAAAGATACGACGTGAACAGGTTCAAAATATTTGGGCAAGGGTTGAGCAGGAGTATGGATTGTGTTCCAAAGCGTTGAGGGGAGATGCGTCGCCAGAAGAGGCTTCCAAAACTTCCGATTTAAAGGAAATTCTGGCTAAATATTCGTACTGCTACGCTGTTTACGAGCGATGTGCTTCCCAAATTGGGGAACAGATCGCAATTTTTGAGACTCAAAATAGACCAACCCCGCAGTACGTTGCTCCTTCATCCAGTGGTTGCAGATTGCCTCCATGCGAAACAGATTTTTTCCATGGCGATTATTCACGTTGGCCCACTTTCCGCGATTTGTTTACTGCCATATATATCAATAATCCAAGGCTCACTCCAGTTGAGAAACTTTTCCATCTCAACTCCAAAACTAGTGGAGAAGCCAATGATATTGTGTCCAGGTCCCCGCTCACTAATGACGGTTTTGAGTCCGCTTGGCGAAACTTGACCCAAAGGTTTGAGAACAAAAGGTTACTAGTAACCAATCAGCTTGAAATTTTGTTCGGCCTCTCCTCCATTTCCCAGGAATGTGGTGCAGCATTAAAGGGATTGCAGAGCACCGTCCAAGGGTGTCTTAATGCACTGAAACTGGCAAATGTCCAAACGGAGAATTGGGACTGCTTCCTAGTGTATATGTGTTCGCTGAAGTTGCCAACACTGACGCTGTCTCTTTGGGAACAGTCTCTTCAGAATAAGGCAGAAGTTCCAACATGGGACGAGTTCAATTCTTTTCTTCTCGATAGATACCGTACCTTAGAGGCCATTGCAGCTATTAAAGCTAACTCCACTGCTCAGTCCCAAGCAAAGCCGGTCGGTAAAGAATCCAGTGCAAGAAGACTAAAGTCCTTTGAGAGTAGGGTTAATACGACCCCTCAATCTTGCAAGTTGTGTTCAAAAGAGAACCATCCGATCCGTTTATGTCCGAGTTTCTTACATATGTCGGTCAATGAAAGGTCGTCATACATAAAGAAACAAAAGTTGTGCTTAAACTGCTTTGCCAGAGGCCATCAGCTGAAAGATTGCACAAGTGCGCACAATTGTTATACGTGCAAAGGTCGCCACAACACATTACTCCATCGTGGCAGCCCTCCGCAATCAACCTCTGGCGCATCATCTTCAAGTTCTAACACTCCAAATATACAGTCCGCTTCATCCAGCATTCCGAATGTCCAAAGCTACATGGCGGCAAGTGTTCAAGGCGTCCTTTTGGGTACGGCCATGGTTAACATTTGCCATCACGGGGCATCGTACAAAGCAAGGGCTTTGATTGATTCCGGATCAGAAGCTTCGTTCATTTCCGAACGGATGTTCCGTCTGATTAAGCTTCCATATCAGCACGTGCAGGCACAAGTCTCTGGCTTAAACCAAGCAGTGGCTGCTACGCCAAAGAAGTTATGTCACTTCAACATTGGCTCCCCATCGAAGCCGAGGCTCCAAATCGAGACCTCTGCTTTCGTTCTTCCTCAGTTGGCAGGGAATCTACCATCTTATCCGATTCCACAAAGTTTTTTGAGAGACCTGCCAAACATCCAGCTGGCTGACCCCTCCTTTCATCTGAGCTCGCAGATTGATGTACTTATAGGTGCTGATATCCTCCCTTCCATTTTAATAGGCGGCTCACGGTCCAACATATGCGGCTCACTATTGGGTCAAGAGACCATTTTCGGATGGATTTTGACAGGACCAGTAGTGAAGTCATCAGCCAGGTCAATCTCTTAATTTTCAACAAGAATCACGGTCAGCCCAGCACAAAGGCTGGAAAATCTTCTCACCAAGTTTTGGGAGGTGGAGGATATACCAGTTAAACTGGTGAAGGAAAGTGATTCCATTTGTGAGGAGAATTTTGTCCGCACTACCAGAAGAAATAGTTCTGGTAGATATGTTGTTACTCTTCCTTTCGTGACTCCTGATCACATTAATCTGGGACATTCAAGGTCCATCGCACTTGCTCAGTTCCTTAAGAACGAAAATCGACTTAAGAGAAACATTCCTTTAAAAGAGCAGTACGACTCGGTGATTCAGGAGTACTTAGACTTAGGTCATATGAGACAAGTCTCTCCAAGTAACGACTCACGCAATTTTTATCTGCCTCACCATGCTGTATTTAAGCCAGACAGCACTACGACAAAGGTTCGCGTTGTCTTCAACGCCTCGAGCCCCTCTTCGAATGGCAAAAGCCTTAATGACATCCTGCACACAGGACCAGTCCTCCAATCCGATCTGACCATCCAAATTCTAAAGTGGCGTTTTTATCGTTATGTATTTAACGCCGACATAACCAAGATGTATCGTCAGATACTTGTGGACCCGGAGCACACACCTTTCCAGAGAATCCTCTTTCGCAACAAAGATGACATGTTGTGCGATTTTGAGCTTAACACTGTCACCTTTGGCGTTAACTGTGCTCCGTTCCTGGCGATTCGCGTTCTGCAGCAGTTGGCCAAAGACGTCCAAGGCCAATATCCCATAGCAAGCGCGATTCTTTCCGAGCACATGTACGTGGATGATGTGCTTGCAGGAGCGCACTCCACGTCTCAGGCAATTCTGGCAATCGATGAACTGCGTGCTGCGCTCGACACTGCCGGCTTTCCATTGAGAAAATGGACATCCAACAATAAGGCTGTGCTACGCAACATTCCGAAGGAACATCTACTCCGAATTGATTTCCTTGAAATTGAAGAAGCTAGCGTAGCCAAGACACTAGGCATTCGATGGCAGGCTGACTCCGATGAGTTTTTCTTTTCGCCTTCCGACTTATCATCATCGAAATCTGTGACGAAGCGTGAGGTGCTCTCACAGATTGCGAAGTTGTTCGATCCAGCAGGATGGCTAGCTCCAGTCATCGTTAGCGCAAAAATATTTATGCAGGAAATTTGGCTGCATGACCTTGGGTGGGATGATATCCTACCAGAAGAACTGTTGCAACGTTGGCACGAGTTCCTCCGCAACTATCCGTTCCTAGGAGAGATCCGCGTTCCCCGATTTGTTGGCTTCCGGCCAAATTCGAGAGTTCAATTCCACGGGTTTTGTGACGCCTCCCAACGCGCATATGGCGCATCTCTTTATGTGCGCACAGAAGTGAACGGGCAAATCTCCATCCATCTCCTCACAGCGAAGACCAGAGTGGCACCTGTCAAAACCGTGTCATTACCCCGCCTAGAGCTTTGCGGCGCTGTGCTTCTAGCAGAATTAAGTTCTGCCATTATCCCTCAGCTACCTGTCGAAAGTTCCGAAATATTCTTTTGGACAGATTCAACTATCGTCCTGGCCTGGTTGAGTAAGACTCCATGTAGATGGACCACCTTTGTAGCTAACCGAGTAGCGAAAATTACGGCATTCAATGCAAAATGGGCTCACGTGCGTTCCGAGCAGAATCCAGCGGACTTGGCAAGCCGAGGTGTTACTCCACAAGAGCTGATGGGAAATTCTTTATGGTGGCAAGGACCAGAATGGTTGCAGCAGGCCTCGGACAGATGGCCCATTCCAGACGGCATCGAAGAGACTGAGTCGGAGCAGCGAGCTGTAAAGTGCAATGCTGCGCAGGTTCCCCCGAGCAGTATTTTAGGCCGTTTTTCAAGACTAGACAAGGCATTGCGATCTTTCGCTCGGGCCTTGCGTTTTATCCAACGGTGCAGGAAAACATCGGTCACTTTTCCAGTGGAGCTCAGCAGCGCGGAACTGGCTGAAGCTCAAGACGTGCTTATTATGATGACCCAACGCACAGCATATCCAAAGGAATACTGCGGTCTGACGGACAAGAAGCAGCTCCACAAATCCAGACGCATTGCCAATTTAAATCCTTGTATCGACCAGAAGGGTATACTTCGCTCTTGCGGACGAGCAAATGCGTCCGCCTCCTTAAGCTACGACGAAAGGCATCCAGTCCTCCTTCCTTATGATTGTGATTTTTCGCGCCTCTTGGTTAGGTTTACCCACATGATTACTCTCCACGGAGGCAACCAGTTAATGGTACGCCTCATACGGGCTAAGTACTGGATTCCAAAGGTAAAAGTTCTTGTCAAATCCACCATCGGCTCCTGCAAGGTATGCATAGTTCATAGGAAGAAGTTGCAAACGCAGTTGATGGGCTCCCTACCTTTAGAAAGAACGACGTTCTCCCGGGCGTTCACCAACACAGGTGTCGACTTTGCAGGGCCATTCGAGATTAAAAATTATACAGGTCGTGCGTGCCTGATAACAAAGGGTTACGTCTGTGTCTTCGTATGTTTTTGTACGAAGGCCATCCATTTAGAGGCCACATCTGATCTCACAGCAGAAAAGTTTCTGGCCGCGTTTGCACGCTTTGTTTCGAGACGTGGCTGTCCTCGTCGAATGTATTCCGACAATGGGAAAACCTTTGTTGGTGCTTCCAGAGCACTTACACAGGACTTCGTAGAAGCTACGAAGCTGGTTACCTCAAAGTTCAGTCACAATGGCTTATCCTGGCACTTTAATCCTCCCAGTGCTCCTCATATGGGCGGGCTCTGGGAAGCAGGCGTAAAGAGCTTCAAGACTCTTTTTTATAGGTCCACCTCTTCCACCAAATACACATTTGAAGAGCTTTCCACGCTCTTGTGTAGAGTTGAAGCGTGCCTAAACTCAAGGCCGATTTCCCCGATGTCAGAAGACTCTTCTGACCTTTTGGCACTGACACCGGGCCACTTCCTGATCGGGGCTCCACTTCTGTCTGTCTCTGAGCCCGAAATTAAGGAACCTGCCATGTCCATCATAAACCGGTGGCAGCGGCTCAAAGCCATAAGCCAACAGTTTTGCTTGCGATGGAAGGACGAATATTTGAAGGAGCTTCACAAGCGGAACAAATGGCAGTTTCCAGGGAAGGATCTCCAGGTGGGCAATATGGTCATTGTCAAAGATGATAATCTACCATCTTGCGAATGGCGCCTCGGCAGAGTCGTGGCCATTTATCCCGGCTCCGACAATCGGGTTCGCGTAGTCGACGTCCAGACTGCACAGGGCATCCTGAAGAGACCTATTGTCAAATTATTATATCTTCCCACTGACACATCTATTCCAAGTCAGTGCTAGGCTCTGACGTTCTTTCCTCAATTATAGAACTTAGTTTACATAGTATAAGGAATAGTCTATAGTTCATCTTCATCCATCTAACGTCATTCTTTTTTCCTAATACTCAGCAGTTTTATTATGGCACCTCGTACTGCAAACGCTCAGGCGCTTGATGGCAGATGTTCCCGAGGAACTAGATCCTTCCGTTGCCGAATCTGCCGGGGCATCCATCCCCTACGAAAATGCAACCGCTTCCTGCGCCTGAGCGCGGAAAAGCGCCTCCGAGCGGTGCTTATAAATAAGTACTGCTCGAATTGCCTCGCCCACCAACATTCTGGGCAATCGTGTCGGAGCAAGGATAAATGCCGAAAATGCGGTCAGGAGCATCACACGCTTCTCCACATGCACGAGCGAAGCAGCGCACACAAACGGCAGCCTCGCTCCTCCTCACATCAGAGACGATCTAATCGACAGCGCAGCCCTTCCATGCAGGAACGCCGCGCCAGGCACCCCCGCTCAAGTTCGAAGTCGCGGTCCTCCACTCCCGACTTGCGGTCAAGATCACGCTCAGGCTCCCCGACTCTGCCATCTCATCCGATCCCTGCCACTGATCAACCGCCAAACCTGGCGTCTTTGTTGCAGCACAAAAGCACAAATGTGCTACCCACGGCACTGGTGTCGCTCGAAATGGGTGAGCGGAAGTATGTGATGCAGGCCTTGTTTGACACATGCTCGGCAGTTAGCGCCATCAGCGCTCTTTGGCATCGACTCTGAAGCTGCAAGCTTTACCAGTCGGGGAGGACAAGGTCTGTACGGCGACAGTGGCCTCGAGGATCAACCCAGAGCTTCGGTTTGAGGTACTGCTGAAGATCGTTGAGGGGCTACACATTCGTACGCCACTTAAACCACTGGGGGACAGCGTTCAGGCTCGTTTTGCTAACCTCACTTTGGCAGACGAGTCGTTCCACCGGCCATCATCGATATTCCTGGTTCTGGGAGCTGATGTCGCCAATCACGTAATTCGTGAGGGCTTTATGCCAAGCCAAAATGGGCTTCCTTTGGCTCAGAACACCATCTTTGGTTGGATGGTATCAGGATCTTGCTCATGCTGATTCCGATCCCCCCTCTCGCCAATCCTTGCAATTCCTTGCAAAGGGGGGAGAATGTTCATGTTGAACATGATGGCAAAGCTAGCCACAACATAGCTAGTTGCTCAGCACTGAGCCCACTTTTCACCACAGCGGCTCTCTCCGTTTTTCCCGCCTTTTTACTATGCTCTAATAAGAGTTACCATAGTTTAAGTTAGTATAGAAACCTAAAGTGAAGAAATAAAGAAGTGAAATATAACTTTCGAACAATTTTTC
>JAWNND010000689.1:0-109478 GCA_035043265.1 Drosophila testacea | reverse complement strand
TTTTGAGCTTATGTGGATATTCAGCAGGCATTTGATAGAGTGTGGCACGCAGGGCTCCTGCATAAACTTCAAGAGCTACTCAATCCACAGCTCTACCTCATTGTGAAAAGCTTCCTCTCAAGCAAAGACGGTCAGAGCTGGTGTACCCCAGGGTAGCGTGTTAGGGCCAACCCTTCAGCTGACAACATGCCGATCTCGGACCAGAACAATTTACTTGTTGCCACCTTTGCAGATGACACTGCGGTTCTGGCCAGAGACAATTGCGTCTTCACTGCTACGGATCTCCTCCAGATCTACCTAAAATTTGAGAACTGGGCCTGTAGATGGAATATTGCCATAAACCCTGATAAGTGTCTAGAAGTCACATACACTCTCAGAGCACAAACCTCACCCGGGGTATTCTTACATGGTGAACTCCTAGACCAGAAGGATGCTCACAAATATCTTGGAGTCACTCTGGACAAACGGCTAAATTTCCAGCGCCATATAACTGATACAGTTAAGCGTCTCAAGGCAAAGGCGAGTAGTATGGCTTGGCTTCTTAACGCCAGGAATACGGCATAGCGGCAAAGTCGAACCTCAATAAAATTCGAGTTGTGCAGTCCCAAATCTTGCGAAGAATTACTGGTGCGGCATGGTACATACACAACAGCGACATCGACAAGGTGCTCAATGTACCGAGGATCGGAGCTGGAGTCAATCGCCGCTACTGCATACTTGGAATAACTCGAACATCACCCTAACCAGCTGGCGCCAAAGGCTCTAAGATGGAGACGTATCAACGGAGTAAGGATGAGAAGGAGACTCAAGGAGTTCACCCAACCGACCTGTCCCACAGAACACTTTAATCTTCCCCTTTTCCTATTCAGTTACCCTAATCGGATCACTATATCATATAGCTGCCATAGGAACGATCGAACATTTAGTATGAAAAACTTTTTGGTTTTTCAATGTTTCTCTACCAAACTCACAGATTGTGTGCTTAATACAGTTTCATACATTCTTACCAAATTTGGTGAGAATCGGATTACTATATCATATAGCTGCCATAGGAACGATCGGTTCGAATGAACATTTAGTATGAAAAACTTTTTTGTTTCTCAATGTTTCTCAACCAAACTCACAGATTGTGTGCTTGATACAGTTTCATATATCCTTACCAAATTTGGTGCAAATCAGGTTACTATATCATATAGCTGCCATAGGAACGATCGGTTCGGAATCAACATTTGATATGAACATTTTTTTTGTTTCTCGAGATATCTCAACGAAAGTCACCAATTTTGACCAAATTTGGTGTAAATCGGACTAATATATCATATAGCTGCCACAGGAACGATCAGTTCGAAATCAGCATCTAACACTTTTTGTAAAATATCGTACGGCTTATACCGGGCACTGCAAGGGTATTCAAACTTTGGCGTGCCAAAGTTAGCTTGCGCTATATTTTTGTCACGAAATGTGTAACGCATTGAAGGAAGCCTCACAGACCCCATAAAGTATATATATTCTCGATCAGGACGACAAGCTGAGTCGATATAGCCATGTCCGTCTGTCCGTGTGTCCGTCTGTTTCTATGCAAACTAGTCTCTCAGTTTTGAAGCTATCTTGATGAAACTTGATACAGGTCCGTCTTTTTGCGGCACGCAGTACATATGTCGGAACCGACCGGATCGAATAACTATATCATATAGCTGCCATAGGAACGATCGGTTCGAAAACAACATTTAGTATGAAAAACTTTTTTGTTTCTCAAGATATCTCAACCAAATATACACATTGTGTGTTTGATTAAGTTCCAAACAGGCTGACCAAATTTGGTGTAAATCGGTCTACTATATCATATAGCTGCCATAGGAACGATCGGTTCGAAAACAACATTTAGTATGAAAAACTTTTTTGTTTCTCAAAATATCTCAACCAAATATACACATTGTGTGTTTGATTAAGCTTAAAACAGGATGACCAAATTTGGTGTAAATCGGACTACTTAATCATATAGCTGCCATAAGAACGATCGGTTAAAAATCAACATTTAACAAATTTTGTAAAAAATCTGTCGGCTTTAACAGGGCACTGCAAGGGTATCCAAACTTTGGCGCGCCAAGTTAGCTTGCGCTATATTTTTTATTAGTAACTTTTGCGATTACACGTCCAACGACTGAAAAGCCGTAATACCGGAGTCAATACTGGTCCCGTGATGCGTGAAGGCTACTCTCAGCCCACGCGTACTATCAAGCAACAGGTTATCCCAACTTCAATTGTGCGACATGGTCTGTCGGACGCAGATGTGTCAAGTTTAGGGCAGCAGGGCATAAGATTTGATAGGAATAGCTCACATCAACATAGGATTTCTCCTTTTAATTCAAGCTATCAGCAAGTTCAGGGTACTGACCAACTCCAACAACGTGTGGCAAATCCAAAACAACCACAGCAGCATGATCATACGGCATTTGATGGCTCACTAGCACAGATTATAATTTCCATGCAGCAGACCATTGCGGGTCTTCAAAAAACCATCGCTGAGTTATTAGAGGAGATCAAGGAACTCAGAGGTTCCAAGCCGGGGAAGCAGCACAAATAATGGCTACTGTGCTGCGCCTCGGTACGTGGAACGCTCGTATTATAATCCCAAATACTAATGAGCTTAAGGTGTTTCTGATCAAGCACGAAATCGACATCATGCTTATCTCAAAGACTTTCTTACACGATGGTTCCTACTTCAACATGGCAGGTTACACATGTTATCGAGCAGATCACCCTGGAGGGCGTCCAAGAGGCGGAGCATGTGTGCTAATCAGGCAAGGATTAGTAGACTATCACCAACAACCAATCATGACTAATCACGTACAGATGGCAGCTGTAATCATATCCACTAATTTAGGTGAAATCGCTGTGGCTGCTGCATACCTTCCACCAGGTTTGCCTTGGAGTACCCCTGAGTTTAGCAATCTACTTGATCAGCTTGGTCAAAAATTTATCGTCGGAGGCGACTTCAACGCAAAACATCGACTATGGGGTAGTATGACGGCAAACGCTAGAGGCACTGCCCTTCATGGCTGTCTTACCAGCAGTGCAACACAAGTGCTAGCCACTGGTAGACCCACCTACTACCCGTATAACAGGAACGATACGCCCACGTGCATCGACTTCTACATGTACAAGGGTATAGCTAGCAGTCTCCTCTCGGTGCGAGAAGAGTATGAACTTTCATCAGATCACTTGCCCTTGGTTGCTCCTCAGCGAACTACTCCAACGACGAGGCTTGTTTCTCCTGGTGCCAACATTAGACTCTTCCAAGACGAGATGAACAACGCTTTTAATCTCAACACGGAGTTAAACACGCCAGAAGATGTCGACAAAGCTGTCGAAACATTTATCAACAAGGCTAAGAGCGCTGCTCTTACTGCGGCCCCAGCTGGTGCAACTCTCTGTAGAGACGGACGCAGCAACCTCACCCTCTCTCCGGAAGCAGTAGGCCTCCTAACGCTCAAGAAGCGCCTCACGCGAGTTCATCAGAACCAATGACCCGGCGATCGATAGACTGTAGGAAGGATCTCCAACAGGGTGAAAAAGGTATTAGCCATACTAAAAAGAGAAGCCACAGACGCCTTTCTGGAAAAAGCTACTCCCGATGAAAGTTCAACGTTTGCGCTCTGGAAGCTCACGAGAAGTTTCAAAAGGCAAGTTTCACCGAAATTTCCAGTCCGAAACCCAGACGGCTCTTGGGCAAGATCCCCCCAGGATAGAGCCGAGGCGTTCGCGAATAATCTGGAAGAAAGATTCCAGCCGTTTGAGACATCGTCGCCACGAAGAGTACAGCTAGTAGCCGAATCTTTAGAAGCTCCGTTACAAATGCCCCTCCCTGTAGCTCCTATCACCCTTACCGAGGTGGAAAAGGAAATCAAAGAGCTTCGCAATAACAAGGCTTCAGGCGAGGACCAGTTTGATAATCGCTCTATCAAGCTGCTCCCTCGCAGAGCTTTGCTATTCCTTGTGTTGATTTTCAACTCCGCTTTTCAACTCGGACACTTCCCAGGCGCCTGGAAGAAGGCCAACATCATCATGCTACAAAAAATGGGAAGCCAGCAGATGAACTAGATTCGTACCGTCCGATAAGCCTTCTGCCAGCATTTGGCAAAATATTGGAGATGTGCATTTTAAGAAGGATTCTTGAAACCAGCGCAGTCAAAAAGGCAATCCCAAAATTTCAGTTTGGCTTTAGGCTCAGGCACGGCATGCTCGAGCAACTGCACCGAGTTGTCAACTTTATTCTTGATGGATTCCACGGAAGTATGTCGTTGGAGCTTATCTGGATATTCAGCAGGCATTTGATAGAGTGTGGCACGCAGGGCTCCTGCATAAACTTAAAGAGCTACTCAATCCACAGCTCTACCTCATTGTGAAAAGCTTCCTCTCAAGCAAAGACGGTCAGAGCTGGTGTACCCCAGGGTAGCGTGTTAGGGCCAACCCTTCAGCTGACAACATGCCGATCTCGGACCAGAACAATTTACTTGTTGCCACCTTTGCAGATGACACTGCGGTTCTGGCCAGAGACAATTGCGTCTTCACTGCTACGGATCTCCTCCAGATCTACCTAAAAAATTTGACAGCTGGGCCTGTAGATGGAATAATGCCATAAACCCTGATAAGTGTGTAGAAGTCACATACACTCTCAGAGCACAAACCTCACCCGGGGTATTCTTACATGGTGAACTCCTAGACCAGAAGGATGCTCACAAATATCTTGGAGTCACTCTGGACAAACGGCTAAATTTCCAGCGCCATATAACTGATACAGTTAAGCGTCTCAAGGCAAAGGCGAGTAGTATGGCTTGGCTTCTTAACGCCAGGAATAACCTTTCGTTAAAAACAAGACTCTCATATACAAAATCATTCTGGCACACATTTGCAGATATGTCATCCAGGTATACGGCATAGCGGCAAAGTCGAACCTCAATAAAATTCGAGTTGTGCAGTCCCAAATCTTGCGAAGAATTACTGGTGCGGCATGGTACATACACAACAGCGACATCGACAAGGTGCTCAATGTACCGAGGATCGGAGCTGTGATCAATCGCCAAGCTACTGCATACTTGGAAAAACTCGAACATCACCCTAACCAGCTGGCGCAAAGGCTCCTAAGATGGAGACGTATCAACGGAGTAAGGATGAGAAGGAGACTCAAGAGAGTTTACCCAACCGACCTGTCCCACAGAACACTTTAATCTTCCCCTTTTCCTATTCAGTTACCCTAATCGGATCACTATATCATATAGCTGCCATAGGAACGATCGAACATTTAGTATGAAAAACTTTTTGGTTTTTCAATGTTTCTCTACCAAACTCACAGATTGTGTGCTTAATACAGTTTCATACATTCTTACCAAATTTGGTGAGAATCGGATTACTATATCATATAGCTGCCATAGGAACGATCGGTTCGGAATGAACATTTAGTATGAAAAACTTTTTTGTTTCTCAATGTTTCTCAACCAAACTCACAGATTGTGTGCTTGATACAGTTTCATATATCCTTACCAAATTTGGTGCAAATCAGGTTACTATATCATATAGCTGCCATAGGAACGATCGGTTCGGAATCAACATTTGATATGAAAATTTTTTTTGTTTCTCGAGATATCTCAACGAAAGTCACCAATTTTGACCAAATTTGGTGTAAATCGGACTAATATATCATATAGCTGCCACAGGAACGATCAGTTCGAAATCAGCATCTAACACTTTTTGTAAAATATCGTACGGCTTATACCGGGCACTGCAAGGGTATTCAAACTTTGGCGTGCCAAAGTTAGCTTGCGCTATATTTTTGTCACGAAATGTGTAACGCATTGAAGGAAGCCTCACAGACCCCATAAAGTATATATATTCTCGATCAGGACGACAAGCTGAGTCGATATAGCCATGTCCGTCTGTCCGTGTGTCCGTCTGTTTCTATGCAAACTAGTCTCTCAGTTTTGAAGCTATCTTGATGAAACTTGATACAGGTCCGTCTTTTTGCGGCACGCAGTACATATGTCGGAACCGACCGGATCGAATAACTATATCATATAGCTGCCATAGGAACGATCGGTTCGAAAACAACATTTAGTATGAAAAACTTTTTGTTTCTCAAGATATCTCAACCAAATATACACATTGTGTGTTTGATTAAGTTCCAAACAGGCTGACCAAATTTGGTGTAAATCGGTCTACTATATCATATAGCTGCCATAGGAACGATCGGTTCGAAAACAACATTTAGTATGAAAAACTTTTTTGTTTCTCAAAATATCTCAACCAAATATACACATTGTGTGTTTGATTAAGCTTAAAACAGGATGACCAAATTTGGTGTAAATCGGACTACTTAATCATATAGCTGCCATAAGAACGATCGGTTAAAAATCAACATTTAACAAATTTTGTAAAAAATCTGTCGGCTTTAACAGGGCACTGCAAGGGTATCCAAACTTTGGCGCGCCAAACTTAGCTTGCGAAATATTTTTGTCACAAAATGTGTAACGCATTGAAGGAAGCCTCACAGACTCCATAAATTATATATATTCTTGATCAGGGCGACGAGCTGAGTCGATATAGCCATGTCCGTCTGTCTGTCTGTCTGTCCGTCTGTCCGTCTGTCCGTCAATTTCTATGCAAACTAGTCTCTCAGTTTTGAAGCTATCTTGATGAAACTTGGTACAGGTCCGTCTTTTGCTGCACGCAGTACATATGTCGAAACCAGCCGGATCGGATAACTATATCATATAGCTGCCATAGGAACGATCGGTTGGAAATAAACATTTAGTATGAAAAACTTTTTTGTTTCTCAACCAAATATGCACATTGTGTGTTTGATTAAGTTTTAAACGGGCTGACCAAATTTGGTGTAAATCGGACTACTATATCATATAGCTGCCATAGGGACGATCGGTTCGAAGACAACATTTAGTATGAAAAACTTTTCTGTTTCTCAAGATATCTCAATCAAATATACACATTGTGTGTTTGATTAAGTTTTAAACAGGCTGACCAAATTGTATGTAAATCGGACTACTATATCATATAGCTGCCATAGGGACGATCGGTTCGAAGACAACATTTAGTATGAAAAACTTGTTTGTTTCTCAAGATTTCTCAATCAAATATACACATTGTGTGTTTGATTAAGTTTTAAACAGGCTGACCAAATTTTATGTAATTTAGACAACTATATCATATAGCTGCCATAGAAACGATCGGTTTGAAATCAAAATTTAGTATGAAAAACTTTTCTGTTTCTCAAGATATCTCAATCAAATATACACATTGTGTGTTTGATTAAGTTTTAAACAGGCTGACCATTTTATGTAATTTGACTACTATATCATATAGCTGCCATAGAAACGATCGGTTCGAAATCAAAATTTAGTATGAAAAACTTTTCTGTTTCTCAAAATATCTCAACCAAATATACACATTGTGTGTCTGATTAAGTTTTAAACAAGCTGACCAAATTTGGTGTAAATCGGTCTACTATATCATATAGCTGCCATAGGAACGATCGGTTCGAAAACAACATTTAGTATGAAAAACTTTTCTGTTTCTCAAAATATCTCAACCAAATGTACACATTGTGTGTTTGATTAAGTTTTAAACAGGCTGACCAAATTGTATGTAAATCAGACTAGTATATCACATAGCTGCCATAGGAACGATCAGTTCGAAAACAAGATTTAGTATGAAAAACTTTTTTGTTTCTCAAGATATCTCAACCAAATATACACATTGTGTGTCTGATTAAGTTTTAAACAAGCTGACCAAATTTGGTGTAAATTGGACTACTATATCATATAGCTGCCATAGGAACGATCGGTTGGAAATAAACATTTAGTAAAAAAACTTTTTGTTTCTCAAGATATCTCAACCAAAAATACACATTGTGTGTTTGATTAAGTTTTAAGCAGGCTGACCAACTTTGGTGTAAGTCGGACTACTATATCATATAGCTGCCATAGGAACGGTCGGTTCGAAAACAACATTTAGTATGAACAACTTTTTTGTTTCTCAAAATTTCTCAACCAAATATACACATTGTGCGTCTGATTAAGTTTTAAACGGGCTGACCAAATTTGGTGTAAATTGGACTACTATATCATATAGCTGCCATAGGAACGATCGGTTCGAAGACAACATTTAGTATGAAAAACTTTTTGTTTCTCAAGATATCTCAACCAAATATACACATTGTGTGTTTGACTAAGTTCTTAGCACGCTGATCAAATTTGGTGTAAAACGGACTACTATATCATATAGCTGCCATAGGAACGATCGGTTCGAAAACAACATTTAGTATGAAAAACTTTTTGTTTCTCAAAATATCTCAACCAAATATACACATTGTGTAGCTGCCATAGAAACGATCGGTTCGAAATCAACATTTAACAAATTTTGTGAAAAATCTGATGGCCTACACAGGGCACTGCAAGGGTATCCAAGCTTTGGCGCGCCAAAGTAAGCTTGCGCTTTATATTTCTTTATTTTCGTTATATTAAACTGTACATAAATAAATGTTTGATTGAAACTCTAGTAGAGGTTTCGGTTTAATTTTTTATTTATAAATGTTTATTTCGTTAAGACGATAATGTTGCTTTATACAAGACTTATTAAAACACTTAGCCGATTCGGACTCATCTGAGCGTCTGTAGAGTGAGTTGAATTTCGCGAGTGTATAATGCGCAGATGTGCCTCAATCAAAAACCGATATAAAACTAAAGCTAAGGGATACAAATGGAAATGACTTAAGCTATTGCATTCAACTCACAGCGCCCGCTAAAATTCTTAGCTGGCGCCTCGTGCGCTGCCGTTGTGCAAGACATCCGGCTTAAATTACATTGAACTTGCGTTAACTTCTGTTAACAGCTCCCCCCTTAAGTTAAGGCCGCCCTCGTCCGTTCCTATATCGGCCATCACCTCTCTAATATTCTTGGCTGTGACCACGTTCTTCCTGTGCCGATGATAGATGATTCCGGCGCATATAATAACGCAACAAACAGCTCCCAACCAAAAGGCCATTATAACGCTATTGACACTTCCGATTTCGTCTTTGACTTCTTTAATGATCTCCAAGCTACGTTCATTCAAACGATGAAGGTAAGGGAGACTTAGTACGTCCTGGTGGCCGGTGACGTTCAGAAGGGGAGATGCTGCAATGCCGGGGAGCTTGCTCTGCACACTGTTGAGATTAAGATACTGGGTCTCGTTGATTCGAGCCCACTTGTTGAACGTGATGAGATTCGTTTCGTGAACCCAACTCTCAGTGTCGTTGTCAATGCAAACTGTAGGCGTGGGCTTATTATGTTAGCATTAAATTCTGCATTTCCATCAGCAACATTCTGTTACGCGCTAGGAGCGTCTCATACAAATGACCAGAATCTACTTGACTCTTCTTGCAGCTTTTAATATTGTGTTGACGGTTGACGTAATCTGGTTGATCTGCTCTTGAACTTTCGTGTTTATAGCTACCTGCCTGTTGTGGAGTTTACCAATTGTAACTCTTTGAATTTAATCTGTTCAAAGTCACTAGCGTCAGGTGTTCCTGCAACTACTTTGAGGGCTGTGCCTAAAAGTCCAAGCTCCCTGCTACCCTGTGATGCACTCCAAGCGCTTCTACCATATCCCTGAGCTGGGCGGCATCCACGCTTAGAAGCTTCTTTATGTGTGACTGCAGAAACATTTCACATAGCCCAATTGTCCACCGTGGCCAGCATTATGATTTCAACTGAGTCACTAATGTTTTTCTCTAGCTTGAGGCAGCGCGCAAGCTCGGCTAGAGTGCTATAGAAGCGCTCCACTTGGCCATTGGAGGTGCTATGCAGCGAGGCGCATTAACAATAGGACTCCGTAGTTGTTTAAAAACAGGGACTTGATTGTCAGCGAATTCAGCGAAGGTTCGTTGTCGCAATGTATTCTTTTGGCTCGCGGAAAGAAATTCATGAGTGGCAGCAGAGGGACTTTAAGTCCTCAATAGTGCGCGATTGAATTGGTTGTACGACTGCAAATTTAGAAAACTTATCAACTCAGGTCAAAAAAAACTTTTTGCCTGTGTAAAAAATATGAATATGCAGAAATTCGCCAGAAGTCTCAGGAATTGGAGTCTCCCCTAGCTCTTGATTCTTGGATGTCTGTCGTACTTGGCCGTTGAACAGATTCTATAGTTCTCTGCAATTTCTTTGGATATTTTTGCCATTTTTGAAAAAAAATATTCTGAAAGAATTTGCTTGACATTTTCTTGAGCTGCTCTGTGCGCTGTATTATGTTCCGCAATGAGAATTTCCCTCCTCTCATCGATATTAAATACATCTGCATCACGATTTTTGCAGTGCCAAAGCTTCGTACCTGGAAACATACGCACTAAGCCATCTTGAACTTGAGCTAGCGTGTTCAGGTTGCAGTAGAGGGCATTTACCGCCTTTGGATTAATAAAGTCACGGAGTTGGTCAAGAAGGGTTGCGGCATCAGTGAAGCTTACCTTATGACGTCTTTTATCCCCGAAAAGAATGAAGTTGCATTTTGTGGGGGGAGCCTCTTCAATGACGATTTGATTTTGAAAACAATTGAGCAGCTTTTCAGTGGCTTTTCGCATCAGCAACTAAATTTTCCTTGCCTGGCTTAGAAAACATTCGCGCATTTGTTTCCTCAATACGCGCTTTCCACCTTTTGATTTTGGCATTTGGGTTTGATTCGGAAACGGCAAAAGTTAACGGCTGGTGGTCTGTGAAAATGTTTAAGTCTTTTACACCATATAGGTAGTGACGTATCTTGCTAAGGGCCCAAACTATAGCTAATAGCTCCAGTTCGTTCGTGGCGTAGTTCACCTCTGGGGGCCTCAATGTTCTGGAAATCATTGAGATGGGGCGACCCTCTTGTGAAACCACTGCCCCTATGCCGTAGGCTGAAGCGTCTGTCGTTAGATCAAACGGCTTCTTATAGTCAGGGTAACGGAGCATGACATTTTCTGAGAACAAAATGTTGCGAAGCTTATGAAAGCCTGACGCTGAAGATCAGAGAATTCTACTATAATGTTACAGGATCTGTGCTTACTAACTGACCCATTCTCACCCTTTAGGACGCCAGAAATGGGTTTTGCTATTGAGGCAAAGTCCTTGATGAAACACCTGTAGTAACTGGACAAACCAAGAAATGATCTAACTTCAAAAACATTCTTTTGTTCTGGGTACTCTATAATTGCTTTTACCTTTTCCGGGTCTGTTGTTACTCCGTTGCTGGTTACCACAAATCCTACGACCCGAAAGGGAGCCGACAAAATTTTCCCCGTTAACAGCGAAAGCTGTTTTCCGAATTCCGAATTCCAAATCTAGTGTCGAAAAGTATTTGGCCTTACCAAGATTCCCAAGAATCATTGGAATATTAGGCATGGGCATCTGTCAGCAAAGGTTTTCTCATTGAGTTTTCGAAAATCCATTGCAAGACGCATGTTCTTGTTTACAAGACTTTGCCCCTGTTTCTTAACATTTTGAGAAATGTCTCCTTTATTGACTCAGGAGCGTCGGCGCAATCGACATTGGTAAAATTAACGTCCGTCCACCTGTGGAATTCGATAGGTCCCGTTACTAAGCCACATTTGAGTTGGCCAGAGGAAAGACAAAGCAAATCTCCTGCTTGTCTGAGTAGGTAGAGCTCTATAACTACATCAAAGGTGGACAAGTCAGGGAGCAAAGAATGTGGCCCTTTGGCCAAACAAAGATACGAGGCACTTGTGCGTAATTTTGGAGGTGCTATGAATTGAGTGAGTGGAAAAAGAAGATTTTACTGGGCGCACCCCTAGGCTTCCATGTGGTCTGATATAATTTTTGGAAGCGCCAGTGTCGATGAGAAATCTCATCTGAACCCCTGCTACTTTCCTACAAATGAAAGGTAGCAGGGAGCACCCTTAAAAATTGAAAATGTCCGATTCATAGTCGCTACCATTGTCGACAGCTTGCTTTGCTTTGATTTGCTGCTCTGCTCCTGCAGCAGCGGTATCATATTCCCTTGGGTCTTGATCTGGCTCATGAGCCGTGTGATTGATCCTTTGCCTTCTCTGTCCAGTTGAACGTCCAGAGGTGGCTGTTCTCTTATAGGCTTGTGGAGCGCTAGAGTTAACATAGGCTGGTTCCTGTGATGGCTGAAGGATTTTTGACGAGGATGGATCGACGTCCATTGGTTTCTGCGAGCCATTACCCTTGTTCCACTTACCACTGTGCTGATTGGTTCTGTGGTCTTTGCTGCCTAGTGAAATGAGGATTCTTGGAGGCTGGCTTGCGGATCTCCGCTGGCATGCAGATCTCCCTGCTGCTGGTTCTTATCTTGTTGACGGCCTTGTGGTCTTGGGGTCATTTTTCGTTCCCTATCTTCTTGGCCCTTAGCAAAACTTGCGGCAAAACGAACCTCTCATGGTTTGCCTCTACCTCGTTAGCGAAAGCGAGGGCAGCCGGTAAGTCCTTAGGCTTTACAGCGAAGAGTACATCCGTCAGGCTACGCTTGAGGCCTGAGACAAACACACACAACGCACTATCCCTAAACTTGGTGCAAAGTTCTTCTGCTATGTTTGGCTCAAATGACATGTTATTAGTGATGAGGGTAAGCTTTTTCTCCACCTCATCGTAGTTTTGTAAAAGTGTTTATTATCACCCCTTGAAAGTGGCGCGAGCTGCCGTCGAATGGTTTGTAAGTAGCATAGGCAGCTACCGCGGCTTGCCTCCAAGAGGCGTTCGTCTCCGGTGCCGCCGTAAATTCCGGTAAACATTTAACGGCATCCAATGTCTCGTTGCGTTGGAAGTCGTTTCTGATTTCGGCCGGATTGAATGCTGCGGTCGGCGGTGCTGTAATGCTTGTGGCAGATATTCTGTTTGATAACGCTTCTATCTGAGCGTCTATAGACTTCCTCAATTCTGTGTCCCTCAACTGTAATATTACACTTTGTGCCTCTAAGGCGCTGGCTATTGCGGCCTGCACTACAGCCTTAAGCTGCTCTGGGTCCAATTCTCTTTTTTGCTCGTCAGCGATTTCTAGCGAGCCAACGGACTGCCTAACAGAAGTTGCCGACGAATGGAGCAACAAATCATAACAATAAATCTTTTATTTTAATTCTTTAATTCTTTAGTTTTTATTCACGCAGATTTAAAAATGTTTTATGCCAAATGGCCCACTTACATTTTATCGATTCCTACAAGGCTATAAGTAGTGCTTCTTCTCACGCCGCGGTCACGACTGCTCTCTATAGTCCCCCGCTGCCGTCTATGCGAATAACTGATCTTCGCTGCCCATGCCTGCTTGCCCGCTAGGTTGGTGACAAATCGCTGCCCGAAGAGCTCCAGCGGCTTCGGTGTAATAAGAGAATTTTAATATGATTGTGTCAACGACCAATATTAACGTAGGTCAGGCACAGCTTTGTTGTTTGCACTGATGGGTTTTTGATTTTATTTTATTTAACACTGCACAGCGTTGAGTTTGCACAGATTAATTCTTTACACTGCACAGCACAATAAAATCGTTTGAAATACGTTGGGCGCCTATTAAATGTTTAGTTGAAACTCCAGTAGAATTCAATGTTTGATTGAAACTCTAGTAGAGGTTTCGGTTTAATTTTTTATTTATAAATGTTTATTTCGTTAAGACGATAATGTTGCTTTATACAAGACTTATTAAAACACTTAGCCGATTCGGACTCATCTGAGCGTCTGTAGAGTGAGTTGAATTTCGCGAGTGTATAATGCGCAGATGTGCCTCAATCAAAAACCGATATAAAACTAAAGCTAAGGGATACAAATGGAAATGACTTAAGCTATTGCATTCAACTCACAACGGCCGCTAAAATGCTTGGCTTGCGCCTCGTGCGCTGCCGTTGTGCAAGACATCCGGCTAAGAGCAATGTCAGCTTCTGTGGCTGGTGTGATAACAAATTACATTGAACTTGCGTATACTTCTGTTAACTTATATTCGAACAAATTAACAATAAAAAACAACAACAAAAACTATGAAAACAATAAAAAAAAAAATGTAGTAAGCTACAGTAGAGCATGCTCGACAGTAGGAGACCCAGTACTTTTTGAGTGCAAACCGTTCACTATACACTGTTCACAGAGGTCGCTGGTGTCTCTTCTTCTTCCTTTTAAACGTAACATTGTTAGTTGAATAACTTTCGTGTTTATCATACGATTGGAATGAAATTTTCTGGACAGGTTTGAATCATAGTGTGTATTATATGTACTAATAATAGTCGCTAGCATCAAAGGTGCTCTAGTAATTCGACTTCGAAATTCTGTATTTCAATTTTCAGGGGGCGGAGGGGGCGTGGCAAAAATCTAAAACAAACTTGATCAATGGGAGATATAGATGAACCTACATGGCAAATTTGGTGTCTCTAGCTCTTATAGTCTCTAAGATCTAGGCGACACAAAAAGGGACAGACAGACAGACATACAGACAGACAGACGGACAGACAGACAGACGGACATGGCTATATCGACTCGGCTGTTGATGCTGATCAAGAATATATATACTTTATGGGGTCTGCCACGCCTCCTTCTTCCTGTTACGCACATTTTTTTTTTGGACAAACTTAATAGACCCATGGAACAAACGCAGCTTGGAAAATCGAAGCGCAACAGATCCCCGGAGGAGGGTCAAAACGCGCTTAAGAGAGCCAAGGATGCGAAAGGTGATGCAAAAGCCACCTCGTTTGGGAAAGCCGAGGCACGGCTTTTAAGCGAAGTGGCAAAGGATAACTTGGCCATGGCACTGGTTGACGGGCTCAACGCGGATGGTAAGCTACTGGCGGAGAAGTGGGGAGAGGTGGAGACCAAACTCTCCGATTTGGTCATGGACCACGTCCTGAGCAAGCCGGGGTGCTCCATCCCGTCCTATGACTCCTCAGCCGTGATACGCGGCCATAGGGTAATCACCTGCGTGGACGAGGGTTCGAGGTTGTTCCTGGCAGAGTGCATAGCTAAGATTAGCGATGCATGGGCTGGGCTTAAGATTAAGCTCATCCCAGCCAGGGACATCCCTCGACGCCCCCGGGCACGCATCTGGTTACCCAAGGGCCAAGCGGATCATGACAAGCTTATCCGGACGCTGCGAGTCATGAACCCAGGGATCAAGACCGATGACTGGGTGGTGCTGAAGGCCGAGCAGGTAATGAAGGCGAGCCAGCCCTTCCTCTTTCTAATCAACGAGGAATATCTGGAGCATCTGGAGAAAAACGACCACAGGCTGTGGTACGGTGTTCGAAAGGCCAAGATCAAGGTCTTTCGGAACAAACCTCCGGACAACATCCTCGAAGAGGTCGACGACACTAGCGGGCTGCTGAACGACCTAGCACTCGAGGAGAAGCCAGATGTAGAGACCGACACTGGCAAGACAAATGTAACGACACACTAATGCCGACCGTCGTTTAGATAAATCTGAAGCGTAGCAGGGTAGCTTCAGATAATCCGGTTGTCCCCCTCCGTGAGGAGGACATAGACGTCGTCATTATACAAGAGCCCTGGACTAGAGACACGACAGTCTTGGGTCTATCGGCACATGGCTATGACATAATTTACAAGAGCTCCGAAGGTAGGCAGAGAGCTTGTATAATAATCAAAAAACTTTATAAAGCACTCTTACTTCCTAGCTTGAGCGATGAAGATCTGACAGTTGTCAAGATCGACTTGGCCAGAGGGAAAGCGCTGATGATCACCTCCGCTTACATGCCACATGACCAACAAGCTCCACCAGCAGCCGTGGAAAGACTATTGGTACAGGCCGAGAAGACCAAAACCGACTTACTGCTAGGATGCGACGCCAACTGCAGACATACGGTATGGGGAAGCACAGAAATTAATGAACGAGGTGAGTCTGAAATATGACAATATGCAACCAGGGCAGTACTCCCACTTTAGTCTTCCCCAGTAGTGAGGAGCACCAAGGATGGGAGGAGGCTTTAGACCTCACACTGCTTACTAGTTACAGTCACATTAAGATAAATAACTGGAGGGTATCTATGCGTCATTCGTTTTCAGACTACAGATACTTACTCTTCGGAATTGACCGAAAAAGACCGAAAAATTACGTAACCCACGCAAAACGGACTGGAACAAGTTCGCCAAACTAGTTCAGTCCAAAGTGAAATCTCAGTGTATAAAAGAAAATCTCTCCACCAAAGAAATAGATGAGGAGATTGGCCAGCTAAACAAAATTTTCAACAAGGCATACACTTCATCATGCCCAGTGACGTATGCAAGGAAACAATATCCACCGTGGTGGAATCAGGAACTAGCTAAACTCCGGAAGATCTCAAGAAAAGCCTTCAACCAGAGCTACGCTAGCAAAATATGGCAACCATATAAAGATGCACTAAAGGCATATAAGCAGGCGCTATATAAGGCCAAGAAGGACTCATGGGCCAAATACTGCGAATCCATTTAAAACATAAAGGATACGGCTAGAATTGCTAAAATCCTATCAAAAGAGCACAACAGCCCAAGTCTGCTAAACAAATCAGACGGAAGCTCGACAATGTCGACCAAAGAATCCTTAGAAGTGTTGGTAGATAACAACTTCCCAGGAAACACTGCAATGGAGAAGCCCTCCCAATTAATATGTCCCACGACAACAGTGATACAGAAGTAATAACCAGAGAGAAACTCATCTGGGCGATAAATACTTTTGAACCATACAAAAGTTCAGGACCGGACGGAATAATTCCAAAAATGCTACAAGTCATAGATGAAGACACGATCTCATGGCTCCTAAACATATTAAAAGCCTGTATCAGACAGAACTATGTTCCGTCTTTCTGGAGAGAGGCAAAGGTAATATTCATTTCTAAACCAGGAAGAAGAGGGCATAACCTAGCTAAGGACTACAGACCTATTAGCCTTACATCCTTCAATCTTAAGGCGTTAGAAAGAATTCTGGACATTCACATTCGACAAAAAATTGAAGGCAAGCAATCTAAAGACCAACATGCGTACACAAAAGGGAAGTCAACAGAAACAGCACTACACGAAGTAGTACGGCAAATTGAAAGATCCCTGGAAGCTAAACAATACACGATGGCGGCCTTTTTAGACATAAAAAGAGCCTTCAATAATGTAAATGCGAACTCCATCCTGGAATCCCTCAACGACCTTAAAGTCCAGGGATACATCAGCACATGGATCGCAACTATGCTAAAGAGCAGGAAGATAACAGCCGACCTGGGTGGCGATAATCTCATGCGATACGTGAGCAGAGGCACACCTCAGGGGGGAGTACTGTCCCCGCTACTTTGGCTAATAAATATGGACAAGATACTGCACCAACTAAACCAAGGAGGAGTGAAGGCAATAGCATACGCAGACGACGTGGTGCTACTGGTCTCAGGCCCCTTTTTAGACTTCATAAGTAACATCATGGAAAGTGCACTCCGGAGACTAAACGATTGGGCCAAGTCATGCGGTCTAGGAGTGAACCCAGCCAAAACGAAATTGATGCTCTTCACAAGACGAACAAAGATTCCAGTTTTCAATCTGCCGAAACTTAGCGGGGAAAGATTGAAACTATCAGACAAAGCGAAGTATCTAGGAGTGATACTAGACCCAAAACTGTCATGGAAGCTAAATATAGAGGAGCGGGTCAAGAAGGCGTGCATTGCATTCTATTCCTGCAGAAAAACTTTCGGCAACACGTGGGGACTACATCCTAAGATGACTCTCTGGATGTACACGGCAGTAGTTAGACCCATTCTCACATACGGAGCGCTGGTCTGGTGGCCAGCACTGTCTAAAAAATACAATATAGATAAGATCACAAGAATTCAGCGGACAGCATGCGCAGGAGCAACAAGCGCTATGAGATCCTGTCCAACAACGGCTCTGGACGCCATACTGATTCTGCTACCAATTGATTTGCATATCATAAGTATAGCGTCAGTCGGCCATACGACTCAGGGAGTCAGAGTGCTGGAAGGCCAGAAACACAGGACACAGCAGCATACTAAGCGGCAATCAATTTCGCTCGTCCATGAAGACGGACTACGTTATTGCCAAAACAAATTTTGAACAGGATTTCAAAACAAGAATCCCATCAAGAGAGGAGTGGGCTGTCGAGAACCTGGATGCCACATTTGACATGAAACTCTACACCAATGATTCCAAGATAGACTGTGGTGTAGGGGCCGGAGTATACTCGCCGGACCTGACAGTGGAAAAGTCATTCCATCTACCAGGTCTGGCGAGCGTGTTCCGGGCAGAGACCTTCGCAATAATGGAAGCAGCTAAGCATCTATTAGAGCGTGGACTCAGGAATGCAAATGTGGCGTTCTTCTCGGACAGCCAGGCAGCAATCAAAGCACTCAGCTCTGTTTGGCAAAACTCTGCACTAACTACAAACTGCAAACAAGCTCTCAATGCAGTTGGACTCAACAACACTGTTTCTCTGATTTGGATCCCAGGCCATAGGGATCTCGCAGGTAACGAAAAAGGGGACGAGCTGGCCAGACTAGGGTCAGAGATGACAACAACACCAGAAGAGGTTCGTCCACCCCTTAATTCCATTACACATGAAATCCACAAACTGCATGCCAGTAAAGCTAACGTGAGATGGAAAACTCACGATGGGCGTAGGAAAGCTAAACAAAGTGGCCGAAATACAACAAAAAACGCACTGAAGAGCTACTGAGCAAATCTAGAAAGGACATTGCAAGAATAACAGCAACACTTACAGGTCACTGGCGAATCGGAACACACGCCAGGAAAACAAACCTCCCCTTCAACCAACACTGCCGCAGCTGCAATGACCCACAGGAGGCAGAAACCCCCGAGCATCAGCTCTGCCACTGCCCAGCTCTAGGCAGGAGCAGACACAGATGGCTTGGGTCACATGAACTCGCGTCGCTAAACGATGTAGGATACATCGCAATAGATAAAATCCTAAACTTCCTAAACCCCAGCAAGTGGATTTAGGGGGTTTGGGAAAGATACACTCTTTAACACATAGTACATAAACATACTTCTGACGAGAAGGTACCCCCCCCCCCCCCCCCCTGTGTATCAATACGGAGCAAGCTCCAATTGAAGAGACTGGTTAATCCAGCTCGCCACCTGACCTACCTAATAGACCCATTTGTACTTTTTCAAAGTACTGGGTCTAAATATAGCGCAAGCTAACTTTGGCGCGCCAATGTTTGAATACCCTTGCAGACCCGACAGATTTTTTACAAAATTTGTTAAATGTTGATATTTAACCGATCGTTCCTATGGCAGCTATATGACATAGTTGTCCGACTTACACCAAATTTGGTCATCCTGTTTAAAACTTAATGAAACACACAATGTGTATATTTGGGTGACATATTTTGAGAAACAAAAAAGTTTTTCACACTAAATGTTGTTTTCGAACCGATCGTTCCTATGGCAGCTATATGATATAGTAGTCCGCTTTACACCAAATTTGGTCAGCCTGTTTAAAACTTAATCAAACACACAATGTGTATATTTGGTTGAAATATCTTGAGAAGCAAAAAAGTTTTTCATACTAAATGTTTATTTCCAACCGATGGTTTCTATGGCAGCTATATGATATAGTTATCCGATCCGGCCGGTTCCGATATATGTACTGCGTGCTGTAAAAAGACGGACCTGCACCAAATTTCATCAAGATAGCTTAAAAACTGAGAGACTAGTTTGCATAGAAACAGACAGACAGACAGACGGACAGACGAACATACGGACAGACGGACATTGCTATTTCGACTCAGCTCGTCGCCCTGATCGAATATATATACTTTATGGGGTCTGACACGCCTCCTTCAATGCGTTACAAACTTCGTGACAAAATTATAATACCTCTTCAAGGGTATAAATATAGCTCAAGCTAACTTTGGCGCGCCAAAGTTTGATACCCTTGCAGTGCCCTGTGTAAGCCGTCAGATTTTTTTACAAAATTTGTTGATTTTGAACAGATCGATCCTATGGCAGCTATATGATATAGTAGTCCGATTTACACCAAATTTGGTCAGCCTGTTTAGAATTTAATCAAACACACAATGTGTATATTTGGTTGAGATATTTTGAGAAACAAAAAAGTTTTTCATACTAAATGTTGTTTTCCAACCGATCGTTCCTATGGCAGCTATATGATATAGTAGTCTGATTTACACCAAATTTGGTAAGCATATATAAAACTCTATAGAACACACAATCTGTTAGTTTGGTAAAGATATCTTGAGAAACAAAAAGTTTTTCATACTAAATATTGATTTCGAACCGATCGTTCCTATGGCAGCTATATGATATAGTGATCCGATCCGGCCGGTTCCGACATATGTGCTGCGTGCAGCAAAGAGACGGATCTGTACCAAATTTTATCAAGATAGCTTCAAAACTGAGAGACTAGTTTGCATAGAAACAGACGGACACACGGACAGACGGACAGACAGACGGACATGGCTATATCGACTCAGCCCGTCGCCCTGATCAAGAATATATATACTTTATGGGGTCTGTGAGGCTTCCTTCAATGCGTTACACATTTCGTGACAAAAATATAATACCCTCTGCAAGGGTATAAAAAGTTATTCATACTACATATTGATTTCGAACCGATCGTTCCTATGGCAGCTATATGATATAGTTGTCCGATTTTTCCAAATTTGGTAAGGATGTAGGAAACTCAACAATCCGTGAGTTTGTGAGATATTTTGAGAAATAAAAAAGTTTTTCATACTAAATATTGATTTCGAACCGATCGTTCCTATGGCAGCTATATGATATAGTGATCCAATCCGGCCGGATCCGACATATGTACTGCGTGCAGCAAAAAGATGGACCTGTTCCAAGTTTCATCAAGATAGCTTCAAAACTGAGAGACTAGTTTGCATAGAAACAGAAAGACGGACAGACAGACGGACATGGCTATATCGACTTAGCTCGTCGTCCTGATCAAGAACATTTATACTTTATGGGGTCTGACACGCCTCCTTCAATGCGTTACAAACTTCGTGACAAAATTATAATACCCTCTGCAAGGGTATAAATATAGGGCAAGCTAACTTTGGCGCGCCAAAGTTTGGATACCCTTGCAGAGCCCTGCATAAGCCGTCCGATTTTTTACAAAATTTGTTATATGTTGATTTCGAACCGTTTGTTCATATGGCAGATATATGATATGGTAGTCCGATTTGCACCAAACTCGGTCAGACTATATAATTCTGCATCAATTTTGTTGAGATATCTTAAGAAACAAAAAAGTTTTTCCTACTAAGTGTTGATTTTAAGCCGATCGTTCCTATGGCAGCTATATGATATAGTTTTCCGATTTGAGCCAGATTTGGTAAGGATGTATGAAACTGTTTCAAACACACAATCTGTGAGTTTGGTTCAGATATATTCAGAAACAAAAAAGTTGTTCATACTATATGTTGATTCCGAACCGATCTTTCATATGGCAGCTATATGTTATAGTGATCCGATCCAGCCAGTTCCGACATATGTACTGAGTGCAGCAAAAATACGGACCCGTACCAAGTTTCATCAAGATAGCTTAAAAAGTGAGACACTAGTTTGCATAGAAACAGACGGACAGACAGACAGACAGACAGACAGACAGACAGACAGACAGACGGACATGGCTATATCGACTCAGCTCGTCGCCCTGATCAAGTAAAAAAATCATGTAAAAACATAATCCAACTTTAACTACCTGTGGAAAATAGATATACTGCTCGATTTTTCTGTTAAACGCTTATTGAATTTTTTCGATGTCTCATTTGTATCAAAAGATATAATTTCGCAAATAAAAAACTCAAAATGGCCCACTGCGCGCCGTTGGATTTATTTCTTGTTGTGTTTCTCTTGCTTTTATTTTATATATTAAACGTATTGAATTTACCTTTATGAACTTTGAATATATGTTAAAATGCAAGTTCAGGCAATAAATTGTAGTGTTGTTGTTGGATAATAATTTGAAAATGTCTTTGAGTTCTATTGGTTTGATTTTTAGACCCTGTACTTTAGAAAAGTACAAAAGGGTCTATTACGTTTGTCGAAAATAAAAAGTGCGTAACAGGCAGAAGGAGGCATCAACAGCCTAATCGATTTAGCCATGTCCGTCTGTATGTCTGTCCGTCTGTCCTTTTTTGTGTCGCCTAGATCTCAGAGACCATAGGAGCTAGAGCCACCAAATTTGGCATGTAGGTTAATCTATATTTCCGATTGATCAACTTTGTTTTAGATTTTTGCCGCGCCCCCCTCAGCCCACGGAAGCTGAAATACAAAATTTCGAAGTCGAATTACAAGAGCACCTTTGATGCTTGGTTTTTGGTACATATAATAAACACTCAAGTCCAAACCTTTCCTAAAAAATTCTTTTCAATCGGATAATAAACGCGGAAGTTATTCAACTAACAATGTGATTAGCTTATCTTCGTAGTGACGCCATCTCTTGAATGGTACGCAACATTGATGAACAGTCTATAGTGAACGGTTTGTACAAAAGTACAAATGGGTCTATTAAGTTTGTCCAAAAAAATTTTGCTTAACAGGCAGAAGAAGGCGTGGCAGACCCATAAAGTATATATATTCTTGATCAGCATCATCATCCGAGTCGATATAGTCATGTCCGCCTGTCTGTCTGTCCATTTTTGTGTCATGTAGGTTAGTCTATATCTCTCATTGATCAAGATTGTTTTAGATAGTTGCCACGCCCCTCTCCGCCCCCGAAAATTGAAATACAAAATTTCACAGTCGAATTACAAGAGCATGATGCTGAAAATTTCATTCCAATCGGAAAATTAACGCGGAAGTTATTCAGCTAACAATGTTACGTTCAAAAGGAAGAAGAAGAAACGCTAGCGACCTCTGTGTTTATTAACTTATCTTCGTAGTGGCGCCATCTATTGATTGGTACACAACATTGACGAACAGTCTATAGTGAACGGTTTGCACTCAAAAAGTACAGGGTCTCCTACCGTAATGCTGCTGTTCTTGGCGGCGATGGGGCTTGAGTTTTCAGTTGATGTCAAAATTGAATAATTCGAAATCGCTTACATTGGGGAAAACCGGCGAGCAGGAGCGTGGTCTCTGGCTGAAAGCTGAATTACGCTGCAATTTGGTATCACGGGTTGACAAGTACGAGCAGAACCCATTTCTCCGGTCGTTAGACTTGCTTCGCTCTTTTTCTCGATCATTGCTCCACTCACTTTGTCGCTTTTTAGCTCCACATTCTGCCATTTTGTGTTCTGCTTTTACAAAAATGGCACGTGATGCTTGATGGACTTGCTTTCTTGTGATTAGACTCTTTCAAATCCTCACCATACTACATGACACTCGCTTTCAGTCGGACGGCTGTTCAGCAAGCTTAAAACGCAAGTTTAGCTGGTTTAGTTTGGCAGTTTGAGCAGTGATTAATTAGCAGTGTAGCAGTGATTAAGAAATACATAGTCTGTACGTTTGGTACAAAGCAAAGCTCTTCATACAAAATTTTAATTTTCATCTGATTGTTTCAATTGTTGAAAACTGCTGTAAATGCGCGGCTTCACCTCGTGGAGAGAGAGTGAAAGCTCCGAGGTGAAGAGCGAGAGCTCTGTGCTGAAGTTGTGCAACCGACGCCAGCGCGTACCCGCCGAACGAAGGGCTCGAGGAATCAGCGATCGGAATTGAGAAAGGAGAGAAGTGTAAATTGGCGCGTCTGGCAAAAGGAGAGAAGCAGGGTAGTGCAAGTAGTTAGAATAATTAGGATAATTATCAATAGCATAAACAACAAGAATAAACTACACAACTAAACCGAACCCATCTGATTTTTATTAATATTTCCCTTCCTTAACTATTATCCGTAGTTAAAGAACGAGGATAGTTTCCCATTGGCCGTGCAAACAATTCCGGCAACCCATAACCCAGTAGTACTAACCTACAGTAGTAGTTGAGCAACGAGGTTAGATTCCCGTTGGCCGCGTGAACAATCCTGGAAAATAACAGTAGTTAGCGACCCTAACGGGCAGTCCGTGAAGCGCCGGTTGATACCCTGTGCAGCTACGAACTCCTTAGGGAAGTCCCACGTAATAGTGTGGTTGCAGTAAAAAATTAATATTAGTACTAGTATTTATAATATGCCCACACAACCGAACATTTCCCGCCTTCCCCCTTCACGTCCAGTATATTTACAAATTTCTTGTGAATAGTGCACCCAATCGGACTGAGATTTGAACCCCGGTTGAAAACTACTTTACAAGTGGCGCCCGAGGAGGGACGCTGGAGGTGTGAAAAGGGCGTGGTATAGTCGTGGCGTAAAAACCCACCCCTGTACCCAAACAAATGTAAGGCTGTAGGCAAATAAATAAATAGTGCATTAATAGAAATTACCCTTTAGTCGGACAAACTCCGCTATACCCTGCATTGTTGAGTTCTTTTTTTGACGCGACACAGCGTCGACAAGGGGAGAAGGAAAAAAGGAGAAGGGGGAATAAGTACAGTACGTACACACACGCGCTCACAGACGTACGATCAGCCGAGCCACGCGCGCATTCACACACGTACAGAGGCGCCAGCAGACCTAAGCTCTGCCCATAACGGCGCATCGCAGCCGACGTCGCGCAAGGCAGAAACACCGTCGTCTATCATGCAGTTTGTTGTAGTAGTTTCGCGAAGTGCGAATTTGCCCGAAAAGGGTCACTCGTTGGTCAAGGAAAAAGTACAGTGCGAGACTTGGACCAAAGAAAGGCGGAAGATATACAGTGGGCCGAAGGCCAGCCAATGCAGATAAAGTTGTTAGTAAACAGTGAACCGAAGGCCAATAATTACAACGAAAATATTTTTGTTGGTGAACTGTGGGCCGAAGGTCAATAATTACAACGAAAATATTTTTTTGGTGAACCGTGGGCCAATAGTTACAAGTAATATACCTGTTGTTGTATGCAGTGGGCCGAAGGCCAATAAGTACCAACACAATATTTTTTTTTTGGTGAACAGTGGGCCGAACGCCAAAAAAATTACTCCCAAAATATTTTTGCTTGTGTACAGTGGGCCGAAGGCCAATAATTATTAACAAAAAAATTTTTTTTGGTTGTACAGTGGGCTTAAGGCTAAAAATCATAAGCAAAATTTTGGTGTACAGTGGGCCGTAGGCCAGTGACAAGAAACGAAAAAAATAAATTGAAATATAGCGCAAGCTAACTTTGGCGCGCCAAAGTTTGGATACCCTTGCAGTGCCCCGTGTAAGCCGTCAGATTGTTTACAAAATTTGTTAAGTGTTGATTTTGAACCGATCGATCCTATGGCAGCTATATGATATAGTTATCCGATCCGGCCGGTTTCGACATATGTACTGCGTGCAGCAAAAAGACGGACCTGTACCAAGTTTCATCAAGATAGCTTCAAAACTGAGAGACTAGTTTGCATAGAAACAGACGGACAGACGGACAGACAGACGGACATGGCTATATCGACTCAGCTCGTCGCCCTGATCAAGAATATATATACTTTATGGGGTCTGTGAGGCTTCCTTCAATGCGTTACACATTTCGTGACAAAAATATAATGCCCTCTGCAAGGGTATAAAAATTGAAAATAATAAAAAGAAGGAGAAATGCGAACAAAAAGACGAGAAGCTCGGAAGACGAATACAGGACGCAAGAAAAAGAAGAAATAAAATTAAGATGGTGGAAAAAGGTGAGTCCCAGAATCCGCGTGTGGGTGTGCGTTGGATCCACCAACGCCTCAAGGAGGAACTGGTGCTCATAGCCCAAGAGTTCGGACTCGACAAAGAAGGCGGACTGGAGGTGGCTATGCAAATTTGTTCAGGACGGTGGCCATTCACCTGAGACATGGGCTCGGTACGAGGCGTGGTTCACGAAGCTGTTGGAACCCTTAGCCGCTTGCAGTAAGTCTCACATGGGCGCCCGCCTCCATCAGAAATCAGAGTCGGATCTGAGAGTGTTCATCTCCACGATCCCCAGGCCCTTCTAACAAACCACGTGGTGGGTAGTACCCGATATCAGAGTAGGGACAGTGCATGATCCCCCGGTTTACCAACAATTTCCCGCGAGGCCCCCAAAGGAGTAGCAGAACAAGTCCGCAAGTGGGGTATGAGATATGAAGGAAAGACTGACCCACTGAGACTCTAGAAGAGCAAGCCGTCGCCCACGGCATTGATCTGGAGCACCTGCCGCGATTATGTCCGAAGAGTTTGTAGATAGGGCTTCTCGCTGGTTCCAAACATGTGGATTGAGGAACAAACGTTGGGAAGATTTTAGAACTGGTTTTCTAGAATTTTATTTGCCGCCGCGTTTCTTTGAGCGACTGGAAGATCAAATTAGGTCCCGCCGAAGGGGGAAGAATTTAAGGATTATCTTATTGATCTCCGGGAATTAATGCGTCATACAGGCTACGATGTGGCGCGAGAACTACATCGAGCATATGAAAATACCGCGCCAGAGTATCGCTTCTATATACGTCGGCACGACTTTACAACACTCTCCCAGTTAATTCAGATTCAGGAGGGGGGTCGCATCGTCGCAATGGTGGGGTTTGGAGGGCAGATCATGCCAGCCACCATTGACGCAACACGCAGCTTTATGAGTAAAGAGTGTGTACGCAAGCGGGCGATCCGAGGAGAAACCCAGGAGGTCCAGTCACGGATTCGATTAGCGGATGGGTCGACATATGAGGTTGAGAGGTTACTAAGGGTGGACGTATGCCTAGCTGGTAGGGTAATAAGTATGCCAATGCTTATCATGCCTTCCATGCTGGACCACATCATCCTTGGTATGGACTTCTTGTGCGCCATGGGGACGACGTTGCAAACTGGCAACGCCCGCCTTGTGCTAGAGGTGGTGGTTTTGCCAGTTGCAAAACCGGAGCTACCGGCTGATAACGGAGAGACGGTAAAATGTGTCCTGATCCCAGTAGGGGGAACACTTGCCCGACATAGGTGCAGAAGAGCACGAAGGCGGAATAGAGCAAAAAAGTGCCGGAAGGGCAAGATAATCGGGTTGAGACTGGCCCCGATGTCTTAATATTAAGTGGCGGTGAGAAAAGGGAAACCGGAACATGGTCTGTGGAGGAAGGATCCCCATCTGAGCTCGCGATGGTGGATATGGGTCAGGAGGAGGAGACGGAATCCCCGATGGAGGAGGCAGGGTGGCCTGAGGACCTGGAAGCAGAACTACGGGAGTTCTTGGAACCGCAACTGGCACTCTTCGACAACCATGCCCACTCTATCCCGGATGCTAATCCTGTCCCTCGGATCAATCACATCCTTGAGAGGTTAAGATATGCTCGTTTTATATCAACGCTGGACCTGAAGCAGGGTTATTGGCAGCTATAGTAGAGAGTGCACGGCGCTTACGGTGCCAGGAAGGGGTTTGTTCCATTTGCGTGTGATGCCATTTGGGTTGCATTCCGATTGTGCAACGTTCCAACAAGCATAAGACACCGTGATTGGGTCGGATATGGAGCCCCACGCGCTTGCGTACTTGGACGACATAGTTGTGATAGGTAGCACCAAGGAACAACACATAGCCAGCCTAAGAGAGGTCTTCCGGCGGTTGAGAGCCGCTAACCTGAAGCTAAACAGAAAGTAATGTAGTTTCTTACGAAAGAGGCTGGTTTATCTGGGTCATGTAATTAGTGAGGAATGCATTTTCACAGATCTCGCAAAAGTCGAGGCAATCCTGAGCCTTAGGGCTCCCTCTACTTGCAAGGAGTTACGACGGCGCTTAGGTATGGCGTCTTGATACAGACGCTTCGTACCGAATTTTGTTGCACTAGTACAGCCCATGACCCTCCTCCTTAAGAAAGGCCGTAAGTGGATTTGGGGAGAGGAACAGGAGGAGTCACGACGAACTGAAAAAAAAGCTGCCAACCACGCCTGTTCTTGCATGTCCCGACTTTTCCGTAAAAGTTTGTACTACAGACTGACGCGAGTGACTACGGATTAGACGCCGTCCTGACGCAGACCGTGGACGGAGAGGAACGAGTCATAGCATATGCCAGCCGCAAGTTGTTGAAGGCGGAGTTAAACTACTCGGCGACGGAAAAAGAGTGCCTAACCATCGTGTGGTCGATAAGGAAGCTACAGTGTTACCTAGAAGGCTACCGATTCGATGTGGTGACGGACCACCTGGCTCTCAAGTGGTTTAACTCCATAGAAAGTATAACCGGTCGAAGTGCGCGATGGGCACTGGAAATACAGCAGTTCCAGTTTGATGTCCACTACCGCCGCGGGATATTAAACGTAGTGGCTGATGCGCTTTCGAGGCACCCTCCCGAGATCTGTCAACAGGCGGTATAGGCCAAGGCAGACTGCAAATAGATCTCGAATCGGCCAAATTCGCCGATTATACCCAAGAGAACGGATGATGAGGAATTCATAGATAGAAGACGAGTGCTACGGGAATGCCACGACGCTCCCTCTGCTGGATATCAAGGGTTGTGGAAGACGATACATCGACTGCCGCAAAGGTATTATTGGCCAGGGATGCAGCCAGGTATGTGAAGTGTTGCGAATTGTGCCAAAAGTTTTAAACAAAGCAGCATAAACCGGCCGGCCAGATGTTGACGAGACATGTCGGTGATTTGCGCAGATTTCGTTCGTCCCCTCCCCGTTCTAAGCACGGTAATACTATGTTGTTAATATTTCACGACGCGTATTCAAAATTGGTGGAGCTAGTGCCAATGAGGAGAGCAACTTCGGCACAACTACAGAAAGCATTCCGGGAACGAATCTTGAGCAGGTTCAGAGTGCCTAAGAAGTTCGTTTGTGACAACGGGGTGCAGTTCACAAGGAAGAACTACCGGACATTTTTGGAATCCTTAGGCGTGGAAATGCAGCATGCAGCGACGTATTGTCCGCAGGAGAGCCCCGACGAGGTTACTCTGGCTCGGCGACTAGCGTCCTTAGCCCAAAGGAGAGGGAGGGCTACAATCCAATTGCAGCGATCAATTGTAAATTCTCTATCTATATATATAAAACTCTTTGTCCTGACTGACTGACTGACTGACTGACTGACTTAGTCATCACGCTGTAGGCCAAACGGTTCAAGATATTGAGATGAAATTTTTACACAACATAGCTGAGACATAATTATCGTGCAATAAGACGGGATTTTTTGATATCCCCACTGGAAGGGGCTAAATGGGGAGTCAAAGGTCAAAATTGCTTAGTATGAAATTTTTTTTTGTTTTTTGAGCTATCTTAACCAAACTAACAGATTATGTATTTCTTACTCACTGCTACATCCTGAGAAAATTTGGTCAAGATCGGACCACTATATAATATAGCTGCCATATAGCTGCCATAACCAGATGCAAATTAAAACTTTGTATGAAGATCTTTGTTATTTTTTGAGATATCTCAACCAAACTCACAGATTATGTATATCTTACTCATTTCTACATCCTGAGAAAATTTGGTCAAGATCGGACCACTATATAATATAGCTGGCATAGGAACAACCAGATGCAAATTAAAACTTTGTATGAAGATCTTTGTTATTTTTTGAGATATCTCAACCAAACTCACAGATTATAAATTTCGTACTCACTGCTACATCCTGAGAAAATTTGGTCAAGATCGGACCACTATATCATATAGCTGCCATAGGAACAACCAGATGCAAATTAAAACTTTGTATGAAGATATTTGTTATTTTTTGAGATATCTCCACCAAACTCACAGATTATGGATTTCGTACTCACTGCTACATCCTGAGAAAATTTGGTCAAGATCGGACCACTATATCATATAGCTGCCATAGGAACAACCAGATGCAAATTAAAACTTTGTATGAAGATCTTTGTTATTTTTTGAGATATCTCAACCAAACTCACAGATTATGGATTTCGTACTAACTGCTACATCCTGAGAAAATTTGGTCAAGATCGGACCACTATATCATATAGCTGGCATAGGAACAACCAGATGCAAATTAAAACTTTGTATGAAGATCTTTGTTATTTTTTGAGA
This sequence comes from Drosophila testacea, assembly GCA_035043265.1. Classification (NCBI taxonomy): domain Eukaryota; kingdom Metazoa; phylum Arthropoda; class Insecta; order Diptera; family Drosophilidae; genus Drosophila; species Drosophila testacea. The sequence goes on along the minus strand of JAWNND010000689.1, from coordinate 79,511 downwards.
TATCTCCACCAAACTCACAGATTATGGATTTCGTACTCACTGCTACATCCTGAGAAAATTTGGTCAAGATCGGACCACTATATCATATAGCTGCCATAGGAACAACCAGATGCAAATTAAAACTTTGTATGAAGATCTTTGTTATTTTTTGAGATATCTCAACCAAACTCACAGATTATGGATTTCGTACTCACTGCTACATCCTGAGAAAATTTGGTCAAGATCGGACCACTATATCATATAGCTGCCATAGGAAAAACCAGATGCAAATTAAAACTTTGTATGAAGATCTTTGTTATTTTTTGAGATATCTCAACCAAACTCACAGATTATAAATTTTGTACTCACTGCTACGTCCTGAGAAAATTTGGTCAAGATCGGACCACTATATCATATAGCTGCCATAGGAACAACCAGATGCAAATTAAAACTTTGTATGAAGATCTTTGTATTTTTTGAGATATCTTAACCAAACTCACAGATTATGTATTTTTTCTCACTGCTACATCCTGAGAAAATTTGGTCAAGATCGGGCCACTATATCATATAGCTGCCATAGGAACAACCAGATGCAAATTAAAACTTTGTATGAAGATCTTTGTTATTTTTTGAGATATCTCAACCAAACTCACAGATTATGTATTTCCTACTCACTGCTACATCCTGAGAAAATTTGGTCAAGATCGGACCACTATATCATATAACTGCCATAGGAACAACCAGATGCAAATTAAAACTTTGTATGAAGATCTGAAGAGGTTAAGATATGCTCGTTTTATATCAACGCTGGACCTGAAGCAGGGTTATTGGCAGCTATAGTAGAGAGTGCACGGCGCTTACGGTGCCAGGAAGGGGTTTGTTCCATTTGCGTGTGATGCCATTTGGGTTGCATTCCGATTGTGCAACGTTCCAACAAGCATAAGACACCGTGATTGGGTCGGATATGGAGCCCCACGCGCTTGCGTACTTGGACGACATAGTTGTGATAGGTAGCACCAAGGAACAACACATAGCCAGCCTAAGAGAGGTCTTCCGGCGGTTGAGAGCCGCTAACCTGAAGCTAAACAGAAAGTAATGTAGTTTCTTACGAAAGAGGCTGGTTTATCTGGGTCATGTAATTAGTGAGGAATGAATTTTCACAGATCTCGCAAAAGTCGAGGCAATCCTGAGCCTTAGGGCTCCCTCTACTTGCAAGGAGTTACGACGGCGCTTAGGTATGGCGTCTTGATACAGACGCTTCGTACCGAATTTTGTTGCACTAGTACAGCCCATGACCCTCCTCCTTAAGAAAGGCCGTAAGTGGATTTGGGGAGAGGAACAGGAGGAGTCACGACGAACTGAAAAAAAAGCTGCCAACCACGCCTGTTCTTGCATGTCCCGACTTTTCCGTAAAAGTTTGTACTACAGACTGACGCGAGTGACTACGGATTAGACGCCGTCCTGACGCAGACCGTGGACGGAGAGGAACGAGTCATAGCATATGCCAGCCGCAAGTTGTTGAAGGCGGAGTTAAACTACTCGGCGACGGAAAAAGAGTGCCTAACCATCGTGTGGTCGATAAGGAAGCTACAGTGTTACCTAGAAGGCTACCGATTCGATGTGGTGACGGACCACCTGGCTCTCAAGTGGTTTAACTCCATAGAAAGTATAACCGGTCGAAGTGCGCGATGGGCACTGGAAATACAGCAGTTCCAGTTTGATGTCCACTACCGCCGCGGGATATTAAACGTAGTGGCTGATGCGCTGTCGAGGCACCCTCCCGAGATCTGTCAACAGGCGGTATAGGCCAAGGCAGACTGCAAATAGATCTCGAATCGGCCAAATTCGCCGATTATACCCAAGAGAACGGATGATGAGGAATTCATAGATAGAAGACGAGTGCTACGGGAATGCCACGACGCTCCCTCTGCTGGATATCAAGGGTTGTGGAAGACGATACATCGACTGCCGCAAAGGTATTATTGGCCAGGGATGCAGCCAGGTATGTGAAGTGTTGCGAATTGTGCCAAAAGTTTTAAACAAAGCAGCATAAACCGGCCGGCCAGATGTTGACGAGACATGTCGGTGATTTGCGCAGATTTCGTTCGTCCCCTCCCCGTTCTAAGCACGGTAATACTATGTTGTTAATATTTCACGACGCGTATTCAAAATTGGTGGAGCTAGTGCCAATGAGGAGAGCAACTTCGGCACAACTACAGAAAGCATTCCGGGAACGAATCTTGAGCAGGTTCAGAGTGCCTAAGAAGTTCGTTTGTGACAACGGGGTGCAGTTCACAAGGAAGAACTACCGGACATTTTTGGAATCCTTAGGCGTGGAAATGCAGCATGCAGCGACGTATTGTCCGCAGGAGAGCCCCGACGAGGTTACTCTGGCTCGGCGACTAGCGTCCTTAGCCCAAAGGAGAGGGAGGGCTACAATCCAATTGCAGCGATCAATTGTAAATTCTCTATCTATATATATAAAACTCTTTGTCCTGACTGACTGACTGACTGACTGACTGACTGACTGACTTAGTCATCACGCTGTAGGCCAAACGGTTCAAGATATTGAGATGAAATTTTTACACAACATAGCTGAGACATAATTATCGTGCAATAAGACGGGATTTTTTGATATCCCCACTGGAAGGGGCTAAATGGGGAGTCAAAGGTCAAAATTGCTTAGTATGAAATTTTTTTTTGTTTTTTGAGCTATCTTAACCAAACTAACAGATTATGTATTTCTTACTCACTGCTACATCCTGAGAAAATTTGGTCAAGATCGGACCACTATATAATATAGCTGCCATATAGCTGCCATAACCAGATGCAAATTAAAACTTTGTATGAAGATCTTTGTTATTTTTTGAAATATCTCAACCAAACTCACAGATTATGTATATCTTACTCATTTCTACATCCTGAGAAAATTTGGTCAAGATCGGACCACTATATAATATAGCTGGCATAGGAACAACCAGATGCAAATTAAAACTTTGTATGAAGATCTTTGTTATTTTTTGAGATATCTCAACCAAACTCACAGATTATAAATTTCGTACTCACTGCTACATCCTGAGAAAATTTGGTCAAGATCGGACCACTATATCATATAGCTGCCATAGGAACAACCAGATGCAAATTAAAACTTTGTATGAAGATCTTTGTTATTTTTTGAGATATCTCAACCAAACTCACAGATTATGTATTTCTTACTCACTGCTACATCCTGAGAAAATTTGGTCAAGATCGGACCACTATATCATATAGCTGCCATAGGAACAACCAGATGCAAATTAAAACTTTGTATGAAGATCTTTGTTATTTTTTAAGATATCTCAACCAAACTCACAGATTATGGATTTCGTACTCACTGCTACATCCTGAGAAAATTTGGTCAAGATCGGACCACTATATCATATAGCTGGCATAGGAACAACCAGATGCAAATTAAAACTTTGTATGAAGATCTTTGTTATTTTTTGAGATATCTCCACCAAACTCACAGATTATGGATTTCGTACTCACTGCTACATCCTGAGAAAATTTGGTCAAGATCGGACCACTATATCATATAGCTGCCATAGGAACAACCAGATGCAAATTAAAACTTTGTATGAAGATCTTTGTTATTTTTTGAGATATCTCAACCAAACTCACAGAGGCAAATTAAAACTTTGTATGAAGGTCTGTGTTATTTTTTGAGATATCTCAACCAAACTCACAGATTATGTATTTCTTACTCACTGCTACATCCTGAGAAAATTTGGTCAAAATCGGATCACTATATCGTATAGCTGCCATAGGAACAGTGGCTTTTAATGCTATTAATAAACAATCAAAAGAAGATGGACAAGGGGACGGGGAGGGAGGGGTGTTACGATTCATTTGTGTTGCGGCTTTCAAAATCAATTTTCAGTATATGGCACTGTTACTCGCTCTTGCTGCAATAATCCAATTGCAGCGAAAACTTTAAAACAGCGAGCAGCGAAAATGTAAATTCTCTATCTATATATATAAAACTCTTTGTCCTGACTGACTGAGTGACTGACTGACTTAGTCATCACGCTGTAGGCCAAACGGTTCAAGATATTGAGATGCAATTTTTACACAACATAGCTGAGACATAATTATCGTGCAATATGACGGGATTTTTTGATATCCCCACTGGAAGGGGCTAAAATGGGGGGTCAAAGGTCAAAATTGCTTAGTATGAAATTTTTTTTGTTTTTTGAGCTATCTTAACCAAACTCACAGATTATGTATTTCTTACTCACTGCTACATCCTGAGAAAATTTGGTCAAGATCGGACCACTATATCATATAGCTGGCATAGGAACAACCAGATGCAAATTAAAACTTTGTATGAAGATCTTTGTTATTTTTTGAGATATCTCAACCAAACTCACAGATTATGGATTTCGTACTCACTGCTACATCCTGAGAAAATTTGGTCAAGATCGGACCACTATATCATATAGCTGCCATAGGAACAACCAGATGCAAATTAAAACTTTGTATGAAGATCTTTGTTATTTTTTGAGATATCTCAACCAAACTCACAGATTATGTATTTCTTACTCACTGCTACATCCTGAGAAAATTTGGTCAAGATCGGACCACTATATCATATAGCTGCCATAGGAACAACCAGATGCAAATTAAAACTTTGTATGAAGATCTTTGTTATTTTTTGAGATATCTCAACCAAACTCACAGATTATGGATTTCGTACTAACTGCTACATCCTGAGAAAATTTGGTCAAGATCGGACCACTATATCATATAGCTGCCATAGGAACAACCAGATGCAAATTAAAACTTTGTGAAGATCTTTGTTATTTTTGAGATATCTCAACCAACTCACAGAGGCAAATTAAAACTTTGTATGAAGGTCTGGATTTTTTGAGATATCTCAACCAAACTCACAGATTATGTATTTCTTACTCACTGCTACATCCTGAGAAAATTTGGTCAAAATCGGATCACTATATCGTATAGCTGCCATAGGAACAGTGGCTTTTAATGCTATTAATAAACAATCAAAAGAAGATGGACAAGGGGACGGGGAGGAGGGGTGTTACGATTCATTTGTGTTGCGGCTTTCAAAATCAATTTTCAGTATATGGCACTGTTACTCGCTCTTGCTGCAATAATCCAATTGCAGCGAAAACTTTAAAACAGCGAGCAGCGAAAATGTAAATTCTCTATCTATATATATAAAACTCTTTGTCCTGACTGACTGAGTGACTGACTGACTTAGTCATCACGCTGTAGGCCAAACGGTTCAAGATATTGAGATGCAATTTTTACACAACATAGCTGAGACATAATTATCGTGCAATATGACGGGATTTTTGATATCCCCACTGGAAGGGGCTAAAATGGGGGGTCAAAGGTCAAAATTGCTTAGTATGAAATTTTTTTTGTTTTTGAGCTATCTTAACCAAACTCACAGATTATGTATTTCTTACTCACTGCTACATCCTGAGAAAATTTGGTCAAGATCGGACCACTATATCATATAGCTGGCATAGGAACAACCAGATGCAAATTAAAACTTTGTATGAAGATCTTTGTTATTTTTTGAGATATCTCAACCAAACTCACAGATTATGGATTTCGTACTCACTGCTACATCCTGAGAAAATTTGGTCAAGATCGGACCACTATATCATATAGCTGCCATAGGAAAAACCAGATGCAAATTAAAACTTTGTATGAAGATCTTTGTTATTTTTTGAGATATCTCAACCAAACTCACAGATTATGTATTTCTTACTCACTGCTACATCCTGAGAAAATTTGGTCAAGATCGGACCACTATATCATATAGCTGCCATAGGAACAACCAGATGCAAATTAAAACTTTGTATGAAGATCTTTGTTATTTTTTGAGATATCTCAACCAAACTCACAGATTATGGATTTCGTACTCACTGCTACATCCTGAAAAAATTTGGTCAAGATCGGACCACTATATCATATAGCTGCCATAGGAACAACCAGATGCAAATTAAAACTTTGTATGAAGATCTTTGTTATTTTTTGAGATATCTCAACCAAACTCACAGATTATGGATTTCGTACTCACTGCTACATCCTGAGAAAATTTGGTCAAGATCGGACCACTATATCATATAGCTGCCATAGGAACAACCAGATGCAAATTAAAACTTTGTATGAAGATCTTTGTTATTTTTGAGATATCTCAACCAAACTCACAGATTATGTATTTCTTACTCACTGCTACATCCTGAGAAAATTTGGTCAAGATCGGACCACTATATCATATAGCTGCCATAGGAACAACCAGATGCAAATTAAAACTTTGTATGAAGATCTTTGTTATTTTTGAGATATCTCAACCAAACTCACAGATTATGTATTTCTTACTCACTGCTACATCCTGAGAAAATTTGGTCAAGATCGGACCACTATATCATATAGCTGCCATAGGAACAACCAGATGCAAATTAAAACTTTGTATGAAGATCTTTGTTATTTTTGAGATATCTCAACCAAACTCACAGATTATGTATTTCTTACTCACTGCTACATCCTGAGAAAATTTGGTCAAGATCGGACCACTATATCATATAGCTGCCATAGGAACAACCAGATGCAAATTAAAACTTTGTATGAAGATCTTTGTTATTTTTGAGATATCTCAACCAAACTCACAGATTATGTATTTCTTACTCACTGCTACATCCTGAGAAAATTTGGTCAAGATCGGACCACTATATCATATAGCTGCCATAGGAACAACCAGATGCAAATTAAAACTTTGTATGAAGATCTTTGTTATTTTTTGAGATATCTCAACCAAACTCACAGATTATGTATTTTTACTCACTGCTACATTCTAAGAAAATTTGGTCAAGATCGGACCACTATATCATATAGCTGCCATAGGAACAACCAGATGCAAATTAAAACTTTGTATGAAGATCTGTGTTATTTTTTGAGATATCTCAACCAAACTCACAGATTATGTATTTCTTTCTCACTGCTACATCCTGAGAAAATTTGGTCAAGATCGGGCCACTATATCATATAGCTGCCATAGGAACAACCAGATGCAAATTAAAACTTTGTATGAAGATCTTTGTTATTTTTTGAGATATCTCAACCAAACTCACAGATTATGGATTTCGTACTAACTGCTACATCCTGAGAAAATTTGGTCAAGATCGGACCACTATATCATATAGCTGCCATAGGAACAACCAGATGCAAATTAAAACTTTGTATGAAGATCTTTGTTATTTTTGAGATATCTCAACCAAACTCACAGAGGCAAATTAAAACTTTGTATGAAGGTCTGTGTTATTTTTTGAGATATCTCAACCAAACTCACAGATTATGTATTTCTTACTCACTGCTACATCCTGAGAAAATTTGGTCAAAATCGGATCACTATATCGTATAGCTGCCATAGGAACAGTGGCTTTTAATGCTATTAATAAACAATCAAAAGAAGATGGACAAGGGGACGGGGAGGGAGGGGTGTTACGATTCATTTGTGTTGCGGCTTTCAAAATCAATTTTCAGTATATGGCACTGTTACTCGCTCTTGCTGCAATAATCCAATTGCAGCGAAAACTTTAAAACAGCGAGCAGCGAAAATGTAAATTCTCTATCTATATATATAAAACTCTTTGTCCTGACTGACTGAGTGACTGACTGACTTAGTCATCACGCTGTAGGCCAAACGGTTCAAGATATTGAGATGCAATTTTTACACAACATAGCTGAGACATAATTATCGTGCAATATGACGGGATTTTTTGATATCCCCACTGGAAGGGGCTAAAATGGGGGGTCAAAGGTCAAAATTGCTTAGTATGAAATTTTTTTTGTTTTTTGAGCTATCTTAACCAAACTCACAGATTATGTATTTCTTACTCACTGCTACATCCTGAGAAAATTTGGTCAAGATCGGACCACTATATCATATAGCTGGCATAGGAACAACCAGATGCAAATTAAAACTTTGTATGAAGATCTTTGTTATTTTTGAGATATCTCAACCAAACTCACAGATTATGGATTTCGTACTCACTGCTACATCCTGAGAAAATTTGGTCAAGATCGGACCACTATATCATATAGCTGCCATAGGAAAAACCAGATGCAAATTAAAACTTTGTATGAAGATCTTTGTTATTTTTTGAGATATCTCAACCAAACTCACAGATTATGTATTTTTTACTCACTGCTACATTCTAAGAAAATTTGGTCAAGATCGGACCACTATATCATATAGCTGCCATAGGAACAACCAGATGCAAATTAAAACTTTGTATGAAGATCTGTGTTATTTTTTGAGATATCTCAACCAAACTCACAGATTATGTATTTCTTTCTCACTGCTACATCCTGAGAAAATTTGGTCAAGATCGGGCCACTATATCATATAGCTGCCATAGGAACAACCAGATGCAAATTAAAACTTTGTATGAAGATCTTTGTTATTTTTTGAGATATCTCAACCAAACTCACAGATTATGGATTTCGTACTAACTGCTACATCCTAAGAAAATTTGGTCAAGATCGGACCACTATATCATATAGCTGCCATAGGAACAACCAGATGCAAATTAAAACTTTGTATGAAGATCTTTGTTATTTTTTGAGATATCTCAACCAAACTCACAGAGGCAAATTAAAACTTTGTATGAAGGTCTGTGTTATTTTTTGAGATATCTCAACCAAACTCACAGATTATGTATTTCTTACTCACTGCTACATCCTGAGAAAATTTGGTCAAAATCGGATCACTATATCGTATAGCTGCCATAGGAACAGTGGCTTTTAATGCTATTAATAAACAATCAAAAGAAGATGGACAAGGGGACGGGGAGGGAGGGGTGTTACGATTCATTTGTGTTGCGGCTTTCAAAATCAATTTTCAGTATATGGCACTGTTACTCGCTCTTGCTGCAATAATCCAATTGCAGCGAAAACTTAAAAACAGCGAGCAGCGAAAATGTAAATTCTCTATCTATATATATAAAACTCTTTGTCCTGACTGACTGAGTGACTGACTGACTTAGTCATCACGCTGTAGGCCAAACGGTTCAAGATATTGAGATGCAATTTTTACACAACATAGCTGAGACATAATTATCGTGCAATATGACGGGATTTTTTGATATCCCCACTGGAAGGGGCTAAAATGGGGGGTCAAAGGTCAAAATTGCTTAGTATGAAATTTTTTTTGTTTTTTGAGCTATCTTAACCAAACTCACAGATTATGTATTTCTTACTCACTGCTACATCCTGAGAAAATTTGGTCAAGATCGGACCACTATATCATATAGCTGGCATAGGAACAACCAGATGCAAATTAAAACTTTGTATGAAGATCTTTGTAATTTTTTGAGATATCTCAACCAAACTCACAGATTATAAATTTTGTACTCACTGCTACGTCCTGAGAAAATTTGAGTCAAGATCGGGCCACTATATCATATAGCTGCCATAGGAACAACCAGATGCAAATTAAAACTTTGTATGAAGATCTTTGTTATTTTTTGAGATATCTTAACCAAACTCACAGATTATGTATTTCTTTCTCACTGCTACATCCTGAGAAAATTTGGTCAAGATCGGGCCACTATATCATATAGCTGCCATAGGAACAACCAGATGCAAATTAAAACTTTGTATGAAGATCTTTGTTATTTTTTGAGATATCTCAACCAAACTCACAGATTATGGATTTCGTACTCACTGCTACATCCTGAGAAAATTTGGTCAAGATCGGACCACTATATCATTTAGCTGCCATAGGAACAACCAGATGCAAATTAAAACTTTGTATGAAGATCTTTGTTATTTTTTGAGATATCTCAACCAAACTCACAGATTATGGATTTCGTACTAACTGCTACATCCTGAGAAAATTTGGTCAAGATCGGACCACTATATCATATAGCTGCCATAGGAACAACCAGATGCAAATTAAAACTTTGTATGAAGATCTTTGTTATTTTTTAAGATATCTCAACCAAACTCACAGATTATGTATTTTTTACTCACTGCTACATTCTGAGAAAATTTGGTCAAGATCGGATCACTATATCATATAGCTGCCATAGGAACAACCAGATGCAAATTAAAACTTTGTATGAAGATCTTTGTTATTTTTTGAGATATCTCAACCAAACTCACAGATTATGTATTTCTTTCTCACTGCTACATCCTGAGAAAATTTGGTCAAGATCGGGCCACTATATCATATAGCTGCCATAGGAACAACCAGATGCAAATTAAAACTTTGTATGAAGATCTTTGTTATTTTTTGAGATATCTCAACCAAACTCACAGATTATGGATTTCGTACTAACTGCTACATCCTGAGAAAATTTGGTCAAGATCGGGACACTATATCATATAGCTGCCATAGGAACAACCAGATGCAAATTTAAACTTTGTATGAAGATCTTTGTTATTTTTTGAGATATCTCAACCAAACTCACAGATTATGTATTTTTGACTCACTGCTACATCCTAAGAAAATTTGGTCAAGATCGGATCACTATATCATATAGCTGGCATAGGAACAACCAGATGCAAATTAAAACTTTGTATGAAGATCTTTGTTATTTTTGAGATATCTTAACCAAACTCACAGATTATCTATTTCTTTCTCACTGCTACATCCTGAGAAAATTTGGTCAAGATCGGGCCACTATATCATATAGCTGCCATAGGAACAACCAGATGCAAATTAAATCTTTGTATGAAGATCTTTGTTATTTTTGAGATATCTCAACCAAACTCACAGATTATGTATTTCTTACTCACTGCTACATCCTGAGAAAATTGGTCAAGATCGGACCACTATATCATATAGCTGCCATAGGAACAACCAGATGCAAATTAAAACTTTGTATGAAGATCTTTGTTATTTTTGAGATATCTCAACCAAACTCACAGATTATGGATTTCGTACTCACTGCTACATCCTGAGAAAATTTGGTCAAGATCGGATCACTATATCGTATAGCTGCCATAGGAACAGTGGCTTTTAATGCTATTAATAAACAATCAAAAGAAGATGGACAAGGGATGGGGGAGGGGGCGGTGGAGGGGGGTGTTACGATTCATTTGTGTTGCGGCTTTCAAAATCAATTTTCAGTATATAGCACTGTTACTCGCTCTTGCTGCAATTATCCAATTGCAGCGAAAACTTTAAAACAGAGAGCAGCGAAAATGTAAATTCTCTATATTATATAAAGTACTACTTATTACTATTATCTTAAGTCCAACTACAGGGAAAAATTGAATTTACAATTCCCGCTATCTAATTAGAAATGACATAAGGTCTGTCTATAGCTGTGAGAAATGTTTCCTATTTTCACTTCACATTTTTCCCCGAGATTTCAGCGAGCGTAGCGAGCCGGGGTTGGCGAGCGAAGCGAGCATGGGGCAAAGTCCCTAGTATTATATAAAGTACTACTTAATACAACATATTATTTTAATTCCAATTACAGGGAAAAATTGAATTTACAATTCCCGCTATCTGGCTATAGCTGGGAGAAATGTTCCCTACTTTCACTTCACATTTCTCCCAGCTATAGCCAGACAGCGGGAATTTTAAATTCAATTTTTCCCTGCAATCGGACTTAAAATAATATTATTTTGTATAAGCATTGCCCCCTGCTTATACCTTTAATAATCGTTTCGCTGAAATCTCGGGGAGAAATGTGGAGTGCAAATAGGGACCACTTCTAAGGTCTGGGTATAGCTGTGGGAAGTGTTCCCGAGCGTAGCCAGCCGGGGGTTGGCGAGCGAAGTGAGCAGGGGGCAAACCCCCTAGTAACATATAAAACTAATATAGAATAGAAAAGAATTTGAATTTAAACATAACAGCCGTTATTGGCCGGCAAGAGCGCGCCAGTGATCGGTTGTACAACACTGTAGAGTAGAGCGCGGCTTCATCTCGCGGAGAGAAAGTGAAAGCTCCGAGGTGAAGAGCGAAAGCTCTGTGGTAAAGTTGTGCAACCGACGCCAGCGTATACCCGCCGAACGAAGCGCTCGAGGAGTCAGCGATCGGAATTGAGTAAGGACAGACGTGTAAGCTGGCGCGTCTGGCAAAAGGAGAGAAGCAGGGTAGTGCAAGTTGTAAGAATAACTAAGATAATTAGCAATAGTAGAAACAACAAGAATAAACTACACAACTAAACAGAACCCATCTGACTTTTATTAACATTTCCCTTCCTTAACTATTAACCGTAGTTAAACAACGATGAGTGTTTCCCGTTGGCCGTGTGAGCAATCCCGGCAACCCATTACCCCAAAAATAGTAATTGTTAGTAGTAGTCAAACAACGAGGATAGTTTCCCGTTGGCCGTGCAAACAATCCCGGCAACCCATAACACAGTAGTACTAACCTACAGTTGTAGTTGAGCGACGAGGTTAGAGTCCCGTTGGCCGCGTGAACAATCCTGGCAAGTAACAGTAGTTAGCGACCCCAACGGGCAGTCCGTGAAGCGCCGGTTGATACCCTGTGCAGCTACGAACTCCTTAGGGAAGTCCCACGTAATAGTGTGGTTGTAATTAGAAATTAATATTAGTGCTAGTACTTATTTTATGCCCACACAGCCGAACATTTCCCGCCTTTCCCCTTCACGACCAGTATATTTACAAATTTCTTGTGAATAGTGGACCCAATCGGACTGAGATTTGTACCCCGGTTGAAAACTACTTTACATTTTTAATTTAATTTTCAACTACATTTAAAAAAAATTTCACTAGCACTTCTTTTTCAATTCTAGTGACATGAGATTTTCATTAGAACTACTTTTTTTAATGCCACTGAAATGACTAATTCATTAAAAAATTACCATGTACGTTGTACATACCTTGCCCAAATTGGTGCCCTCCGAAAAATCTAAAGGCCGGCGCGGCAATATTTTCTTGCGTCTTCTTGTCTGCTGTCGTCGTCGCAGTTTTTATACCTTGTGGGGTAAAACTATTAAGTTTGTTCAAAATGTATATATACTAGGGGGTTTGCCCCCTGCTCGCTTCGCTCGGCAACCCCCGGCTCGCTACGCTCGCTGAAATCTCGGGGAAAAATGTGAAGTGAAAATAGGAAACATTTCTCACAGCTATAGACAGACCTTATGTCATTTCTAATTAGATAGCGGGAATTGTAAATTCAATTTTTCCCTGTAGTTGGACTTAAGATAATAGTAATAAGTAGTACTTTATATAATATAGAGAATTTACATTTTCGCTGCTCGCTGTTTTAAAGTTTTCGCTGCAATTGGATTATTGCAGCAAGAGCGAGTAACAGTGATATATACTGAAAAATGATTTTGAAAGCCGCAACACAAATGAATCGTAACACCCCCTCCAACGCCCCCACCCCCATCCCTTGTCCATCTTCTTTCTCAGGATGTAGCAGTGAGTAAGAAATACATAATCTGTGAGTTTGGTTAAGATATCTCAAAAAATAACACAGATCTTCATACAAAGTTTTAATTTGCATCTGGTTGTTCCTATGGCAGCTATATGTGTAGTGGCCCGATCTTGACCAAATTTTCTCAGGATGTAGCAATGAGAAAGAAATACATAATCTGTGAGTTTGGTTGAGATATCTCAAAAAATAACAAAGATCTTCATACAAAGTTTTAACTTGCATGTGGTTGTTCCTATGGCAGCTATATGATATAGTGGTCCGATCTTAACCAAATTTTCTCAGGATGTAGCAGTGAGTAAGAAATACATAATCTGTGAGTTTGGTTGAGATATCTCAAAATATAACAAATATCTTCATACATGCAAATGTGGTTGTTCCTATGGCAGCTATATGATATAGTGGTCCGATCTTAACCAAATTTTCTCGGGATGTAGCAGTGAGTAAGAAATACATAATCTGTGAGTTTGGTTGAGATATCTCAAAAAATAACACAGATCTTCATACAAAGTTTTAATTTGCATCTGGTTGTTCCTATGGCAGCTATATGATATAGTGGCCCGATCTTGACCAAATTTGCTCAGGATGTAGCAGTGAGTAAGAAATACATAATCTGTGAGTTTGGTTAAGATAGCTCAAAAAACAAAAAAATTTCATACTAAGCAATTTTGACCTTTGACCCCCCATTTTAGCCCTTTCAGTGGGGGTATCAAAAAATCCCGTCTTATTGCACGATAATTATGTCTCAGCTATGTTGTGTAAAAATTTTATCTCAATATCTTGAACCGTTTGGCCTACAGCGTGATGACTAAGTCAGTCAGTCAGTCAGTCAGTCAGTCAGTCAGTCAGTCAGTCAGGACAAAGAGTTTTATATATATAGATAGAGAATTTACATTTTCGCTGCTCGCTGTTTTAAAGTTTTCGCTGCAATTGGATTATTGCAGCAAGAGCGAGTAACAGTGCCATATACTGAAAATTGATTTTGAAAGCCGCAACACAAATGAATCGTTACACCCCCTCCACCTCCCCTCCACCAACCCTTGTCCATCTTCTTTTGATTGTTTATTAATAGCATTAAAAGCCACTGTTCCTATGGCAGCTATACGATATAGTGATCCGATCTTGACCAAATTTTCTCAGGATGTAGCAGTGAGTACGAAATCCATAATCTGTGAGTTTGGTTGAGATATCTCAAAAAATAACAAAGATCTTCATACAAAGTTTTAATTTGCATCTGGTTGTTCCTATGGCAGCTATATGATATAGTGGCCCGATCTTGACCAAATTTTCTCAGGATGTAACAGTGAGTACGAAATACATAATCTGTGAGTTTGGTTGAGATATCTCAAAAAATAACAAAGATCTTCATACAAAGTTTTAATTTGCATCTGGTTGTTCCTATGGCAGCTATATGATATAGTGGCCCGATCTTGACCAAATTTTCTCAGGATGTAACAGTGAGTACGAAATACATAATCTGTGAGTTTGGTTGAGATATCTCAAAAAATAACAAAGATCTTCATACAAAGTTTTAATTTGCATCTGGTTGTTCCTATGGCAGCTATATGATATAGTGGCCCGATCTTGACCAAATTTTCTCAGGATGTAGCAGTGAGTAAGAAATACATAATCTGTGAGTTTGGTTAAGATAGCTCAAAAAACAAAAAAAATTTCATACTAAGCAATTTTGACCTTTGACCCCCCATTTTAGCCCCTTCCAGCGGGGATATCAAAAAATCCCGTCTTATTTCACGATAATTATGTCTCAGCTATGTTGTGTAAAAATTTCATCTCAATATCTTGAACCATTTGGCCTACAGCGTGATGACTAAGTCAGTCAGTCAGTCAGTCAGTCAATCAGTCAGTCAGGACAAAGAGTTTTATATATATAGATACTAGGGATTTGCCTCTGCTCGCTTCGCTCGCCAACCCCGGCTCGCTACGCTCGCTGAAATCTCGGGGAAAAATGTGAAGTGAAAATAGGAAACATTTCTCACAGCTATAGCCAGACCTTATGTCATTTCTAATTAGATAGCGGGAATTGTAAATTCAATTTTTCCCTGTAGTTGGACTTAAGATAATAGTAATAAGTAGTACTTTATATAATACTAGGGGGCTGTCCCCTGCTCGCTTCGCTCGCCAGCACCCGGCTCGCTACGCTCGCTGAAATCTTGGGGAAAAATGTAGAGTGGAAATAGGTAACATTTCTCACAGCTATAGCCGGACCTTATGTCATTTCTAATAAGAAAGTATATTAGCAAGGGGCACGCCCCCTAGTGCTCGCTTCGCTGGCACACCCTTGGCTCGCTAAGCTCGCTGAAATCTCGGGGAGAAATGTAAAGTGAAATAGGGAACACTTCTCACAGCTATAGACGGACCTTATGTCATTTCTTATAAGAAAGCGAGAAATGTAAATTTAATTTTCCATGCAATAGGATTTAAAATAACAGTACTTATTATAACACGAGCCCTTGTAACTACCTTATGCAAATTGCTCATCTGTGAGTTTGAGATAGCTAAAAATACAACGAAGATCTTCATACAAAATTTTAATTTGCATCTGATTGTTCCTATGGCAGCTAAATGATATAGTGGTCCGATTTAGACAAAATTTGCACAGAATGTTACAATGAGTAAGTTATACATAATCTGTTAATTTGGTTGAATTAACTCAAAAAACAACAAAGCTCTACATACTAATATTATATAGTGATCCGATCTTGACCAAGTTTTCTCAGGATGTAGATGTGAGTAAGAAATACATAATCTGTAAGTTTGGTTGAGATTGCTAAGAAAACAAAAAAAAAATGTCATACTAAGTAATTTTGACCATTGACCCCCATTTTAGCACCTTCTAGTGGGGATATCAAAATATCCCGTCTTACTGCACAATAATTATGTCTCAGCTATGTTGTGTGAAAAGTTCAGCTCGATATCTTTAGCCGTTTGGCCTACAGCGTGATGACTCAGTCAGTTAATCAGTCAGTCAATTAGGACAAAGAGTTTTATGTATATAGATAGAGAATTTACATTTTCGCTGCTCGCTGTTTTAAATTGATCGCTGCAATTAGATTATAGCAGCAAGAGCGAGTAACAGTGTTATATACTGCAAATTTATTTTGAAAGTCGCAACACCAATAAATCGTTCCCTTCCCCGCCACCCCCTGGCCATCTTCTTTTGATTGTTTATTAATAGCATTAAAAGCCACTGTTCTTATGGCAGCTTTACGATATAGTGACACGATCTTGACCAAATTTTCACAGAATATTACAATAAGTAGAAAATACATAATCTGTGAGTTTGGTTAAGATAGCTAAAAAAACAACGAAGGTCTTCATACAAAATTTTAATTTGCATCTGATTGTTCCTATGGCAGCTATATGATATAGTAATCCAATCTTGACAAATTTTTCACAAAATGTTACAATGAGTAAGAAATAAATGAGTTTGGTTAATTTAGCTGAAAAAACAACAAAGCTCTTCACACAAAATATAAATTTGCATCTGATTTTTCCTATGGCAGCTGTACGATATAGTGATCCGATCTTTACCAAATTTTCACAGAATGTTATTATAAGTAAGAAATACATAATCTGTGAGGTTGGTTAAGATAGCTCAAAAAACAACAAAGATCTTCATACAAAGTTTTAATTTGCATCTGATTGTTCCTATGACAGCTATATGATATAGTGATCCGATCTTGACCAAGTTTTCTCAGGATGTAGCAGTGAGAAAGAAATTCAAATTCTGTGAGTTTGGTTGAGATATCTCAAAAAATAACAAAGATCTTCTTACAAAGTTTTAATTTGCATCTGGTTGTTCCTATGGCAGCTATATGATATAGTGATCCGATCTTGAACAAATTTTCTCAGGATGTAGCAGTGAGTACGAAATCCATAATCTGTGAGTTTGGTTAAGATAGCTCAAAAAACCAAAAAAAATTTTCATACTAAGCAATTTTGACCTTTGACCCCCATTTTAGCCCCTTCCAGTGGGGATATCGAAAATCCCGTCTTATTGCACGATAATTATGTCTCAGCTATGTTGTTAAAAATTTCATCTCAATATCTTGAACCGTTTGGCCTACAGCGTGATGACTAAGTCAGTCAGTCAGTCAGTCAGTCAGTCAGTCAGTCAGTCAGTCAGTCAGTCAGGACAAAGAGTTTGATATATATAGATAGAGAATTTACATTTTCGCTGCTCGCTGTTTTAAAGTTTTCGCTGCAATTGGATTATAGCAGCAAGAGCGAGTAACAGTGCCAAATACTGAAAATTTATCTTGAAAGTCGCAACACCAATGAATCGAAACACACCCCCGCCTCACCTTTTCATTTGATTGTTTATTAACAGATTAAAAGCCACTGTTCCTATGACAGCTATATGATATAGTGATCCGATCTTGACCTTATTTTCACAGAATGTAGCAGTAAATAAGAAAGACTTTTTTTGTGAGTTTGGTTGAGATAGCTCAAAAAATAACAAAGATCTTCATACAAAGTTTTAATTTGCATCTGGTTGTTCCTATGGCAGCTATATGATATAGTGATCCGATCTTGAACAAATTTTCTCAGGATGTAGCAGTGAGTAAGAAATACATATTCTGTGAGTTTGGTTAAGATAGCTCAAAAACAAAAAAAAATTTCTTACTAAGCAATTTTGACCTTTGACCCCCATTTTAGCCCCTTCCAGTGGGGATATCGAAAAATCCCGTCTTATTGCACGATAATTATGTCTTAGCTATGTTGTATAAAAATTTCATCTCAATATCTTGAACAGTTTAGCCTACAGCGTGATGACTAAGTCAGTCAGTCAGTCAGTCAGTCAGTCAGTCAGTCAGTCAGGACAAAGAGTTTTATATATATAGATAGAGAATTTACATTTTCGCTGCTTGCTGTTTTAAAGTTTTCGCTGCAATTGGATTATTGCAGCAAGAGCGAGTAACAGTGCCATATACTGAAAATTGATTTTGAAAGCCGCAACACAAATGAATCGTTACACCCCCTCCACCTCC
This sequence comes from Drosophila testacea, assembly GCA_035043265.1. NCBI lineage: Eukaryota > Metazoa > Arthropoda > Insecta > Diptera > Drosophilidae > Drosophila > Drosophila testacea. Next base: position 61,085 of record JAWNND010000689.1, on the reverse strand, counting down.
CCCTCCCCCACCCCTTGTCCATCTTCTTTTGATTGTTTATTAATAGCATTAAAAGCCACTGTTCCTATGGCAGCTATACGATATAGTGGTCCGATCTTGACCAAATTTTTTCAGGATGTAGCAGTGAGTACGAAATCCATAATCTGTGAGTTTGGTTGAGATATCTCAAAAAATAACACAGATCTTCATACAAAGTTTTAATTTGCATCTGGTTGTTCCTATGGCAGCTATATGATATAGTGGTCCGATCTTGACCAAATTTTCTCAGGATCTAGCAGTGAGTAAGAAATACATAATCTGTGAGTTTGGTTGAGATATCTCAAAAAATTAAAAAGATCTTCATACCAAGGTTTTAATTTGCATCTGGTTGTTCCTATGGCAGCTATATGATATAGTGGCCCGATCTTGACCAAATTTTCTCAGGATGTAACAGTGAGTAAGAAATACATAACCTGTGAGTTTGGTTGAGATATCTCAAAAAATAACAAAGATCTTCATACAAAGTTTTAATTTGCATCTGGTTGTTCCTATGGCAGCTATATGATATAGTGGCCCGATCTTGACCAAATTTTCTCAGGATGTAGCAGTGAGTACGAAATCCATAATCTGTGAGTTTGGTTGAGATATCTCAAAAAATAACAAAGATCTTCTTACAAAGTTTTAATTTGCATCTGGTTGTTCCTATGGCAGCTATATGATATAGTGATCCGATCTTGAACAAATTTTCTCAGGATGTAGTGTGTGTTTGATTAAGTTTTAAATAGGCTGACCAAATTTGGTGTAAATCGGACTACTATATCATATAGCTGCTATAGGAACGATCGGTTCGAAATCAACATTTAACAAATTTTGTAAAAAATCTGACGGCTTACACGACGGCTTTGGCGTGCCAAAGTTAGCTTGCGCTATATTTTTAACGTGTACTTTTTAATAGTTACGCAGCAAGCTTAGCGTAACAGCGAGAGCCGAAGTGCCATTGCAGAAGCCACACGAACTCTCATAGCATCGGTGTGCTGGCAGCGCTGCTTCAGAATGAAAGCCTATGCACCGTGCATACGACGCGCCAAACACTGGTTTAATGCAAGTATACATACATATATACAGATTCCGCCCACTCACTCCCTCTTTCGAGCTATCTCTGTTTAGATAATCACACATACATATTCATATTACACAAGAAGTGCGATGGTGTAGGTGGTAGAGATGCGGAGTAGGCAGACAGGAGATTGTGGTTCGAGTCCCAGTTATGGCGCGCTTAAATTCTTTGCTAATTTATTTTTATACCCTCGCCCGGATCGGATCACTATATCATATAGCTGCCAAAGGAACGATCGGTTCGGAATCAACATTTGGTATGAACAACTTTTTTCCCAAGATATCTTACCCAAACTCACAGATTGTGTGTCTGATACAGTTTCATACATCCTTACCAAATCTGGTTAAAATAGGACAACTATATCATATAGCTGCCATAAGAACGATCGGCTCAAAATCAACATTTACTATGAAAAACTTTTTTGTTTCTTGAGATATCTCAACGAAAGTCACAGATTGTGTGGTGGTCTGTCTGTCTGTCCGTCTATCCGTCTATCCGTCTGTCTGTCTGTCCGTCTGTCTGTTTCTATGCAAACTAGTATCTCAGCTTTTAAGCTATCTTGATGAAATTTGGTAGAGGTCCGTTTTTTGCTGCACACAGCACATATGTTGGAACCGCCCGGATCGGATCACTATATCATATAGCTGTCATAGGAACGATCGGTTCGAAATCAATATATATTATGAAAACTTTTTTGTTTCTCAAGATATCTCCGCCAAACTCACAGATTGTGTGTTTCATAGAGTTTCATACATCCTTACCAAATTTCAAATTGGACAACTATATCATATAGCTGCCATAGGAACGATCGGTTTAAGATCAATATTAAGTATGAAAAACTTTTTGTTTCTAAAAATACCTTTACTTAACTCACAGATTGTGTGTTTGATAGAGTTTCACACATCCTTACCAAATTTGGTTCAAATCGGACAGCTATATCATATAGCTGCCATATGATCGATCGGTTCGAAATCAACATCTAACAAATTTTGTAAAAAATCGGACGGCTTATGCAAATCTCTGCAAGGGTTTCCAAATTTTGGCTTGCCAAAGTTAGCTTGCGCCATATTTTAACTTATTTTTATACAATTAAAAATTGTTTTTTATGTTTTTATGAAGTTAGTTTGAAAATAACGTGCTCATTGTTGCTAAGATTTTTAAATACAAAACAAACAGCACAAATAGAAAACGCAAATATAATTAGAAGAAAATTAGAGTGGCGTACTCTACTACCACTGGGTAATCTACTGTCGCGCTCTCCGACATGAATGATATATATTTTTGAGACCCAGTACTTTAAAAAAGTACAAATGGGTCTATTAAGTTTGTGCAAAAAAGATATACGCAACGGGCAGAAGGAGGCGTGGCAGACCCCATAAAGTGTATATATTCTTGATCAGCATCAACAGCCGAGTCGATATAGCCATGTCCGTCTGTCTGTCTTTTTTTGTGTCGCCTAGATCTCAGAGACCATAAGAGCTAGAGACACCAAATTTGGTGTTTTAGATTTCGAAGACGAATTGTAAGAGCACCTTCGTTGCTAGCGCATTGATTTTTGGTACATAAAACATACACTGTCCGGCAAATTTCATTCAAATCGGATGATAAGAGCCGAAGTTATATTCAACTAACAATGAGACGCTTTGTTTGTTAACTTATCTTCGTACTGGCGCCATATATTTAATGGTAAGCAACATTGGAGAGCAATCTACTGTGAGCTCTATGCGCTCAAAATGTACTGGGTCTCCTTGCTTAACTGTAGCTTACTGCATTTTTTTAATTACTTTGCTTTTATTTATTGGATCTTCTCTTAAATCTGAGACTAACAATAAGTTTGCAAATCTTATAAATAAAATATAGCGCAAGCTAACTTTGGCGCGCCAAAGTTTGGATACCCTTGCAGTGCCCTGTGTAAGCCGTCAGATTTTTTACAAAATTTGTTGATTTTGAACAGATCGATCCTATGGCAGCTATATGATATAGTAGTCCGATTTACACCAAATTTGGTCAGCCTGTTTAGAATTTAATCAAACACACAATGTGTATATTTGGTTGAGATATTTTGAGAAACAAAAAAGTTTTTCATACTAAATGTTGTTTTCCAACCGATCGTTCCTATGGCAGCTATATGATATAGTAGTCTGATTTACACCAAATTTGGTAAGCATATATAAAACTCTATAGAACACACAATCTGTTAGTTTGGTAAAGATATCTTGAGAAAAAAAAAGTTTTTCATACTAAATATTGATTTCGAACCGATCGTTCCTATGGCAGCTATATGATATAGTGATCTGACCCGGCCGGTTCCGACATATGTGCTGCGTGCAGCAAAAAGACGGATCTGTACCAAATTTTATCAAGATAGCTTCAAAACTGAGAGACTAGTTTGCATAGAAACAGACGGACACACGGACAGACGGACAGACGGACAGACAGACGGACATGGCTATATCGACTCAGCTCGTCGCCCTGATCAAGAATATATATACTTTATGGGGTCTGTGAGGCTTCCTTCAATGCGTTACACATTTCGTGACAAAAATATAATACCCTCTGCAAGGGTATAAAAATGCAGTAAGCTACAGTAGAGCATGCTCGACAGCAGGAGACCCAGTACTTTTGAGTGCAAACCGTTCACTTTAGATTGTTGATCAATGTTGCCTACCATTCAATAGGTGGCGCTACTACGAAGATAAGTTAAGAAACACAGAGGTCGCTGGCGTCTCTTCTATTTCTTTTGCCCGTAACATTGTTGAATAACTTCCTCGTTTATTATCCGATTGGAATGAAATTTTCAGGAAATTTTGACATTTGTATTTTTTTAATGTACTGGTTCTAAAAATAGTAAACAGTCTTCTTGGGGTGTTAATAGACGCGCGTCCCTAAAGTTTTCGGGCTTAACATTATAACTTATAGCTAAACATTAAGTAACTGTCTAGTTGAACTGTATTGTGACTGCGCGTTGCTGTAGTCTATCGCTGGGTTGGTAGTTAATTGTTAGGCCTCTAGCGAGATGGTTAGGGTGCGAAGGAAGCTTGACATGTACTTTTCCTATCTTCTGCTATTTACATCTTTGATCGGTTGAAGATTTAAGTCACTTTGTATGTTTTCGCTTCGAACGTACCACGGTGCCCCGGTGAAAAGGCGCACTGGACATTAACAATATTGCTATTGCTGGCATTCCCCCATAATTGGGAGCCATAGGTCCAGATGAGTTTTAGCACAGAATTGTAGAGCAGAACCTTGTGGTCAAGACTAATAGGCGAGCGTTAATAAGCCAGTGAAGACTGTTGGCTTTTAGTTTTAAGTGTGTTCTCTTTTCTATATTTGTAGCGGCGGATAATCGCTGTATCATCCGCAAATGTAGATGTTGTTAGTGGTATGCTTGTTGAGATGTATAGAGGACATTAAGTATCGATCCGAGTACGCTGCCTTGAGGAACTCCAGCTCCAATAGTATAATACTCAATATAGCAGTGTTACATCTAACTGCACATTTTCTGTCGTAGAGGTATGACTTTAAAAGACTGCGTTATTAGACTGCGTTGTTTTAATCTTGTACATTAGACCTTCTAGCCAGACTCTATTTAATGCTTGAGAGCTTGTTCTCAGCTTTAATAACGGCATTGTAAAGCTGCTTTCCTTTTTGGTTCTGGAATCGATATCCCCAGTTTGTGTGCTTGGCATTGTAGTCTCCTGCTGCTATGCTAGTGATTTAAAAAACTGCATGAACTCACCCTTAGTTATAGCGAAGCGAGGGGGGCAGTATACGGCGGCTAGAGTAAGTTGGTTACCATTGTCCAGTTGCATATTTATAGATGTGGCCTAAAGGCAGTTTTCAGCAAGCTCTCTATGGCAGTGGTGCTTATTCTGGTTTCTAATCAAAATACCAGAGCCACCATGTGCTTTACCATATGGATAATTTGTTTTGTAGAATAAGTAGCCACATAATTTAAAATTATACTTGTTTGTAAGGTGTGTTTCTGAAAGTTGCATAATGTCGATAAGTTTGTCAAGAAGGAATTAAGGTAACTCAAGTTTATGCTGTAAAACGCCATTACCGTTCCACGTAGATATACGTAGGGAAGTCATTGATTATTTTAATTGTTGTGATACCAGCATTTGTATCAAAAGATTTTTGCTTTGCATTCAATCTTGCATGGTTGTCCGCATAAATGCTGATTTGCTGTAGGTTAAAAAATATTGTTTCAGAATTGCTCTGTTGCTTCTCCGGTGATTGATACTGTTTTGCCGTATTGGGTTCTAAATGTTGTGCTTTAGAAAACTGTATATTTGGGGCAGGGGGCTCCAGTCCTCAATTTACCGCGTTTGCGAATGTCTTGTTATACCCTGTGGGGTATATTAAGTGCGTTCAAAATGTTAAAGTATGTAACAGGCAGAAAGAGACGTTGCAGACCCCATAAAGTATATATAATTCACTGTTCAACAATTACATATCAAAAAAAATATATATTTTAATTTGATTTTTATATTTGTGTACTTTATTTGTGAAAAGTCAACTTAAAACTGAACTACAAGATTTGTGATCTGGGCACAGCAAACCTTCAAAGCTCTGCTGGCTGTCTGTTTACATTTGTTTACTTATTTGGATTCTGCTAGTTTACATTTGAATTCTAAAAGTTTACGTTTGAGTTCTAAATAACTTTGCATGTGTCTTTGATAAGCTTTGAGACGTCATGTGTCTTCGATAAGCTTTTGGAAAGTGAAGCTTTACAAAAGATCGTTTGTGTTTATGACGGATTTGTTATATTCTTATGGTAGATATGTCACTAAACATTCTTTATCAGAATCAGAAGCCGAGTCGTTATAGCCATGTCCGTCTGTCCGTCTGTCCGTATGTTTCTATGCAAACTAGTCTCTCAGTTATAAAGCTATCTTGATGAAACTTGGTACAAGTCCGTCTTTTTTCTGCACGCAGTACATATGTCGGAACCGGCCGAATCGCATAACTATATCATATAGCTGCCATAGGAACGATCGGTTGGAAATTAACATATAGTATGAATAACTTTTTTATTTCTCAAGATATCTCAACTAAATATACACATTGTATGTTTGATTAAGTTTTAAACAGGCTGACCAAATTTGGTGTAAATCGAAATACTATATAATAACGCTGCCATAGGAACGATCGGTTCGAATACAACATTTAGTATGAAAAACTTTTTTGTTTCTTAAAATATTATATCTCAACCAAATATTCACATTGTGTGTTTGATTAAATTTTAGACTGGCTGACCAAATTTTGTGTAAATCGGACTACTTTATCATATAGCTGCCATAGGAACGATCGGTTTGAAATCAACATTTATCAAATTTTGTAAAAATTCTGAGGGCTTACACAGGGCACTGCAAGGGTATACAAACTTTTGCGCGCCAAAGTTAGCTTGCGCCAAATTTTTTTTTTTTAAGACCCAGTACTTTAAAAAAGTTCAAATGGGTCTATTTAGTTTGTCCAAAAAAAAGTGCGTAACAGGCATATTATATTCTTGATCAGCATCAACAGCCGAGTCGATATAGCCATGTCCGTCTGTCTGTCATTTTTTTGTCGCCTAGATCTCAGAGACCATAAGAGCTAGAGAAACCAAATTGGGCATGTAGGTTCATCTATATCTCCCATTCATCAAGTTGGTTTTAGATTTTTGCAACGCCCCTCCGAAACTGAATTTCAAAATTTCGAAGTCGAATTACAAGAGCACATTTGATGCTAGCTCCTTGATTTTTGGTACATTTAACAAATACTATAGTTCAAACCTTTTCTGAAAAACCGTTCATTCCGATCGGATAATAAACGCGGAAGTTATTCAACTAACAATGTTACGGGCAAAAGGAAGAAGAAGAGACGCTAGCGGCCTGTGTGTAGCAGATCCCATAAAGTATATATATTCTTGATTAGCATCAACAGCCGAGTCGATATAGCCATGTCCGTCTGTCTGTCTGTCTGTCCCTTTTTGTCTCGCCTAGATCTCAGAGACCATAAGAGCTAGAGAAACCAAATTTGGCATGTAGGTTCATCTATATCTCCCATTGATCAAGTTTGTTTTAGATTTTTGCCACGCTCCTCTCCGCCCCCGGAAATTGAAAAATAAAATTTCAAAGTCGAATTACGACTACCATAGGAACGATTGGTTCGAAAACAACATTTAGTATGAACAACTTTTTTGTTTCTCAAAATATCTCAACCAAATATACACATTGTGTATTTAATTAACTGAACATCGATTTAAAAATCGGATTCTTACAATCGCCTATGCAAATATTGATTAATCGAAGCATTAGAAATTTCGACATAGATTGATCGAATTTTCATATGCACATAAATACACAGAAAAGTACAAGAACACTTTAATAGGCTCTTTCCACGACCATTGGATGATAGAGCGTTCGATGTCATTTGATGATGCCGCTGAATTTAGACTTTCGTCAATGACATGTTCTAAATTTGCCATTCGCCCGAATTAAATCGCATTGCTTTCATTTACAATTTATTTTCAAACGCTAAATATAGCAAGTTTAATTTGAAACAATCAAGTGGATTATGCATAAGCAAATGGTTGCCATCTGGTGGTTGGCATTCTTTGCTTGATAATATGGAAATATAAATATTTTATTAATATTTGAAAAGTAATATATGGCGCACATTTTTGGCCTTGCACACAACAGCCAATCTTAGAGATAATTCCTTTGGTTGGGCGGTATTTATCGATAAAAATTTGGTATTACGTAAGAAAATAATAAAATTAAGCCGGGGGAATGGCAAACGTTTAAAGCAAACGCTACCGTTTGACTTGGATGACACGTTCGCAGTTTGTATGGGAAAAACGTCGTCATCCACCCCGAACGCTCAAAATGGCGACGAATGACGGCGAACGCCCGTCGTGGGAAGAGCCTTTAACATATATCATATTCTAACTCATTTCGCGATCAGTAACATAATCAAATTATGTTATTAATATACATATACGTTAATAATAGGAGGATGTTCAAAAGGACGATTTTTCATGAAAATCGATTTATTTAAATCGATTAATCGGTAAAAAATAGATCGAGCTAAAAACCTCAATAACCGTTTATGCAAAGATCGATCAATCGATGTTTCGATGTTTTTTTACATCCCAAATATTTATTTTGAAAACTTTTTTGTTTCTCAAGATATCTCAACCAAATTCGCAGATTGTGTGTTTGACACATGTTTATACAGCCTTACCAAATTTGGTGTAAATCGTACTACTATATCATACAGCTGCGATCGGTTCAAAATCTGAGAGACTAGTTTGCATAGCATGGCTATATCGACTCAGCTCGTCGCCCTAATCAAGAATGTAAATACTTTATGGGGTCTGCGAAGCCTCCTTCAATGAGTTGCACATTCCGCACAAAATTATAATACCATCTGCAAGGGTATCAAAATGCAGTAAGCTACAGTGGAGCAAGCTCGACAGTAGGAGACCCAGTACTTTTTGAGTGTAAAGCGTTCACTATAGATTGATCTTCAATGTTTCGTACCATTAAACACTTCTTCTCTTCTTCTTCCTTTTGACAGTAACATTGTTAGTTGAATAACTTCCGCGTTTATCGGTTCGGACTATAGTGTGTATTATATATACCAAAAATCGAGGCGCTAGTTTTAAAGGTTCTCTTGTTATCCGTCTTTAAAATTTTGTTTTTAAATTTCTAGGGGCGGAGTGGGCGCTGCAAAAATCTAAAACAAACTTGATCAATGCAAGATATAGATGAACCTACATGCCAAGTTTGGTGGCTTTGGCTCTTATAGTCTCTGGGATCTAGGACCTCAAAAATCGGACAGACGGACAGCTTTACAGACGGACATGGTTATATCGACTTGGCTGTTGATGCTGATCAAGAATATATTAACTTTATGGGGTCTGCCACGCCAATTATGGAATTGGAGGATGCGTTTATTAAAAAATAATTATTTCGGCGAAGTACACGACGTAGTACAAAAACACGACATTTGTATTTCAGTGGCTAGAATCAACTAACTAACTCTTTATTCAAAATGTATAAATGAAAGCTTTTACATAAAAATGCTGATTAACTTATGCTACGTACATGTGTCTCCATATCTATTTGTATTGGTATAATTATTTGGAATTCAATGCATATTCCATGATTATGCTGATTAGACTTATTTGACATACATGTGTTTTAGTATATATTCGTGTTGGTACAATTAATTGGAATTAGGTGTATTGCATTTGTGTTTCGGTTGCTAAACCGGATGTTTTCGTTTTTAAAAGAGTTTATTAAACTCGTGTTGCGAAATCACTTATTAAGCATTTAACGAGTTCAATAGCTCTTGTACTTTCTGGCTAATTGGGGTTTGTAGACTGTCTGGTTTTATATTATGTTCTGGGAATGGAGTGGACTTATACATAACTCGCCTCCTGTATTTAAATTTCTGGGGGCGGACGAGGCGTGGAGAAATGTGGAATGAAAATAGGGAGCACTTGTCACAGCCATATCCGAACTTTATGTAATTTTTTATAAGAAAACTGGATATGTAAATTCCATTTTTCCTTGCAATTCGTATTTAAATAATAGTACTTTATATATAACCTGGTCGCTTCGCTCGCTGAAATCTCGGGGAGAAATGTCGAGTGAAAATAGGAAACACCATAGCTATAGCTGGACCTTATGTCATTTCTAATAAAAATGCGGAAAATGCATATCCAATTTTCCCTGCAATTGGACTTAAAATAATAGTACTTTATTTAAGCAGGGGCAAGCTCCCTAGTGCTCGCTTCGCTCGTACACCCCCAGCTCGCTACGCTAGGTGAAATCTAGGGCAGAAATTTTGAGTGAAAATAGGGAACACTTCTCACAGCTAAAGCCGGACCTTATGTAATTTCTTATAAGAAAGCGGGAAATGTAAATTCAATTTTTCCCTGTAGTTGGACTTATAATTATAGTATTTTATATAACATATAAAATTTACATTTTCGCTGCTTGTTGTTTTAAAGTTTTGAATGCAATTTGATTATAGCAGCAAGAGCGAGTAACAGTGTCATATACTGCAAATTGATTTTCAAAGTCGCAACTCCAATGAATCGTACCCGCCACGAACCCACGAACAAATCGAACCCGCCCGGCCCGGCCCGGTCTAGCCCGAAAAATTTTTAACAAAATTTTAAATATGTAATTATCTAAAATTTTTATTTTAAAAATAAAGTCTTATCTAAATTTGTTTGGATGGCCAAAGGCAAAATTAACGTCTGAGCTTGTTCAGGAATTAAATAAAAAATTCACAGTAATATCGGAATTTTTGTGTATTGCTCAAATTCGGGTAGCAAAAAAATTAAAGGAACTTTGCTGTGTTTCGGGCTTTAAAGTTAGGCCCGAACCCGAAACGCCCATGGGTCCCGAGGCCCGGCCCAGCCCGTGCCCATCTCTAGTTAAGATAGCTTAAAAAACAACAAAGGTCATCATACCTATGTATTATTTGCATCTGAATGTTCCTATGGCAGATATATAATATAGTAATCCGATCTTGACCAAATTTCGGATGTTTTGTATGGTTCTAGCTCAAACAAAAAAGATATTAAAATTAAATTGGCCTTTGACCCCTAATTGACTCTTTTAATTAGAATATCAAAAAACCTCGTCTTTTTGCACGACAATTAAATCTCAGCTATGTTGTGTGAAAATCTCAATATCTTTAGCCGTTTGGCCTACAGCGTGATGACTTAGTAAATTTGTCAGGACAAAGAATTATATATATATAGATAGAGAATTCACATTTTCGCTGCTCGCTGTTTTAAAGTATTCGTTGCAATTGGACAAAAGCAGCATGAGCGAGTAACAGTATCATATACTGCAAATTTATTTTGAAAGTTGCAACACCAATGAATTGTACCCCCCAATTCTTTATTAATAGCATCAAAAGCCACTGATCCTATGGCAGCTATATGATGTAGTCATCCGATATTTACCAAATTTTCACAGGATGTATCAGTGAGTAAGAAATACATAATCTATGAGTTTGGTTGAGATAGCTCAAAAAACAGAAAGAAAATGTCATACTAAGTAATTTTGACCGTTTGACCCCCATTTAAGACCCTTCCAGTGGGAATATCAAAAAATCCCCCCCCCCCTTATTACACGATAACTATGTCTCAGCTATGTTGTGTGAAAATTTCAGCTCGATATCTTGGACCGTTTGGCCTACAGCGTGATAACTCGCCAGTGAATCAGTCAGCACAAAGAGTTTTATATATATAAATGGATAGTATTAGGAACTGACATATCTATATATATAAACTCTTTGTCCGACTGACTGACTGACTGACTTAGTCATCACGCTGTAGGCCAAACGGTTCAAGATATTGAGATGAAATTTTTACACAACATAGCTGAGACATAATTATCGTGCAATAAGACGGGATTTTTGATATCCCCACTGGAAGGGGCTAAAATGGGGGTCAAAGGTCAAAATTGCTTAGTATGAAATTTTTTTGTTTTTTGAGCTATCTTAACCAAACTCACAGATTATGTATTTCTTACTCACTGCTACATCCTGAGAAAATTTGGTCAAGATCGGATCACTATATCATATAGCTGCCATAGGAACAACCAGATGCAAATTAAAACTTTGTATGAAGATCTTTGATATTTTTTGAGATATCTCAACCAAACTCACAGATTATAGATTTCGTACTCACTGCTACATTCTGAGAAAATTTGGTCAAGATCGGACCACTATATCATATAGCTGCCATAGGAACAACCAGATGAAATTAAAACTTTGTATGAAGATCTTTGTTATTTTTTGAGATATCTCAACCAAACTCACAGATTATGGATTTCGTACTCACTGCTACATTCTGAGAAAATTTGGTCAAGATCGGACCACTATATCATATAGCTGCCATAGGAACAACCAGATGCAAATTAAAACTTTGTATAAAGATCTTTGTTATTTTTTGAGATATCTCAACCAAACTCACAGATTATGGATTTCGTACTCACTGCTACATTCTGAGAAAATTTGGTCAAGATCGGACCACTATATCATATAGCTGCCATAGGAACAACCAGATGCAAATTAAAACTTTGTATAAAGATCTTTGTTATTTTTTGAGATATCTCAACCAAACTCACAGATTATGGATTTCGTACTCATTGTAACATTCTGTAAAAATTTGGTCAAGATCGGATCACTATATCGTATAGCTGCCATAGGAACAGTGGCTTTTAATGCTATTAATAAACAATCAAGAGAAGATGGACAAGGGGAGGGGGAGGGAGGGTGTAACGATTCATTTGTGTTGCGGCTTTCAAAATCAATTTTCAGTATATGGCACTGTTACTCGCTCTTGCTGCAATAATCCAATTGCAGCGAAAACTTTAAAACAGCGAGCAGCGAAAATGTAAATTCTCTATCTATATATATAAAACTCTTTGTCCTGACTGACTGACTGACTGACTTAGTCATCACGCTGTAGGCCAAACGGTTCAAGATATTGAGATGAAATTATTACACAACATAGCTGAGACATAATTATCGTGCAATAAGACGGGATTTTTTGATATCCCCACTGGAAGGGGCTAAAATGGGGGTCAAAGGTCAAAAGTGCTTAGTATGAAATTTTTTTTTGTTTTTGAGCTATCTTAACCAAACTCACAGATTATGTATTTCTTACTCACTGCTACGTCCTGAGAAAATTTGGTCAAGATCGGACCACTATATCATATAGCTGCCATAGGAACAACCAGATGCAAATTAAAACTTTGTATGAAGATCTTTGTTATTTTTTGAGATATCTCAACCAAACTCACAGATTATGGATTTCGTTCTCATTGTAACATTCTGTAAAAATTTGGTCAAGATCGGATCACTATATCGTATAGCTGCCATAGGAACAGTGGCTTTTAATGCTATTAATAAACAATCAAAAGAAGATGGACAAGGGGAGGGGTAGGGGGAGGGAGGGTGTAACGATTCATTTGTGTTGCGGCTTTCAAAATCAATTTTCAGTATATGGCACTGTTACTCGCTCTTGCTGCAATAATCCAATTGCAGCGAAAACTTTAAAGCAGCGAGCAGCGAAAATGTAAATTCTCTATATTATATAAAGTAATACTTATTACTATTTTCTTAAGTCTTACTACAGGGAAAAATTGAATTTACAATTCCCGCTATCTAATTAGAATGACATAAGGTCTGGCTATAGCTGTGAGAAATGTTTCCTATTTTCCCTCACATTTTTCCCCGAGATTTCAGCGAGCGTAGCGAGCCGGAGTTGGCGAGCGAAGCGAGCAGGAGCAAACCCCTAGTAGTCTATAAAATCTAGGTGTTCAAAAAACGGACGGACGGACAGATAGTCAGACATTTCGACTCCGTTGATGATGTTGATCAAAAATAAATATTCTTCATGCGGTCTGACACGCCTCCTTCTGACTGTTACATACTTTAACTTTTGGAAAACTTAATACATTCGTATTAAATTGCGGATATTTCAAATTTAGTAAATTCTTTTAATGTTCTTCATATTTTATTGTGTATGATGCAAATAATTTAATTATACTGTGAAGACGTAATTTTGCTTTTGAAAATGCTTCAAAAAATTGGTGTGGCAACATTGTTGCTCATGAAGCTATGTAATAATTTAAGACTTGCCAAGAATTTATAGGCATTATCGAAAACAACATTGTAAACGGTTTCCTTGGACGTGGGCCACGCTAATTGATGTCGGCACCAGAATACCTTTACCCACGTATACGCTTCCTCTATTTGTGTAAATGTAGCCAATTGCATTTTTGGGGGACTTTTGTCGGCAGCTGATCAGCTTGGGGGGCTTGGGATTTGGCGGCTTCGTCGATTAGGGTCGACGACGTATTTCATGATGTGAACCATAGCGCTGATTACGCAGCTGCACCCGAAATCGCCGATTATTATCGGGACCGCGATCATCAATCTGGCGGTTAATATGGACGGCCGGCAATGCAGCTGCTGCATCAACAGCTGCCACTGCAGCCGCTGCTGTATGAGGCATTCCAGGTGCTGGGAGTGGTAGTGCCAATTGCTGCGGTAACTGCAGCTCCTCACCTTCCACATCCTCATTTAGACTCTCGTCATCATCTAGAGCCGTATTATTGCTATCAATCGATCGATTTGTGCTGCCAAGATCATCTCGAGCCATTGCCGTGGCCATCAATCGCTGGCGTCGCTCCTCCATTAGCCGATCTCGTTCCTTATGAATGTAATCGCGTTTGTTGGGCAATCCGGCAACATTGTTGGCTGACAGAGCAGAACGTACAATATTCATGTCCGTTGCTTCCATCCACTCATCCGTTTCAGCCACATAGCATTCAGTATGGGAAATTGTGGAGACGCCATTGAAGCCACCAATAGCAAAGATCATATCATCGATGATTTCAAGACCGAAATTACTGCGCGAATGATTCATTTGGCGTATAAAGTGCCACGATTGGGTTTCTGGATCAAAGCGTTCGCCCGTGGATAATCTGGACGTGCCATTAAAGCCCCCAATAACATAGAGCTTATCCCGGAATGCCACACAGCTGACGCCAGAGCGACGATGATTCATGTTTGGTATGCGCGTCCAGAGATTGGTTAGGGGATCATAGTACTCGGCACTGTCCAAACATTCTTGGCCGTTAAATCCACCTGTTGCATAAATGCGTCCATGAAGCGTACAGGCGCTTGCATCCGATCTCTGCAAATTCATCGGCGGAATAATCGACCATTGATTTGTTTTTGGATTGTAGCGTTCAACGGTGTTCAGCCGATTATGTCCATCGTAGCCACCAATGGCATAGATCATGCCATTCAACTCCGCAACGCTGACATAACAACGCCGACAGTGCATGGGAGCAATCTCGCCCCACTTCTTCTTAACGGCATCGAAAACGCGACAGGTGTTAAAGTACTCGACGCCATCGTATCCGCCTATTGAGAAGATTTTAAAGCCAAGCACGGCGGTGCCATGATAAGCCCTTGGCCCGGCTGGATCCTCGGCATTGATATTAACCCAGCGATCGGCACGCGTGTCGTAGGTTTCAATGCAGCCTTTGGAGGTGCCACCACTCCAGCCACCAATTGCAAAGATGACCTCGTGCGGCAGTCGGGGCATCGCCAGTGGCGGTGTTGTGAGCTTGGGTTGAATGGAAAAATCAAAGGGCACGTATAAGTTTCTGCTGCAAAGCAGAGAATTAGTTAAGCATTACCTCTTCGGCTTGGGGATTAAGAAAATCCAGGTCATACATGAACTTAAAGGTATCGACTATCAAAGGTTTTGCTGCCTCGCATTGAATGACATAGGGATGCTCCTTAACCTCCTCCATGAAGCACTTGAAAAGACCAAAATCATAATAAATCATATTGAAAAGGGAGTAATAGAATGTTTACCTTGGGGGTCATTAGACCAAGGCGCACGCCCGTCATCAGATGCGCCACATGCTGTTTGCGATTTTCGGGATCTCGGTCAATCCATTTGACGCACAATTTCCATACGTAATCCTCTTCTCGTGTGTTCAGCTCATCATCGCTAATAATACTATTAAAATCCTTGACATTTAAGTCCAGTATGTCCGTATTCCGAACAGCCACATCTGTGAAATACCTAAGCGTATAATTGCGCGCTTTTACATACAAATCCTCGAGAAAGCGAAATCTGTAAATAGATTCAAATGCAAGTCAATTAAAATCGGATTACATGTCGATTGCTGCAGGAAGGAGGGAAGGATAGCATACCGCGCAAAACCCATTATGCTGACACAGTTCTCCGGACTGAGAGTATGATTGAGATAGTCCTTGCACTGCTTAACTAACCCCACCATTCCCACATAGTCCGCACAAATGAGAAGCTCATGCACGTTATCGTCGCCAATGTTGGTCCTCCGCAGGTAAGCATACTGTATAACCGAGTTCATAATTGATGCACTGATTCCAGGTATGTGCACAATTCGACTCTCCTCACTTGCCGCTCCTGCACGGTTGTTGAATCCTGTAAACTGTGCGCTGCCAGAAACGGAAACAGAAACCGGGAACGGTTTAAAACAATATTGAAAATTATCAGTGGGGACTCACCGAAAATACGAGCTGCAGGCACACATAATGGCACGGTGTACATTGAAGGAATGCTCCCCAACCGAAATCTGCGCATCGCACAGGAGATTCGCTTCCCGTAGTTCATTAAGCACATTTAGAGCATGATCACTAACGATTGTTGATATGGATTTTGCAGATGTTTTTTGTGCGGTATTATTATCTAATTCATCACCCTGAAAATGACCGCTTGTGTCCATGTCAATCGTTTCCATCGATGGCAACTCTAATTGGCCCTCATTAATGCCATGCAAATGATTACCGTTTTGTCGATTCATGTCGTAAGCGAGCCAGCGATTTTATCTCGGTTAGGTTTCAAATCCTGGTCCTTGTCTTCAGCGCACCCCTATCGACCATATAGGCAGGTAATGCAAGTAGAAAAGAGAGAAAGATAGACAGAACAAGTCCGTTTATATTGATTTCAAAGATATTATAACTGATTGCCTACCAAGTGAAACGCGTTTGTTGATATATTATATTTTTGTAGGCCGTTTTTAGGGAGAAATCTCTCCGTACTTAATTATAGGAACAGAAATAATTTTCAATAATTAGTCAACAATAACGAGACAGTTCTCGTAACGCACAAAAGGCGACTACTCAGTGAATAGAAAAACTGAAAACAAAACGCCCTCGAATCTATTAAACTTAAACATTTATTTTTTTAAGGTCATACCTTTGGCAAAATCGGTTTTGTTACGTCCTTTGAGTGCCTATCCACCAATATTTGGAAACCTGGTCCGGGAGAAAGGTACACTTGACTAAATAGCAGTTAAGATTTTTAAAATTGTGAAAGACCACACAAAAGATAAAGGGTACGAAACAGTGTTATCAAACTGCATAACTTCATATGGGCTAATCCAGAAAAAGTTAAACCACGTCAAAAAACGAAAAATTCATCAAAAACTCACATTTTGTAAAAGTTTTCGTCAGAAACACATTTATTTTATTTATTCAAGCAATTTACACATAAATTAGTTCATTTTGATGAGCAAACCGATTGCGTTTTTGAAAAACTAAGTTTTTCTGTATTGTTGCCCATTTTGGTAAAAATCGACTTATGGGGAGTATGAAATAAAAGCATTATTCCACAAAATCGTTTCTGAATGAACAAAAATCTCATGAATGTGCAAAGAAAACGCTTTTAGCTTGATAACCTTCTCTGTTTATTATGCGAAATTCGGTAAAATTTGTGCAAATGTACATACGCCACAAAGTGGACTTCCATTTGTAACGTCCACAACGGTATTTCAAGCAAGCATATTTTTTAGACCCAGAACTTTAAAAAAATACAAATGGGTCTATTACGTTTGTGCAAATGTGCGTAACAGGCAGAAGGAGCCATGCCACCCCCAATAAAGTATATATATCCTTGATCAGCATCAAAAGCCGAGTCGATTTAGCCATGTCCGTCTGTCTGTCTGTCAGATTTTTGAGTTCCTTGATCTCAGAGACTATAAGAGCTAGAGACACCAAATTTGGCATGTAGGTTCATCTATATCTTGCATTGATCAAGTTTGTTTTAAATTTTTGCCACGCTCCCTCCACCCCAAGAAATTGAAAAACAAAATTTTAAAGACGAATAACAAGAGAACCTTTAAGACTAGCGCCTCGATGGTATATATAATACTCACTATAGTCCAAACCTGTCCAGAAAATTTCACTTCAATCAGTTGATAAACGCGGAAGTTAATCTACTAACAATGTTAAAGGCAAAAGGAAGAAGAAGAGACGCTAGCGACTTCTATGTTTATCAAGTGGCGCCATCTATTGAATGGTAGGCAACATTGAAGAACAATCTTTAGTGAACGCTTTGCACTCAAAAAGTACTGGGTCTCCTTCTGTCGAGCTTGCTCCACTGTGGCTTACTTCATTTTTTAGACCCAGTACTTCAGAAAAGTACAAATGGGTCTATTAAGTTTGTGCAAAAAAAAATTTGCGTAACAGGCAGAAGGAGGCGTGGCAGACCCCATAAAGTGTATATATTCTTGATCAGCATCAACAGCCGAGTCGATATAGCCATGTCCGTCTGACTGTCTGTCCGTCTGTCTGTCCTATTTTGTGTCACCTAGATCTCAGAGACCATAAGAGCTAGGGACACCAAATTTGGCATGTAGGTTCGCCTTTATCTCCCTTTGATCAAGTTTGTTTTGGATTTTTGCCACTCCCCCTCCGCCCACGGAAATTTAAAAACAATATTTCAAAGTCGAATTACAAGAGCCCCTTTAAGGCCAGCGCCTTGACTATTGGTACATATAATATACACTATTGTCCAAACCTGTCCAGAATTTCATTCCAATCGGATGATAACCGCGGAAGTTATTCAACTAACAATGTTACGGGCAAAAGGAAGAAGAAGAGACGCTAGCGACCTCTGTGTTATTAACTTCGTAGTGGCGCCATCTATTGCATGGTACGCAACATTGAAGAACAATCTAGCAAACGCTTTGCACTCAAAAAGTACTGGGTCTCCTACTGTCGAGCTTGCTCCACTGTAGCTTACTGCATTTTTTATACCCTTGCAGAGGGTATTATAATTTTGTCACGAAATTTGTAACGCATTGAAGGAAGCCTCACAGACCCCATAAAGTATATATATTCTTGATCAGGGCGACGAGCTGAGTCGATATAGCCATGTCCGTCTGTCTGTCCGTCTGTCTGTCCGTCTGTCCGTCTGTTTCTATGCAAACTAGTCTCTCAGTTTTGAAGCTATCTTGATGAAACTTGATACAGGTCCGTCTTTTTGCGGCACGCAGTACATATGTCGGAACCGGCCGGATCGGATAACTATATCGTTTAGCGGCCATAGGAATGATCGGTTCGAAAACAACATTTAGTATGTAAATCTTTTTTGTTTCTAAAAATATCTCAACCAAATAAACACATTGTGCGTTTGATTAATTTTTAAACAGGCTGACCAAATTTGGTGTAAATCGGACTACTATATCATATAGCTGCCTTAGGAACGATCGGTTTAAAATCAACATTTAACAAATTTTGTAAAAAATCTGACGGCTTACACAGGGCACTGCAAGGGTATCCAAACTTTGCCGCGCCAAAGTTAGCTTGCGCTATATAGCACCCAGTACTTTAAAAAGTACAAATGGGTCTATTACGTTTGTGCAAATGTGCGTAACAGGCAGAAGGAGGCGTGGCAGACCCAATAAAGTATATATATTCTTGATCAGCATCAACAGCCGAGTCGATATAGCCATGTCCGTCTGTCTGTCTGTCTGTCTGTCTGTCTGTCTGTCCCTTTTTTGAACACCTAGATCTCAGAGACTATAAGAGCTAGAGACACCAAATTTGGCATGTACGTTCATCCATATCTTGCATTGAACAAGTTTGTTTTAGATTTTTGCCACGCCCCTTTCCGCCCACGGAAATTGAAATACAAAATTTCGAGGTCAAATTACAAGAGAACCTTTAATGCTAGGGCCTGGATTTTTGGTATATATAATACTCACTATATTCCAAACTTGTCCTGAAAATTTCATTCCAATCAGTTGATAAACGCGGAAGTTATTCAACTAACAATGTTACAGGCAAAAGGAAGAAGAGACGCAAGCGACCTCTATGTATATCAAGTGGCGCCATCTATTGAATGGTACGCAACATTGAAGAACAATCTTTAGTGAACGCTTTGCACTCAAAGAGTACTGGGTCTCCTACTGTCGAGCTTGCTCCACTGTAGCTTACTGCATTTTTTTATAGTAAAATCTGTTTTATTTATGTTTTTTGCTGATTCAGTATTATTGAGATCGTCTGCCGAGTTCGATACCCAATTGCACATCTGAAATCCACCTTTCTGATGCACATATGTGACATCCTTGATTAGTTGAACAGCGCTGTCAATGTCATCTGCTCCACCCAAGTAGTCGTCCATATAGTGCTTGGAAATTATATCTTAACAAGCTTTTGGATATTCCTGTTCAAATTCGCGGGCATTTCGGTTCCTGACTTGACATACCGAAATGTGGAAGATAATACCTCAATGGTGATTTAATGTTGACCTCAGATAAATTTAGTTTTCTTAAATAGCCTTTTGAAATGTGGGAGTCAATCATCTATATATGTAAAACTCTTTGTCCTGACTGACTGACTGAGTTATCACGCTGTAGGCCAAACGGTTCAAGATATTGAGATGAAATTTTTACACAACATAGTTGAGACATAATTATCGTGCAATAAGACGGGATTTTTTGATATCCCCACTGGAAAGGGCTAAAATGGGGGTCAAAGGTCAAAATTGCTTAGTATGAACTTTTTTTTTGTTTTTTGAGCTATCTTAACCAAACTCAAAGATTATGTATTTCTAACTCACGGCTACATCCTGAGAAAATTTGGTCAAGATCGGACCACTATATCATATAGCTGCCATAGGAACAACCAGATGCAAATTAAAACTTTTTATGAAGATCTTTGTTATTTTTTGAGATATCTCAACTAAACTCACAGATTATAGATTTCGTACTCATTGTAACATTCTTTCAAACTTTGTTCAAGATCGGATCACTATATCGTATAGCTGCCATAGGAACAGTGGCTTTTAATGCTATTAATAAACAATCAAAAGAAGATGGACAGTATGATGTGGTTGGGGAGGGGGGTGTTACGATTAATTAGTGTTGCGACTTTCAAAACCAATTTTCAGTATATGGCACTGTTACTCGCTCTTGCTGCAATAATCCAATTGCAGCGAAAACTTTAAAACAGCGAGCAGCGAAAATGTAAATTCTCTATATTATATAATGTTCTATTACTATTATTTTAAGTCCAATAACAGGGAAAAATTGAAATAACACTTCCCGCTTTCTTATTAAAAATGTAAGGCCCGGCTATAGCTGTGAGAAGTGTTCCCTATTTTCACTCCACATTTCTCCCCAACATTTCAGCGAGCGTAGCGAGCCGGGGGTTGGCGAGCGAAGCGAGCAAAGGAAAACCCCCTAGTAATATACAAAGTACTATTTATTACTATTATTTTAAGTCCAATTACATGGAAAAACTCAATTTACAATTTCCGCTTTTTTATTAAAAATGACATAACCTCCGGCTATAGCTGTTAGAATTGTTCCCTAATTTCAGTCCATATTTCTCCCCGAGATTTCAGCGAGCGTAGCGAGCCGGGGGTTGGCGAGCGAAGCGAGCAGGGGTCAGCCCCCTAGTATAAATATAAAACTCTTTGTCCTGACTGATTCACTGACTTTTTGACTGACTGAGTCATCACGCTGTAGGCCAAACGGTTCAAGATATTGAGATGAAATTTTTACACAACATAGCTGAGACATAATTATCGTGCAATAAGACGGGATTTTTATACCCTTGCAGAGGGTATTATAATTTTGTCACGAAATGTGTAACGCATTGAAGGAGGCCTTGCAGACCCCATAAAGTATATATATTCTTGATCAGGGCGACGAGATGAGTCGATATAGCCATGTCCGTCTGTTCGTCTGTCTGTCCGTCTGTTTCTATGCAAACTTGTCTCTCAGTTTTGAAGCTATCTTGATGAAACTTGATACAGGTCCGTCTTTTTGCTGCACGCAGTACATATGTCGGTACCGGCCGGATCGGATAACTATATCATATAGCTGCCATAGGAAAGATCGGTTGGAAATAAACATTTAGTATGAAAAACTTTTTTGTTTCTCAAGATATCTCAACCAAATATACACATTATGTGTTTGATTAAGTTTTAAACAGGCTGACCAAATTTGGTGTAAATCGGACTACTATATCAAATAGCTGCCATAGGAACGATCGGTTCGAAAACAACATTTAGTATGAAAAACTTTTTTGTTTCTCAAAATATCTCAACCAAATATTTACATTGTGTGTTTGATTAAGTTTTAAACAGGCTGATCAAATTTGGTGTAAATCAGACTACTATATCATATAGCTACCATAGGAACGATCGGTTCGAAATCAACATTTAACAAATTTTGTAAAAATCTGTCGGCTTACACAGGGCACTGCAAGGGTATCCAAACTTTGGCGTGCCAAAGTTAGCTTGCGCTATATTTTGATATTGTATAACTCTCTTATCAACCCTATTTCTAGGATGAAATTCATAATTTTTGTTGAGTTGAGGGCTACTTTATCTTTTGGTTGGAGGGTATGGTTACCTAAAAGCCTACATCTTCTCCTTGCTAAAGCGGCACATGTCCCTACTATATGTTCAGAGGTTTCGTCCTCGATATCACAGTATCGGCAAGTCCCGATGCTTACTATGCCTAGTTTGCATAAGTGGCTTCTCAGTCTACAGTGTCCTGTCAAAAGACCGCTCAGTATTCTAAGTCTGTTCTTCCCCATGACTATAAGTTGCTTAAATCTTTGCAGATTGTAGCTGATTGCCTTCAGTGCCGCTTGACTATCAGATAGGATGGCTATGTCTCTATTCCGATAGTTGCGTGTTAGGTTGAAATCCGCACACCTTTCTATAGCGCACACCTCAGCTTGAAAGATGCTGGTGTGAGTACCTAAGGACTCATAGTGGGATAACCGCGGACCTACAACTCCGAGGCTAGTGCCTTGATTAGTTAGGGATCCGTCAGTGATACATGGGATGGACCTCCTCAAGGGTTGTCCATTCCTCTTTACTGCTCAAGTTCACTCTGAAATTGCGATCGAATGTGTACTCGGCTGGCATTTCGTTCACTTGATAGAGCATCAGCGTCCCTCTGGCTGAGGATGCAGTTGTTGCCAACTTCTTCCATTGGCATTATTAGAAGGGTTGCTTTTTTTTGAAGCCCTATGAATCTGTGGAGCGACGTAAACTCCAATAGGACTTCAATGGCTGCTGTCGGACAAGTGCATATTGCCCCTGTTATACAAACGCAGGCCATTCTCTTTGGACGGTGGTGAGTTGCACTCTACCAACCCAAGCAATTGCTCCATATGTGAGGGCTGACAACCATTAGGTATAGCCATCTTAATACCTTCGGTGATGTTCCCCATGATTTCCCGGCTATACTAAGCCATGTATAAAGTGTTACTTTACTATCGCATTTTTAACATGTGGGCCGAAGTTTAGTTTACTGTCAAAAATAACTCCTAGTTATTTAACTTTCTTTCAAGTTGCTATTTCGCTTCCTAAAAGCATTGTTTGCCTTAGTTTCTGCAGCTTATATCTTCTTGTAAAGGGGACGATGACTGTTTTGGTGGGATTAAGGTTGAGGCCAACCTCATTACACCAGTCACTCATCATCACTTCTGAATTATATCGCAGAGTGTTTCTTCGAATTTACCCCATGCAATGATTACAATGTCATCGGCATAGCCCTGGCATTGGATTCCTTTGCTGGCAAGTCTTCTGAGTAGCTCGTCTACTAACAGGTTCCATAATAAAGGAGATAGTACACCCCCTTAAGGACATCCCCTTGTGGTCGTAACTGTAACAGTACTGTCTTGAACTATTGCTCTGGCCTGTCTGGACCTTAGCAGACAGACAATCCATCTGCTGGTAGTAAGGTCTAGGCCTCTCCTATATAGGGCGGCTTGGACATCGAAGGCCCCTACTATGTCTAGAAAGGCACACATCGCCACCTCCTTGTTGTCAACTGCCATGCGTAGGATTCGATGCAGTTGGTAGAGGGCAGTGTCTGTAGACCTTCCTGCCCTGTATGCATGCTGCGTTGGTTGCAGCGGCGAATGTGATATACCGTCCAAGCCCGGTTACGTATAGGGCTGGAAAGTTCCTATTGCTCATTCTTGTCCTTCCAGCGTGCTTGTTGACATGGCAATTGCCCAGTCATCAGAAACTGGCCGAACTCGGTCTTCTGGTCTTCCTAAATATGTTCCTTCCTGTATGGGGATACTCCCCGGGAAGCGAATTTCAAATAGTAGTTCCAACTTATTTATGTTGCTACTGTGTAGGTGTTGTCCCCACGTTTGAGAGCCAGATTTGCTTCTGGTGCCTTCTTTGACATTGCCCTATGTAGCCGGGCACCCTCAGTCGTGTTTTCTATGTTTTCACAGAAGTCACGATAGTTCTTCCGTTTTGCCTTTCTGATCTCCTTGTTGTGGGAAGTCAGGCTTTCCAGGTATTTGTCCCATGTGCCATCATTGTTTGCCCTATGAAAGAGTTGACGAGTGGTTTTTCGAAGCCTCTCGAGGCTGTCGGATCACCAAGGGGCATATTTTGCTTTGCGCTTCTTCCCTAGGGCGCAGCTTGGCTTAACTTATTGGTGTTGCAACGTGCAAAATAAATTTGCAGTATATGACACAGTTACTTGCTGTTGCTGCTATAATCCAATTGCAGCGATTACTTAAAACAGTGAAAATATTAAATTTTTTTTGTTTTTTGAGCTATCTTAACCAAACTCACAGATTATGTATTTGTTACTCGCTGCTACATCCTGAGAAAATTTGGTCAAGATCGGACCTCATATCATATAGCTGCCATAGGAACAATCAGATGCAAATTAAAACTTTGTATGAAGATCTTTGTTATTTTTTGAGATATCTCAACCAAAGTCACAGATTATGGATTTGGTACTCATTGTAACATTCTGTAAAAATTTGGTCAAGATCGGATCACTATATGGTATAGCTGCCATAGGAACAGTGGCTCTTAATGCTATTAATAAACAATCAAAAGAAGATGGACAGGTGGATGGGGGAGGGGTGTTACGATTCATTAGTGTTGCGACTTTCAAAATCAATTTTCAGTAAATGGCACTGTTACTCGATCTTGCTGCAATAATCCAATTGCAGCGAAAACTTTAAAACAGCGAGCAGCGAAAATGTAAATTCTCTATCTATATATATAAAACTCTTTGACTGACTGAGTCATCACGCTGTAGGCCAAACGGTTCAAGATATTGAGATGAAATTTTTACACAACATAGCTGAGACATAATTATCGTGCAATATGACGGGATTTTTGATATCCCCACTGGAAGGGGCTAAAATGGGGGTCAAAGGTCAAAATTGCTTAGTATGAAATTTTTTTTTTTTAGCTATCTTAACCAAACTCACAAATTATGTATTTCTTACTCACTGCTACATCCTGAGAAAATTTGGTCAAGATCGGACCTCATATCATATAGCTGCCATAGGAACAATCAGATGCAAATTAAAACTTTGTATGAAGATCTTTGTTATTTTTCGAGATATCTCAACCAAACGTACTCATTGTAACATTCTGTAAAAATTTGGTCAAGATCCGATCACTATATCGTATAGCTGCCAGAGGAACAGTAGCTTTTAATGCTATTAATAAGCAGTCAAAAGAAGATGGACAGTTGTGGGGGTGGGGGGGGGGGTGTTACGATTCATTAGTGTTGCGACTTTCAAAATCAATTTTCAGTATACGGCACTGTTACTCGCTCTTGTTGCAATAATCCAATTTCAGCGAAAACCTTAAAACAGCGAGCAGCGAAAATGTAAATTCTCTATCTATATATATAAAACTCTTTGTCCTGACTGACTGACTCATCACGCTGTAGGCCAAACGGTTCAAGATATTATTTTTTTTTTTTTTTTAATATTTGGCTTTTATTTATTGGATCTTCTCTTAATTTGAGACTAACAATAATTTTGCAAATCTTATAAATAAACAATAGTTAACAGTCTTCTTGGACTGTAAATTGACATGCGGCCCTAAAGTCTATCGTTGGGTTGGTAGGTCAATACGACGAAGACGGGATCGGCTGCACAACCTTATTAGGCGTCTCGCGAGGTGGTTGGGGTGCGTGGAAAGCTTGGCAAAGTACTTTGTCTCCTGTTCTGTTATTACATCTTTGACCGGCTGGATATTCAGGTCGCTTTGTATGTTTTCGTTTCGAACGTACCACGGTGCCCCGGTGATGGTTCTCAATATCTTCGACTGGGCTCGCTGGACAATATCAATATTGCTATTGCAAGCACTCCCCCATAATTGGGAGCCATAGGTCCAGATAGGTTTTAGCACAGATTTGTAGAGCAGAACCTTGTGATCAAGACTAAGGGACGAGCGAGCGTTAATAAGCCAGTGAAGACTATTGGCTTTTAGTTTTAAGTGTGTTCTCTTTGCTTCGATGTGTCTGCGTCACTTCGTTTGCTTGAGGCAATACGGTGTTGTTTAATCTGAACGGTGGACAATTTTGCCTGTTCAGGGTAAACGTAACGTGCTTGCATTTCTGTTCATTTATTTTTAACCGCCAGTCGGATAGCCATTTTTCTACGTCGACCAGGTGAAGAGCCAATTGCGCAGTTGCTTGTATTGGGCATCTTAAGCGGCTGAAAATAGCTGTATCATCAGCGAAGGTAGAAGTTGTTAGTTCCCTGCTTGTTGGAATGTCTGCTGTGTAGAGGACGTATAGTGTCGGCCCAAGTACGCTGCCTTGTGGAACTCCGGCTCCAATGATGTGATCGTCGGATAAAGCTGTGTTACATCTGACTGCAAATTTTCTATCGTAGAGATATGACCTTAGAAGCTTGTGTGTGTTATTTGGAAGCGTTAATTTAATTTTATGCATTAGGCCGTCTTAATGTTGGTAGTGTAAACGCATTTGTTGCGGGATTTGGTTGGAACACATTTTAAAGGTGAGCCGCAAATGTGCTGGCTCTATCTTCATCGCTGCGGGCCCAACCGCCTACGGAGTTTCTGATGGGCATCACGTGAACAAAGGGTGGGGTGAGCTCTCCAAAGTGAGTGTTTTTTACAAGATGTTGATAATTTCTCTATATAACGGCGTTGAGCATATGCTTTTTCCTGCTTTAAGGCTTTGGTGAGTTTACGTGTGGCGTCTTTAAATCTTTGCCGTGCGGAAGGCGATCTTTTTAAAATTGCCATTCTCGACGTAATCGTCGCTTTTCTTGAACGAGCTGTTCGATTTCTAGATGTGACTTCTTTTGGATGTGTAGTACTTGTGTAGTATCAGGTGTTGCAATACGAGCTGCAGTGACGAGGACGGACTCCAGTGTATTTACACAGTGTTCGATGTCAGCTTCAACGTTAAGGAGAGGTTTTAGTTCAATATGTGAACTAATATATTTTTTGTATCGAAGCCAATTGGTTTTATGTGAAGTCAGTCTAATCGGTTGATTTACGGACTCTGTTTGTCGAAGTAGTTTTATTAGAACAGGTGAGTGATCAGATGAGAGATCTGAAAGACATTCGGCGCTTATCAGACTTCGAGGAATATTTTTAGTAATTGCAAAGTCAATTAAATCGGGTAGTTTCTTGGAATCTGTTGGCCAGTATGTTGGTCTACCGGGAGAAACGTGGTCTAGCTTATTGTTAGCTTTAATAACGGCATTGTAAAGCTGCTTTCCTTTTGGGTTAACGAGTCGAGATCCCCAGTGTGTGTGCTTGGCATTGTAGTCTCCTCCTGCTATAAAGTGTTCTCCAAGTGAGTTAAAAAACTGCGTAAACTCACCTTCAGTTATGGTAAAGCGAGGGGGGCAGTATACGGCGGCTAGAGTAAGTTGGTTACCATTGTCCAGTTTTATGTTTAAAGATGTGGCCTGTAGGTAGTTTTCAGCAAATTCTTTATGGCAGTGGTGCTTGATGCGGTTTCTAATCAGAATACCAGTACCACCATGTGCTTTACCATCGGGATGATTTGTTCCGTAGAACAAGTAGCCTGGTAGATTAAAATTATACTTAATTGTAAGGTGTGTTTCTGAGAGTAGCATAACGTCGATATGATTGTCGAGAAGAAATTGAGCTAACTCAAGTTTACGTTGTGAAACGCCGTTAGCGTTCCACATAGATATACGTAGGGTAGCCATCGATTATTTTGATTGTTGTGATTGTGTGTGCATTTGTATCAAAAGATTTTGGTTTCGCATTAAATCTTGCATGGTTGTCCGCTGCAGGTTAAATAATAATGCTTCAGAATTACTTTGTTGCTGGTCCGTTGGTTGATACTGCTTTGCCGTGTTGGGTTCCAATGTGCTGCTTGTGAAAACGGTGTATTTGAGGCAGGAGGCTCCAGTCCTGATTTTAACGCGTTTGCTTAGTATGAAATTTGTTTTTGTTTTTGAGCTATCTTAACCAAACTCACAGATTATGTATTTCTTACTCACTGCTACCACCCACCTGAGGGTGGGGTGTTACGATTCATTAGTGTTGCGACTTTCAAAATCAATTTTCAGTATATGGCACTGTTACTCACTCTTGCTGCAATAATCCAATTGCATCGAAAACTTTAAAACAGCGAGCAGCGAAAATGTAAATTCTCTATATTATAAAAAGTACTACTTATTACTATTATTTTAAGTCTTACTACAGGGAAAAATAAAATTTTTCAATTCCCGCTATCTAATTAGAAATGACATAAGGTCTGGCTATAGCTGTGAGAAATGTTCCCTATTTTCATTCCACATTTTTCCCCGAGATTTCAGCGAGCGTAGCAAGCCGGGGGTTGGCGAGCGAAGCGAGCAGGGAGCAAACCGTCTAGTATTATATAAAGTACTATTTATTACTATTATTTTAAGTCCAATTACAGGGAAAAATTTAATTTACACTTCCGCTTTCTTATTAAAAATGTAATACGGCTATAGCTGTGAGAAGTTTTCCCTATTTTCACTCCACATTTCTCCCCGAGATTTCAGCGATCGTAGAGAGCGTAGTGATTATGAGAGGGCTTGCTCCCTGTCTTTACAAAGTAATATTATTTTAAGTCCGATTGCAGGGAAAAATTGAATTTACAATTCCCGAAATCTAATAAAAAATTACATAAGGTCTGGCTATAACTGCGAGAAGTGTTCCCTTTTTTCACTCCACATTTCTCCCTGAGATTTCAGCAAGCGAAGCGAGCCTCCTAGTTGTATTAAAAACTGGTAAATGAGGGATTTTTATAGAAAATCAGTAAACTGCCTTGGTGAGTCCCAAGGTGAGTCGTCAGATTTTGTGTGCAATGCACAAAAATTTGAAAAATTTGTCGAAAAAGGTGATATAAACAAAAATCATGGTCGTTTTCCACAAAAAGCATATTTTTAATACGTTGCCCAAATATTTTTCCTTATAAAACTGTATCAACTGTTAAGATCGGTTTAAAAATGTAGAAGCTAGAATTTTTTTATTGATATCAAGTTTGGTAATAACCGTCAGCTTGCATGTGACTATAACAGTGCACTGGTATACAATTTGGAACTTTTTAATCTCTATATTTTTTTCATATAGATTTTGGCTTTCTAAATACGAAAACGAATTTTAAAAAATTTTCCTCTTTTTAGTTTTCAACATAGAATTTTTGAAATTTTGTTCGAATTTTTTTAAAGATGACTCAGCTTAGTTGAGCATAAATCATAAACGCGATTGGCGTTTTCAACAAAGAAAGTCTCTAACTAAAGGTAATAAAATTTCCTAAAATGTTTTATACAACGTTTTAAAATCGGCTTGATCCTTTTTATGTTAGAGCCTTTTAAAGATAAAAAATTTGAATTTTTTGTGAAAACAGCACGGATAAAGGTACAATGAAAAATTAAAAAAAAAAAAAATCACACAAATATCTTCAGTTTGACAAATTGAGCATAGAATTTGGATTTTCTCGAGCAAAACAAGCCATCATTCATAAAAATCGGCTGACGAATGACGACCTTATCCAAACATTTTATTTTCCCCTAACCAAAAAGCTCCATGCTCCATGCTCCATGCTCCACACATTTTATTGTGTTCGCTTGCGGACGATTTTTATTCAACCTGACGGTTATTACCCAATTTAATATCCATAAAAAAGATTCTAGCTTCTACATTTTTAGACCGATCTTAACAGTTGATACAGTTATATAAAGAAAAATGTTAGGGCTATGTATGAAAAATAAGCATTATGTGGAAAAAGATCAGGTTTTCTTTTTATATCACATTTTTGTACCCTTGCAGAGTGCAAGTTTTATTAAGATAGCTTCAAAACTGAGAGACTAGTTTGCATAGAAACAGACAGACAGACGGACAGACAGACGGACAGGCTATATCGACGCAGCTCGTCGCCCTGATCAAGAATATATATACTTTATGGGGTCTGTAAGGCTTCCTTCAATGCGTTACACATTTTGTGACAAAATTATAATACCCTCTGCAAGGGTATTAAAATGAGTTAAAATCCACAATCTGTGAGTTTGGTTGAGATATCTCAAAAAATAACAAAGATCTTCATACAAAGTTTTAATTTGCATCTGGTTGTTCCTATGGCACCTTTATGATATAGTCATCCGATCTTGATCAAATTATCTCAAGAAGTAACAATTTGTAAAAAGTATATAATTTGTGAATTCGGTTAAGATAGCTCAAAAGACAACATAGCTCTTCAAACAAAATTTTAATTTGCATGTGATTGCTCCTATGGCAGCAATATGTCACAGTCATCCACATTTTCACAAAATATACAAATGAGTAAGAAAACATTATCTGTGAGTTTGGTTGATATAGCTAAAAAAAAAACAACACAGCCCTTCATACTGAACGTTAGTTTGCAGCCGATTGTCCCTATGCAGCTATATGAAATAGTTATCCGATCTTGACCAAATTATCTCATGATGTAGTACATGGTACTATATACCTAATCTGTGAATTTGGTTTAAATTGCTCAAAAAGCAACACAGGTCATCGTACAAAAGTTTTATTTACATTCGATTGTTCCTATGGCAGCTACATGATATAGTCATCTGATCTTGACCAAATTGTCTCAGAAAGTAACAATTAGTAAAAAATATATAATCTGTGAATTCGATTTAGATAGCTCTAAAACCAACAAAGGTCATCATACTGAATGTTAGGCTAGGTAAGGTAAGGTTAAACAGACGGCTCGGCCTAGGCCGAGAGCACCCAAAAGCCCTATGGCCCATTGTGGTGTCTGATAGATACTGTAGGATTAAGAAGGAGGAAGGAAAGGGTTGATGGATAATAGACTGAAGAGGGTACACGTTGCATATGTGGATCCGTTAAGCAGTTTCAGTGGGCACGCCCTTGAAACCACTTTGTGGAGTCCAGAATGAGTGCTAGGTCTTCCAAACGCACGTTTGAGAGACCGCCCAGTTCCTCAAAGAATGGCTTCCCGAGAAAACGGGATCGCCTTCTTGCTAGTGCAGGGCAGTCACAAAGAAGATGTTGGACACTCTCTGTCTCTTCTACGTTACCGCAGCTACGACAAAAGTCTTGGTAGGGTTCACCATACCGTTGCGCCATTCGGCCAATGTAACAGTGTCCAGTTAAGACCCCTGTCAACATCCTTATCCTGTTCTTGTTGAAGTGTAGGAGCTTAGATGTTCGCTTTGGGTTGTATCTTGGCCATAGTGCCGAGGAAATCTCTTGCCCCATGATATCCGCCCAGTGCCTATAAGCCATGGTTTTCCCCGCCCCTGTAAGTTCAGAGAGGATATGCTGGATGGGCCGTCCTATGTCAGTCACCGCGCAACTTACCGGTCTTGCTGATCCAAACCTGGCACATTCATCAGCCATCTCGTTGCCCGACACTCCCATGTGTCCTGGCACCCAGACAAGTCTGATTGAGTGCTGCTGGTTGTGGTTCAGCGCCGCGGCTGTGTTCCGAATGAGTTTGTTCTTGACGATATTCGAGTCTAGAGCCTTTATTGCTGCCTGACTGTCGATGTAGATTGAGATGTTCCTTGAAGTTTCCCTCAAGGAGTACGTCAATTTGATCGCTTGTGAAGCAGCATATATCTCCGCCTGGAACACGGTGCACCAGTCCAGAAGTCGAAAAGAGAGCTTTGCATCAAGGTCATCTGAGTAGACCCCAGATCCTGTGCCTTCCTTCGTCTTCGAACCATCTGTATAGAGTGACAGCTCGTTCCGCCTCGGTGAGGTCTCTTGCTGCCACTCTGTCCTATCTGGGAAGACAGTTGTGAATCTGTCACTAATTGTAAGCAAAAACTTGCCAGTTATCAGTAAGACCAAGTCATCCGCAAAGGCTGTTACTCTGCATCCTTGATCCTTTACTTTTTGTAGAAGGTCATTTAGGAAAATGTTCCACAGCAGGGGAGATATGACTCCCCCCTGCGGAGTGCCCTTAGTGGCCTTTCTTCGAATTGTAGAGGTGCAAAGCTGGGCGTTGATCATTCTGCAGCCAAGCCTGTTGCTAAGCCACCGATTGATCCTCGGGTGTGAGTTAATTTTGACAAGTGCTGCCGATATTGACTCGATCCTGACGTTGTTGAAGGCACCCTCTATGTCGAGAAATGCCGCCAACGCAAATTCCTTTCTCTGCAGACTACCCTCGATTGTTCCTACAACCTCGTGCAGAGCGGTCTCAACTGATCTACCCTTGAGGTAGGCGTGTTGAGCTCCGCTAAATGCTTGAGGTGTTAGTTTAGTCCTGAGGTACAGATCCAGGAGTCGCTCCAGCGTTTTATGCAAAAACGATGAAAGACTGATGGGTCTGTAGTTCTTTGGTGAGCAGTGGTTTATCTTTCCTGCCTTGGGAATTGTAATAACCAGTGAATAACACCGAATGTGGTTTTCATTTCAATTCTATTATTTATTATTATGCTTATGAAATGGTACTAATATTGAGCTGCAATGTGCTCTCGCTAATTACTCGCTAGCTACTAATCGCCTGCGAGATCTGCCTTTGAGCGCGAACCATCGTCTCTCTCCGTGGGGACATCAGTGGCGCTCTCTGCTCCTTCTCGCACCGGTTCCCACATCCCTCCTTTGTTTACCAGTTTGAGTTTCAAACCAGGTCCAAATGATGTGTCGTATTGTTCTGGAGTATCCACCGACGATTGATGACGTGTCTTCACCAAATCCGCTGTAGTCGGTGCTAAATCCGGGAAGTCCTTTCTTGTACTCGCAACTGGAATTTTCTTTAAGTGGCTAGCATCCCTTATAAGTGTTCTCCCTTCCCCTGTCAATTTAACAATGTTACCTTCACGCTCTAACACTTCATATGTTGTGGTATCAAAATTTGGTGTCAACTTATTTGGGAACACTACGTTGTTCATCAGTACTTGATCGCCCACCTAAATGCTAATCTCTTTCGCTCCTCTCTTCTTATCTGCATTTACTTTTCCTTTATGTTTTCGTAATCATTGTCTTTTTCTTCCGAATCATAAACTTCACCCAATGCGTCTTGTACGTTTGGAATTTTATCCCTAATCATTCAATTAAACATGAGTTCTGAAGGAGAGGTACCTATTTTACTGTGCGGGGTAACATTATGCAATAAAATGAACTGCTGAATGTCCTCTTGAAAGTTGGTTTTGTTGAGATGAGCTATTTTTAGTCTTTTCATTAGTGATCGATTCATGTTTTCGACTTCGCCATTCGCCTGAGGCCAATATGGTGGGGCGCTGCAGTATTGTTCGAACGTCGAACTAATATATTGTCTCCCTTTATCCGTTCGTAGATATCTCGGGAAACCCAATCGACAAAATATTTCGTTCATGGCTCCGATAATTGATTCCGATGATATAGATTGTAAAAATTTTGGTTCCATATACCTAGAAAAGTAGTCGATAAATACGAGGACGTATTTACCGTTTGGAAGTGGGCCTAGTAAATCACTAGCTATAGAGTTCCATGGGCTTGTTGGAAAAACAGTTATTTGCATAGGAGCCGGTCTTGATGGCTGAGATACAAACATGCAATCTTTGCATGATTTCACAAAATTTTTCACATCTCGATCACTGCGTTGCAACCATACCTTTACTCTGAATCGACGCTTTATGGCCGACTCACCGGGGTGCTCTTCATGAACAAGTTCTAGAACTCTTTCCCGCAGACTTTTTGGGATAATTAACCGTGTTCCCCTCGATAGGATCTTTCCTAGCATCGAAATTTCAAGCCGAAATGGGTAAAAACTGTTTGATGTACTGCTTTCCTACGAGTTGGTATACAAAGAGGTCATCGCGTCCACTATTTCCTCATCATCAGCACTTTTTAGTGCTATTTCCGAAATGTTCATTGATATAGGGACAGTATATTCAATAACTCGAAACATGTTGTGTTCCGTTTTCTGCCAGTTCGAATTTGTTGATGATAATTCGCATAATCGAGATAGGCTATCTGAAATGTTTTCTTTACCAGCTTTATAGATCACATTGAACTTAAAAGCTTGCAAGCGTAAAAGCCATCGCTCAATTCGTGTCGGCGGCTTTGAGGTTGGCTTAAAAATGGTTTCCAACGGTTTGTGGTCTGTAACCAGCTCGAATTGCAAACCGGCTAAATAAAAATAGAACTTTAGAGACTTTCTTTTTCGGTCTGAGAATAGCGTTTTTCTACGTCGGATAGACTGCGACTTGCAAATGAAATAATTTTAGGTTCTCCAGATGTGTCAAATTGCACTAGTACTGCCCCCAAAGCAACTGGGCTGGCATCCGCTATTAGACGTGTCTTTTTGTTTGGGTCAAAATATGATAAGCTTGGTATTTTTGCCAAATGAAGCTTAAGGTCTTCAGAAGCATTTTTCTCTATTTCGCCCCCATTGAATTTGCTTTCCTTTTTCAACAGTCTTCTTAAAGGCTCTGTGCAATTTGTCAAGTTGGGAATAAATTTACCAACGTAAGTGACAAGTCCTAGAAAACTCCGGGTCTCCTCCTTGTTTTTGGGATCTCTAAAAGACAGTATCGTTTGGACTTTTTCAGGATCCACTTCAATAACTATATTCGACAGTATATGACCCAGAAATTTTACTTCTTGCGTGTTCCAAACGCATTTGTTCCTCATTCAACACAACATTATTTTCCTTCAAAACATCTTTGACTTTCTGGACACGATGCATGGTCCTTCTCGCTGATTCCGAAAATAATTATATCATCGATGTAGTTCATCACGTTCTTGCATGAAGCTAAAAGTTCCTCGAGTCTTCTCTGGAAAATCTCAGGAGCAGAATTAACACCAAACATAAGCCTTTTGTACCTAAATAGCCCAAGTGGGGTAATATGTGGTTATGCTCCGGCTGGACTCATCTAACTCCAGCTGATGATATGCACTTTTTAGGTCCAGTCGTGTGAAATATTTTGCGCCCTTCAATTTAGTCATAAAAGTGTCGAATACTGGTAATGGATAATTCTCTCTCAAGATTGCCTTATTTGCCAGCCTCATGTCGATAACTTCACTGGTACCCCCTTCCACTTTGGAAACGGTGTTAATTTTTCTAACTTCTTGACATCGAGCCCGAGACATAAGACACTCAGTTTAAGTGCTGTGTCCTTTTCGAGTAGTGATTGCGTTCCGTTTTTTATTACGAAAAACGAAGCAAACACATCAGGATTCTGACCAATAGATATAGGAGCTTCGAAAACGCAAATTACTTGCAGCAATTCGCGCGAAGCATATCCTCTGAACTGATTCGTTGAATTCGATCGAACGTTAAAAACAGTTGCCTTATCCATCTGCAGACCTGCCCAGTCCTTTGGGCTTATTAAATTATAACGGGATACCGAGTCAATCACTAGCGAGAGTTTGCAACATCCAACTTGACATTTAATTAACTCATCCTCATCATCGCTTTGGATCTTAAAACAATTGGACTAGGCCTTTCAGTCATCCTCTTCTTCCACCAAACGTACGCTGCTGCGTTGACGTTTAGCTGTGTCATGATAGTCATGGGATCGCTATCGTTTCAGATTTGTTTTACACTTAATTGCAGAATGGCCAATCCGTGCGCATTTATTGCACTTCTGGTTGATGGCTGTACATGACGGGCTGCTGCTATTGTGGCCTTTACGGCCACATCTTCCACATTCAAGTGGTTTGTTTAGGCTCACGTGTCCTGAAATTTTTCTTATCGTCTCTGTTTCTGATTTTGAACGCATCATCTCCGATTGTTTACAAATCTCTTCATCGACTTGGCAGGCATCAATCACCTGAGACAATGTGTACTCTTTTTCCAACAGTTTCTTTTTTAGATTAACGCCGGCCCAGCTGTCGATTATTTTGTCTTTTAGAGAAATCTCCTCAACTTCTGCTTTAGTGGCCCCAAAGTCACATTTCTGAATTTGATTTCGCAACCTCAACAAAAATTTGGCAAAACCCTCTCATTCTGTAGGACAAATATTTCTGAATAGGTGGCTCTCAAAACTTGAATTCTGCTTTGGTGAGAAATATGCGTTTAGCTTGTCGACCAGAACATTGTATATGTCTATATCTTTATCTACAACATTATCTCATGACTCAATCAGATCGTTTTAAGTGTCAAGTTGTACTCAGCGTACACTTTTGCGGCTCATACTCTTTTCTTTTTGTATAGCCCCTGACTTACAGTCAGCTTCATATATTTTAAATTCGGCCCGTACTCTTAGTACTGCCCCCGGCTCGCAGCCAGGGGGCGTATACATATTTTTAAATTCGGCCCATACTCTTAGTACTGCCCCTGACTCACAGCCAGCTTCATATATTTTTAATTCGGCCCGTACTCTTAGTACTGCCCCTGACTCAAAGTCAGTTTCGTACATATATATGTATACTAGGGGGTTTGCCCCCTGCTCGCTTCGCTTGCCAACCCCCGGCTCACTACGCTCGCTGAAATCTCGAGGAAAAATGTGGAGTGAAAATAGGAAACATTTCTCACAGCTATAGCCAGACCTTATGTCATTTCTAATTAGATAGCGGGAATTGTAAATTCAATTTTTCCCTGTAGTTGGACTTAAGATAATAGTAATAATTAGTACTTTATATAATATAGAGAATTTACATTTTCGCTGCTCGCTGTTTTAAAGTTTTCGCTGCAATTGGATTATTCCAGCAAGAGCGAGTAACAGTGCCATATACTGAAAATTGATTTTGAAAGTCGCAATACAAATGAATCGTAACACCCCCACTCCCCCCTCCCCCTCCCCCACCCTTGTCCATCTTCTTTTGATTGTTTATTAATAGCATTAAAAGCTACTGTTCCTATGGCAGCTATACGATATAGTGGTCCGATCTTGACCAAATTTTCTCATGATGTAGCAGTGACTACGAAATCCATAATCTGTGAGTTTGGTTGAGATTGCTCAAAAAATAACAAAGATCTTCATACAAAGTTTTAATTTGCATCTGGTTGTTCCTATGGCAGCTATATGATATAGTGGTCCGAGCTTGACCAAATTTTCTCAGGATGTAGCAGTGAGTACGAAATCCATAATCTGTGAGTTTGGTTGAGATATCTCAAAAAATAACAAAGATCTTCATACAAAGTTTTAATTTGCATCTGGTTGTTCCTATGGCAGCTATATGATATAGTGGTACGATCTTGACCAAATTTTCTCAGGATGTAGCCGTGAGTAACAAATACATAATCTGTGAGTTTGGTTAAGATAGCTCAAAAAACAAAAAAAAATTTCATACTAAGCAATTTTGACCTTTGACCCCCCATTTTAGCCCCTTCCAGTGGGGATATCAAAAAATCCAGTCTTATTGCACGATAATTATGTCTCAGCTATGTTGTGTAAAAATTTCATCTCAATATCTTGAACCGTTTGGCCTACAGCGTGATGACTAAGTCAGTCAGTCAGGACAAAGAGTTTTATATATATACTAGGGGGTTTGCCCCCTGCTCGCTTCGCTCGCCAACTCTCGGCTCGCTACGCTCGCTGAAATCTCGGGGAAAAATGTGAAGTGAAAAAAGGAAACATTTCTCACAGCTATATCCAGACCTTATGTCATTTCTAATTAGATAGCGGGAATTGTAAATTCAATTTTTCCCTGTAGTTGGACTTAAGATAATAGTAATAAGTAGTACTTTATATAATACTAGAGGGTTTGCCCCTGCTCGCTTCGCTCGCCAACCCTCGGCTCGCTACGCTCGCTGAAATCTCGGGGAAAAATGTGAAGTGAAAATAGGAAACATTTCTCACAGCTATAGACAGACCTTATGTCATTTCTAATTAGATAGCGGGAATTGTAAATTCAATTTTTCCCTGTAGTTGGACTTAAGATAATAGTAATAAGTAGTACTTTATATAATACTAGGGGTTTGCCCCCTGCTCGCTTCGCTCGCCAACCCCTGGCTCGCTACGCTCGCTGAAATCTCGAGGAAAAATGTGAAGTGAAAAAAGGAAACATTTCTCACAGCTATAGCCAGACCTTATGTCATTTCTAATTAGATGGCAGAATTGTAAATTCAATTTTTCCCTGTAGTTGGACTTAAGATAATAGTAATAATTAGTACTTTATATAATATAGAGAATTTACATTTTCGCTGCTCGCCGCTTTAAAGTTTTCGCTGCAATTGGATTATTCCAGCAAGAGCGAGTAACAGTGCCATATACTGAAAATTGATTTTGAAAGTCGCAATACAAATGAATCGTAACACCCCCACTCCCCTCCCCTCCCCCTCCCCCTCCCCCACCCTTGTCCATCTTCTTTTGATTGTTTATTAATAGCATTAAAAGCTACTGTTCCTATGGCAGCTATACGATATGTGGTCCGATCTTGACCAAATCATGATGTAGGCACTGAAATCCATAATCTGTGAGTTTGGTTGAGATATCTCAAAAAATAACAAAGATCTTCATACAAAGTTTTAATTTGCATCTGGTTGTTCCTATGGCAGCTATATGATATAGTGGTCCGAGCTTGACCAAATTTTCTCAGGATGTGCAGTGAGTACGAAATCCATAATCGGTGAGTTTGGTTGAGATATCTCAAAAAATAACAAAGATCTTCATACAAAGTTTTAATTTGCATCTGGTTGTTCCTATGGCAGCTATATGATATAGTGGTACGATCTTGACCAAATTTTCTCAGGATGTAGCCGTGAGTAACAAATACATAATCTGTGAGTTTGGTTAAGATAGCTCAACAACCAAAAAAAATTTCATACTAAGCAATTTTGACCTTTGACCCCCATTTAGCCCTTCCAGTGGGGATATCAAAAAATCCAGTCTTATTGCACGATAATTATGTCTCAGCTATGTTGTGTAAAAATTTCATCTCAATATCTTGAACCGTTTGGCCTACAGCGTGATGACTAAGTCAGTCAGTCAGGACAAAGAGTTTTATATATATACTAGGGGGTTTGCCCGCAGCTCGCTTCGCTCGCCAACCCCCGGCTCGCTACGCTCGCTGAAATCTCAGGGAAAAATGTGAAGTGAAAACAGGAAACATTTCTCACAGCTATAGCCAGACCTTATGTCATTTCTAATTAGATAGCGGGAATTGTAAATTCAATTTTTCTCTGTAGTTGACCTAAGATTAAAGTAATAAGAAGTACTTTATATAATACTAGGGGGTTTGCCCCCTACTCGCTTCGCTCGCCAACCCTCCGCTCGCTACGCTCGCTGAAATCTCGGGGAAAAATGTGAAGTGAAAATAGGAAACATTTCTCACAGCTATAGACAGACCTTATATCATTTCTAATTAGATAGCGGGAATTGTAAATTCAATTTTTCCCTGTAGTTGGACTTAAGATAATAGTAATTAGTAGTACTTTATATAATACTAGGGGGTTTGCCCCCTGCTCGCTTCGCTCGCCAACCCCTGGCTCGCTACGCTCGCTGAAATCTCGAGGAAATATGTGGAGTGAAAATAGGAAACATTTCTCACAGCTATAGCCAGACCTTATGTCATTTCTAATTAGATAGCGGGAATTGTAAATTCAATTTTTCCCTGTAGTTGACCTAAGATTAAAGAAGTTCTTTATATAATATAGAGAACTTATATTCTCGCTGCTCTCTGTTTTAAAGTTTTCGCTGCAATTGGATTATTGCAGCAAGAGCGAGTAACAGTGCCATATACTGAAAATTGATTTTGAAAGCCGCAACACAAATGAATCGTAACACCCGCCCTCCCCCTTCCCACCCATTGTCCATCTTCTTTTGATTGTTTATTAATAGCATTAAAAGCCACTGTTCCTATGGCAGCTATACGATATAGTGATCCGATCTTGACCAAATTTTCTCAGGATGTAGCAGTGAGTACGAAATCCATAATCTGTGAGTTTGGTTGAGATATCTCAAAAAATAACAAAGATCTTCATACAAAGTTTTAATTTGCATCTGGTTGTTCCTATGGCAGCTATATGATATAGTGGTCCGATCTTGACCAAATCTTCTCAGGATGTAGCAGTGAGTAGGAAATACATAATCTGTGAGTTTGGTTGAGATATCTCAAAAAAAACAAAGATCTTCATACAAAGTTTTAATTTGCATCTGGTTGTTCCTATGGCAGCTATATGATATAGTGGCCCGATCTTGACCAAATTTTCTCAGAATGTAGCAGTGAGTAAAAAATACATAATCTGTGAGTTTGGTTGAGATATCTCAAAAAATAACAAAGATCTTCATACAAAGTTTTAATTTGCATCTGGTTGTTCCTATGGCAGCTATATGATATAGTGGTCCGATCTTGACCAAATTTTCTCAGGATGTAGCAGTGAGTAAGAAATACATAATCTGTGAGTTTGGTTAAGATAGCTCAAAAAACAAAAAAAATTCATACTAAGCAATTTTGACCTTTGACACCCCATTTTAGCCCCTTCCAGTGGGGATATCAAAAAATCCCGTCTTATTGCACGATAATTATGTCTCAGCTATGTTGTGTAAAAGTTTATCTCAATATCTTGAACCGTTTGGCCTACATCGTGATGACTAAGTCAGTCAGTCAGTCAGTCAGTCAGTCAGTCAGGACAAAGAGTTTTATATATATAGATAGAGAATTTACATCTTCGCTGCTCGCCGTTTTAAAGTTTTCGCTGCAATTGGATTATTGCAGCAAGAGCGAGTAACAGTGCCATATACTGAAAATTGATTTTGAAAGTCGCAACACTAATGAATCGTAACACCCCCCTCCCCATCACCCACCACTTGTCCATCTTCTTTTGATTGTTTATTAATAGCATTAAAAGCCACTGTTCCTATGGCAGCTATACGATATAGTGATCCGATCTTGACCAAATTTTCTCAGGATGTAGCAGTGAGTAAGAAATACATAATCTGTGAGTTTGGTTGAGATATCTCAAAAAATAACAAAGATCTTCATACAAAGTTTTAATTTGCATCTGGTTGTTCCTATGGCAGCTATATGATATAGTGGTCCGATCTTGACCAAATTTTCTCAGGATGTAGCAGTGAGAAAGAAACACATAATCTGTGAGTTTGGTTAAGATATCTCAAAAAATAACAAAGATCTTCATACAAAGTTTTAATTTGCATCTGGTTGTTCCTATGGCAGCTATATGATATAGTGGTCCGATCTTGACCAAATTTTCTCAGGATGTAGCAGTGAGTACGAAATCCATAATCTGTGAGTTTGGTTGAGATATCTCAAAAAATAACAAAGATCTTCTTACAAAGTTTTAATTTGCATCTGGTTGTTCCTATGGCAGCTATATGATATAGTGGTCCGATCTTGACCAAATTTTCTCAGGATGTAGCAGTGAGTACGAAATCCATAATCTGTGAGTTTGGTTGAGATATCTCAAAAATAACACAGATCTTCATACAAAGTTTTAATTTGCATCTGGTTGTTCCTATGGCAGCTATATGATATAGTGGTCCGATCTTGACCAAATTTTCTCAGGATGTAGCAGTGAGTAACAAATACATAATCTGTGAGTTTGGTTAAGATAGCTCAAAAAACAAAAAAAAATTTCATACTAAGCAATTTTGACCTTTGACCCCCCATTTTAGCCCCTTCCAGTGGGGATATCAAAAAATCCAGTCTTATTGCACGATAATTATGTCTCAGCTATGTTGTGTAAAAATTTCATCTCAATATCTTGAACCGTTTGGCCTACAGCGTGATGACTCAGTCAGTCAGTGAGTCAGTCAGGACAAAGAGTTTTATATATATACTAGGGGTTTGCCCCCTGCTCGCTTCGCTCGCCAACCCCCGGCTCGCTACGCTCGCTGAAATCTCGGGGAAAAATGTGAAGTGAAAAAAGGAAACATTTCTCACAGCTATATCCAGACCTTATGTCATTTCTAATTAGATAGCGGGAATTGTAAATTCAATTTTTCCCTGTAGTTGGACTTAAGATAATAGTAATAAGTAGTACTTTATATAATACTAGGGGTTTGCTCCTGCTCGCTTCGCTCGCCAACCCCCGGCTCGCTACGCTCGCTGAAATCTCGGGGAAAAATGTGAAGTGAAAATAGGAAACATTTCTCACAGCTATAGCCAGACCTTATGTCATTTCTAATTAGATGGCGGGAATTGTAAATTCAATTTTTCCCTGTAGTTGGACTTAAGATAAAAGTAATTAGTAGTACTTTATATAATATAGAGAATTTACATTTTCGCTGCTCTCTGTTTTAAAGTTTTCGCTGCAATTGGATTATTGCAGCAAGAGCGAGTAACAGTGCCATATACTGAAAATTGATTTTGAAAGTCGCAACACTAATGAATCGTAACACCCCCCTCCCCATCCGCAACCACCTTGTCCATCTTCTTTTGATTGTTTATTAATAGCATTAAAAACCACTGTTCCTATGGCAGCTATACGATATAGTGATCTGATCTTGATCACATTTTCTCAGGATGTAGCAGTGAGTAAGAAATACATAATCTGTGAGTTTGGTTGAGATATCTCAAAAAATAACAAAGATCTTCATACAAAGTTTTAATTTGCATCTGGTTGTTCCTATGGCAGCTATATGATATAGTGGTCCGATCTTGACCAAATTTTCTCAGGATGTAGCAGTGAGAAAGAAACACATAATCTGTGAGTTTGGTTAAGATATCTCAAAAAATAACAAAGATCTTCATACAAAGTTTTAATTTGCATCTGGTTGTTCCTATGGCAGCTATATGATATAGTGGTCCGATCTTGACCAAATTTTCTCAGGATGTAGCAGTGAGTACGAAATCCATAATCTGTGAGTTTGGTTGAGATATCTCAAAAATAACAAAGATCTTCTTACAAAGTTTTAATTTGCATCTGGTTGTTCCTATGGCAGCTATATGATATAGTGGTCCGATCTTGACCAAATTTTCTCAGGATGTAGCAGTGAGTACGAAATCCATAATCTGTGAGTTTGGTTGAGATATCTCAAAAAATAACACAGATCTTCATACAAAGTTTTAATTTGCATCTGGTTGTTCCTATGGCAGCTATATGATATAGTGGTCCGATCTTGACCAAATTTTCTCAGGATGTAGCAGTGAGAAAGAAATAGATAATCTGTGAGTTTGGTTAAGATATCTCAAAAATAACACAGATCTTCATACAAAGTTTTAATTTGCATCTGGTTGTTCCTATGGCAGCTATATGATATAGTGATCCGATCTTGACCAAATTTTCTCAGGATGTAGCAGTGAGTACGAAATCCATAATCTGTGAGTTTGGTTGAGATATCTCAAAAAATAACACAGATCTTCATACAAAGTTTTAATTTGCATCTGGTTGTTCCTATGGCAGCTATATGATATAGTGGTCCGATCTTGACCAAATTTTCTCAGAATGTAGCAGTGAGTAAAAAATACATAATCTGTGAGTTTGGTTGAGATATCTCAAAAATAACAAAGATCTTCATACAAAGTTTTAATTTGCATCTGGTTGTTCCTGTGGCAGCTATATGATATAGTGATCCGATCTTGACCAAATTTTCTCAGGATGTAGC
This sequence comes from Drosophila testacea, assembly GCA_035043265.1. Taxonomy (NCBI): domain Eukaryota; kingdom Metazoa; phylum Arthropoda; class Insecta; order Diptera; family Drosophilidae; genus Drosophila; species Drosophila testacea. Next base: position 17,446 of record JAWNND010000689.1, on the reverse strand, counting down.
AGTGAGTAAAAAATACATAATCTGTGAGTTTGGTTGAGATATCTCAAAAATAACAAAGATCTTCATACAAAGTTTTAATTTGCATCTGGTTGTTCCTATGGCAGCTATATGATATAGTGGTCCGATCTTGACCAAATTTTCTCAGGATGTAGCAGTGAGTACGAAATCCATAATCTGTGAGTTTGGTTAAGATATCTCAAAAAATAACAAAGATCTTCATACAAAGTTTTAATTTGCATCTGGTTGTTCCTATGGCAGCTATATGATATAGTGATATGATCTTGACCAAATTTTCTCAGGATGTAGCAGTGAGTAAGAAATACATAATCTGTGAGTTTGGTTAAGATAGCTCAAAAAACAAAAAAATTTCATACTAAGCAATTTTGACCTTTGACACCCCATTTTAGCCCCTTCCAGTGGGGATATCAAAAAATCCCGTCTTATTGCACGATAATTATGTCTCAGCTATGTTGTGTAAAAATTTTATCTCAATATCTTGAACCGTTTGGCCTACAGCGTGATGACTAAGTCAGTCAGTCAGTCAGTCAGTCAGTCAGGACAAAGAGTTTTATATATATAGGTATAGAGAATTTACATTTTCGCTGCTCGCTGTCTTAAAGTTTTCGCTGCAAATGGATTATTGCAGCAAGAGCGAGTAACAGTGTCATATACTGAAAATTGATTTTGAAAGTCGCAACACTAATGAATCGTAACACCCCCCTCCCCTCCGCCACACCATCCCCCAGTCCATTTTCCTTTGATTGTTTATTAATAGCATTAAAAGCCACTGTTCCTCTGGCAGCTATACGATATAGTGATCCGATCTTGACCAAATTTTTACAGAATGTTACAATGAGTACGAAATCCATAATCAGTGAGTTTGGTTGAGATATCTCAAAAAATAACAAAGAAATTCATACAAAGTCATTATTTGCATCTGGTTGTTCCTATGGCAGCTATATGATGTAGTGATCCGATCTTGACCAAATTTTCTCATGATGTAGCAGTGAGAAAGAAACACATAATCTGTGAGTTTGGTTGAGATATCTCAAAAAACAAAAAAAAAATTCATACTAAGCAATTTAGACCTTTGACCCCCATTTAGCCTCTTCCAGTGGGGATATCAAAAAATCCAGTCATATTGCACGATAATTATGTCTCAGCCATGTTGTGTAAAAATTTCATCTCAATATCTTGAACCGTTTGGGCTACAGCGTGATGACTCAGTCAGTCAGTCAGTCAGTCAGTCAGGACAAAGAGTTTTATATATATAGATGTATGTATTTAATTCGGCCCGTACTTATGGAACTGCCCCAACACTATGGTTGCTTATATTTCTCTTAAATAATATCTGTTTTGTTTCTGCATATCAACATTTATTTATTTTTTTTAGACCCAGTACTTTAAAAAAGTACAAATGGGTCAATTGAGTTTGTGCAAAAAAAAATGTGCGTAGCAGGCAGAAGGAGGCGTGGCAGACCCCATAAAGTATATATATTCTTGATCAGCATCAACAGCCGAGTCGATATAGCCATGTCCGTCTGTCTGTCCGTCTGTCCCTTTTTTAAACACCTATATCTCTGAGACTATAAGTGCCAGAGCCACCAAATTTGGCATGAAGGTTCATCTATATCTTGCATTAATCAAGTATGTTTTGGAATTTTGCCACGCCCCCCTCCGCCCCGTAAATTTGAAACAAAATTTCAAAGTCGAATTACGAAAGCTCCTTTAATGCTAGCGATATTAATTTTGGCATACATGATAAACTCTATAGTCCAATCCTGTCCTGAAAGTTGTGACAATTCCATGGCGAGCAATATAAATTTATAAACATAAATTTTGTACATTTTGAGTAAGGAAGTATTTTAAATAAATTTTTTACTAAACCTCTATTTTTTGAAGCAATTTTTCGACTTTACATAGACTTTTAACACCGAGTCCAGTCTAATCCAGGCATAATTCCAGAGTTCGAAATTTTGCGTTTCGGCGCAGTTAAACAAACGATTAATGCACCTAGCCTAAAAATGCGCAATTTGCTTAGGCAAAATTGCGTCGCGGCGATCGCATTTATGCGCTACCTGCATGCAGCTGCAGTGCGCATTTTTGTAGTCGAAAGAACCTTTTTGTCAGGTAAAAGTTTGCTTCTTTGGGAATATTGTCCTTATTGGCATATTCTATTTTACCTACTCATAATATTGACATATCCCATTTTTACCTAAATACTATTTAGTTAATATTAACATATGAAAGCACACGCCTTGCTGGTGTTTGTTGTTATGTATTGCGCAAAATTGGCTAATGCCCTCTATCCGCAGAAAGTCCAACCACCTAATCTTATGGGTTCTTTAGGGATTGCACTTGTTAGCCTATTTTGTTGTTGGAAATATGGGTAAGTATTAATTGGATTCTAGGTTATATATTCAGCTTTTTGAGTGCACTGCCTTATTGTCAAATTGTGGCATCTAACGAAAACACTTGTAATTAAAAGTGAATAGTTGATTCCAATCGGATGATAAACGCGGAAGTTATTCAACTAACAATTTTACGGACAAAAGGAAGAAGAAGAGACGCTAGCGACCTCTGTGTTAATTAACTTATTTCAAAGTGGCGCCATCTATTGCATGGTAGGGAACATTGAAGAACAATCTATAGTGAACGCTTTGCTCTCAAAAAGTACTGGGTCTCCTACTGTCGAGCTTGCTCCACTGTAGCTTACAGCATTTTTCAATATGATTCATACACCAAAGCTGTAAGATATCTGTTACAATTCGCTATCTTTTTAGAATTTTAATAATTTCAAAAGACAAAAATGAGTTCAATTCAATTGTGATTAGTAGACTTGATGTGCCAAATTAAAATATCCGTGAAACAGCCGGGATTGAAATGAAACTTAGTAAAGTTTACTTTAAGGTAAAGACGAAATGGACTGAAATGCGTCGCAAAAGTGAAGCCTTCAACATAAAATATGGTGAATGGCTGGAAGAGGACTTTGATTCTTTTCAAGATTCTCCTGGGAAATCCGACAAGGAAGAGGAAGACCAGCCAAGTCAATAGGAAAATGTTCGGAATACACAAGGAAAAGGAAACTCCTGTGGCAAGTCCACCCCGACTTAAAAGGAGTAAAAGGAGAAGTCACACATACATCAGTCAAAGTAAAGTTGCAGGACGTGATGGACCACACTGCCTGCCGAATAATTGAAAGTATGCCTGAGGATACAGTAAAACGAGTGGGGATGCGACGGATCATCCGGTCAAAGCATCTACAAACAGAAAATTGTTACAACAGATGAAGAAACGATTTCTGATGTAAATATGTTTATGGCATCCGTTGTACCTTTGAAGCTTCGGGACGGGGACACAGACCACGGTAGAATTTTAGGCCATCATCTGTTCAACTTTTTCGTCCCATTTTGTTTAAATATGGAAAAGAGACTCTGGACCTAATCAAAACTACTGTTAGTGAGATGAATGAGGAAATTGCAAACATTCAGGAGCTCCACATAAAAACAGAAGATGGAAGGACAATTGCAATCCGCTACGAATTCTTCCTCACCATGATTGATGGCAAAGTGTTGAATGCAATTACAAATACATCTTCAACAAGCTCAGGTTCAGTTTGCAGCAAGAGTCAAAAGGCCGTTCAGAATATGAATGATTCTATACAAGAGGATAACAATTTGGAGTACGGAATTTTATTTGAATTTTTTTTTTAAGGATAGCTATAATTCCCGCTAGCCGCTAGTTTACAATTGCAATTATTACAATTACAATTACAATTGGCCTGTATATGTCCACCTCGTTGAGCTGCTTTTCAGGCTTTGTGACCATGGTGATGAGCGCAGTCTTCCAGCTGTTAGGAAAGTGATCCACTGTTAGAATTCTGTTTAGCAACAGTACTATGAAAAGTAGTAGCTTTAAGGTACTGTTGTCCAGCATATCCTCTCCAGGGGCTTTTTTGATTTAAATCTTTTAATCTGCTTCATCACTTCTTGTCTGCGGACTGGTTGGCGGTCACATCTGAAACGGCATCTGCAGTGTTCGTTCGACAGCTCTTGCGTGACCGCTCTTCCAAGCTATCCGCAAATACTTCAGCTTTATCTTCTTCTGAGCTATTTATCTGTGTGCCTAGATTTATACTTCTATCCAATGCACCTTGGAAGTCTTTAGCACAAGAGCCTTGTGTAAGAATAAACTGCCTCTTGGGTTTAATCTGCGGCGTGTGATATAGTGTAAAGTAGTTCTCAATCGGGGTACAAATCTCAGTTCGATTGGGACTACCCGTTCGGGTGGCTAACTACTACTACTTGACGGGATTGTTCATACGGCCAACGGGATTATACCCTCGTTGTTCAACTACTACTAACAGTTAAGGCTTGTTGGTTAGTGATCGCCGGGGTTGTTCACACGGCCAACGGGATTATGCCCTCGTTGTTCAGTTACTATCCACGGTTAATGCTTTTGGGTTATTGGTTGCCGGGATTGCTCACACGGCCAACGGGATTCTATTCCCGTTGTCTAACTACTATTAAGGGTTAGAAAGGGAAAATATTAAAAGAGGATCAGTTTACTTCAGTTTAGATGTTTATTCTTAACTTTTTAATTACAAAGCTTACTACGTCTACTTGGTCTACCCTGCTGCACTGTACTCGGGAGCCTTTGTGCTCCGCCTTGTCTATCCCTTACTTACACCTTACTTACAGTCACACGTCTGCCTTGCTTCACTCTCCATCGCTGACTCCTCGAGCCCTTCGCTCGGCCGGTATGCGCTGACGTCGGTCGCACAACTTCACCACAGAGCTTGCGCTCTTCACCTCGGAGCTTTCGCTCTATCTCCACGAGGTGAAGCCGCGCTCTGTTCGGCAGTGTTGTGCAACCGATCGACAGCGCGCGCTTTCCCGCGATAGCCGGTTACATTCAAAATTCAAACCGTGGGACGGTAGCCAAGGTACACCCCCTCCCCTTTCATCACAAGGGGCAATGTCCCGTATTTTAACTAATTTTGAACTTTTCCTTAAGTTACTTAACTTCAAAATGACAATTTCGGCGGCTTCTTGCCGTATATCCTTATAACTACGTTGATGCACTTCATGTTCTAACTCCAGGTTGGCTTCTCCTTAAAGGTGGTTAAATCTTCATTTTCTCACGTCGTCTCCTTTTGCTGGGGCTAGCTTCTCTCATATTCTAGGTCGCCATTCCCTCCTTCGCAACTGATAGCAGTCTTTCGAGGCCTGTTGAAGGTTTCTGTGAACGATATAAAAATGGTCTTTTAGCCTAACCGCCTTCTCCTTTGGGTATGGAGCGTTAGTCGCTAAGCCCAAAACTTCCACGTCGCATAGTGGCTCATTCACGAGACTCATGTTTCAAAAATCAAAGCTCACGAGTCGGAATCTGGCAAAACGTGAAATGCAGTTAGGTAGAGAATTGTTTGCAGTTTACTAACCTAACTTTCCTTTTTCAATTAGGTAATTTGCTTCGGTGGTAGAGCTCTTCAAATATAAACAATATTTTCATGTTGTCTTTTTGTGCTTTTTTTGCAAAAATTGTTCATTTTCGGGATAGAATTATGTCCAAATGGTTTGAGTTAAAGTTTCTTAATTTTAAGTTAAAGTTGTGACAATTCCATGACGAGAAATATAAAAATGTTGTACATATTGAGTGTACATAAAATAAAGCGCAAGCTAACTTTGGCACGCTAAAGTTTGAATACCCTTGCAGTGCCCGGTATAAGCCGTAAGATATTTTACAAAAAGTGTTAGATGCTGATTTCGAACTGATCGTTCCTATGGCAGCTACATATATGATATATTAGTCTGATTTACACCAAATTTGGTCAAAATTGGTGACTTTCGTTGAGATATCTCGAGAAACAAAAAAAATTTTCATATCAAATGTTGATTCCGAACCGATCGTTCCTATGGCAGCTATATGATATAGTAACCTGATTTGCACCAAATTTGGTAAGGATATATGAAACTGTATCAAGCACACAATCTGTGAGTTTGGTTGAGAAACATTGAGAAACAAAAAAGTTTTTCATACTAAATGTTCATTCCGAACCCATCGTTCGTCGCTTTCGCACAAGCAGACAAAGCAGAAAAAGGTCGTCACAGGGTGTTTCGACTCGCTTACGCATAAAGAGACGCAGCAGAATTTCATCATACACAGAGTGTGTATATGCATAGAACAAAAGTTGGAAAATGCAAAAGATCTCAGATTTAAAAGTGGATCAATTGAAAGCTCTTTTGAGAGCAAGAGAATTACAGACGACAGGAGCGCCTAGTGAACTGTTTTTGCGGCTAGAGCATTTTGAAGAATCAGACGAGATCGAAATGGTGCATGCATTAGGAGGTGATCATGCAGATAAAGAAATGCTATCGCAGCTGCAGAATGAGATGAAGCAGTTGAAGGAGATGATGGCACAATTAATTAATCAACAAGCTGCTAGTACAAGCGCAGCAGCAAATTTACAAACAGTAATTGAAAATACGATTGATGCATCTAATGAGAGAAGCCAATCTAATGAAAACACAAGACAAGCATCGGTCAAGGAGATTGCCAGTACATTGCCAGAGTTTGACCCCAGTGACAAGAACGCTATTTCAGTTGAGCAGTTTATCGAGCGTGTCGATAAAGTTGTTAACGCACATAAAAGGGAAGACAGATTTTTGTTAATCGCAATTTGTTCTCAGCTGAAAGGACCAGCAAAAATGTGGTTCGATTCGTCGCCAATTCTACACACCACATGGAGAGAATTCGCAAACACTTTGCGCGATGAGTTTGGCACCACACCAGATGAAGCAGAGATTCATTATTCAATGGCTAATGCCATAAGAAAGACAAAAGAAACGGTTAAGGAATATTGTTTTCGGATGTCAGCCTTAGGAGTACGTTACAATATTAGCGAATCAGCAGTCATACTTTACACTCGAGCAGGATTACAGCACCGAGAGTTACAGCAGAGTATCGCAGCAATTAACTTTTCGACGATGAAGCAGATGAGGGATACTGCAGAAGAGTATTTTATGAATAGAGGAAAGCTACAACACGTAAAGAATGATCCAGTTAGACGCAGCAATTATGACCCAAAGCAAGAGAACGAGGCAAAGGAAAAGAAGCCAAGAGAGACACTGAAATGTTTTAATTGCGATGAGATGGGACATTTCGCGATTGAATGCCCGGTACCGAAAAATCCTCGCTGTTTAAAATGCAAGAAGAACCATAAAACCAATGAAAGCTGCAAGTTACCAGAAGCAAATTTTCGACGCCTGGGCGCGGAAAATAGAGATAAGTGGTTCACCAAGAAAATCATCGTCCAGTCACAGCCGTATATTGCATTCATTGATACGGGTAGTCAAGCGAGTATCGTTCGCAAAACGGTGGCTCAAGGTATCAATGCTGTTCGACGCAAGTGTCCTATCCAGATGAAGGGTATCTGTGGTGGTACACGTATACTAAATGAAGCTATAATTGTGGAAATAGCTATAGATGACACTATAATGGAAGCGCAAGTATACATCGCAGAGGATGATTTACTTCAAGAAGACTTCTTATTAGGACAAGATGTTATGATCAACATGCACTTCACGCTACAGTTTGAGAACGGTCAAATGAATTTTAAAAGCAGACGCACATCGCAAGTACCTATAACAAACACAAATAAACTTTCTAAACTCCTTCACAATTTAGAAAATGAGGATGATAAAACTAAAATGAGCAATTTACTGGAGACGTATGCCGATGTATTTTCAACTGGATTGGAGGGAATCGGGAAAACGAACGTCGTAGAAGCCAGAATCAGCATTGGAGATGACAAAGTTATATCACAAGCACCGTACCGTATACCAGAACCCAAACGAGAGGTTGTCAACAGCATTATTGACGAGTTGTTGCAGAGCGACATAATTAGCATGTCAACATCCGAGTACGCAAGTCCAATTGTACTTATTAAGAAGCAGAACGGAGGTGACCAATTGTGTGTTGATTATCGCCGCCTCAACAAGTGTATGAAGATGGAAAACTTTCCAGTTCAGAATATCGAAGAGCGATTACAGGAAGCCAAGCAGTTCAAATATTTCTCATCACTAGATCTAAACAGCGGATATTACCAAATTGAAGTGGCTCCGGAGAGTCGAAAGTACACAGCCTTTATTACGACGGATGGGTTATTTGAATTTAAACGCATGCCATTTGGATTGAAGAATGCTCCAGCTATTTTCAATCGACTCATGGCGGAGATTCAAAAGCGTGTTTAGAAAGGTGACATGATTCACTACATGGATGATATCTTGATTGGTAGTCATTCATTCGACGAAATGCACGAGAAGCTTGAGCGTATTCTGGAAGTATTGCGAAGCTATGGATTAACGCTCAATATTGATAAATGTGAGTTTTACAAGCAAACAATAACATTTTTAGGACACCAGATACACCCTGATGGAATTAGTCCTGGAGAGTTTAAGACGAACGCCATTGCTCTTTTTCCACGACCAAATAATGTGACAGAAGTACGAAAGTTTCTAGGTCTCAGTGGATACTTTCGGAAGTTTGTTCCCGGATATGCCATAATCTCAGAGCCTTTGCGTATGCTACTGCGTAAAAATCAGCCATTTAAATGGGAACAGTCGCAGCAAGACGCCTTTGATATTTTAAAACAAAGATTGATTGCAAAGCCAGTAATTGCAAGTTATAGATTAAATGCCATGCACGAAGTTCACACAGATGCAAGTTCAGTTGGTTTAGCAGGCGTGCTTCTACAGATGGAAGATGAGCATTTGCAACCAATTGCATATTTCAGTCGAGAGAAATCGAGAAATCAAAAACAGAGAAGAACTTCCACAGCTATGAACTCGAAGCGTTAGCTGTCGTTGAGTCGTTTGAGCGATTTAAGTATTATGTTTGTGGAAAAAAGATTAAAGTAGTCACAGATTGCAATGCGTTGAAGACGTCAATGGAGAAACGCGAGCTGATACCTCGAATTGCAAGATGGTGGCTACGCATTCAGGAATTCGACATAGAGATCGTTTACAGGTCTGGTTCAAGAATGGAACATGTCGATGCATTAAGCCGTGCTCCACAGGAGGATGCACATGAATTGGACACAGCCAGTTTGAAGATAGGAAAGATAATCATCGATGAAGCAGATTGGTTATTCGCGATACAGCTACAAGATGATAAAATTCAAACAATAGTAAACAACATAAAATCACAACAACACATTGAAAACGACGAATATGTAATCGAGCAAGGACGCTTATATCGTAAGCACAATAGCAAACTACTTTGGGTCGTGCCTAAGCAGCTTCGTTATCACATTCTACATGAGTCTCATGATAAAGCAGGACACATGAGCGTGGATAAGACAATGAGCCGGATTTGTAAATTATTCTGGTTCCCCCGTATGAGAAACTACATATAAAGCTACATAAAATCTTGCGGAGGTTGTGCACTTAATAAGCAACCTGGAGGACGACAAGAAGGAGAATATCATTATGACGATATGAAGCCTATACCATTTTCCACGATACATATAGACCATCTAGGACCTTTTCCAAAAAGTTCCAAACGTAACGAGCATATTTTTGCGATTGTCGATGCCTTCACCAAATTCACAATTATTCGCGCTGTGAAGAGTACAGCTACCACACACGTTATAGACATCCTGCGAGAAGTAACCAGCTACCTTGGAATGCCTGATAGAATCATATCCGACCGTGGTACCGCGTTCACATCCAAGGCATATGAGAAGTTCTGCAGAGAGAATAATGTCAAGCGGATCCTTAATGCTGTTCGCACGCCAAGAGCAAATGGCCATGTGGAACGCACAAATCGTATTATTCTGTCCATGTTGCTGCCAATGACAGACAATGAGAAGCGCTGGGATGTGAAGCTACGCGACATTCAATGGAGCATTAACACTATGATTAACAAGACAACTAAATGTACTCCATTTCAGCTTTTGTATGGTTACGAGCCACGAGATATACTGCAAAACACGTTGGTAAATGCTCTTCAAGATAAAGAAGCTGATATGATGACCGATACTGAGCTACAGCAACTTAGAGAAGACGCCGCCGTTAGAGTCAACGACCAACGATCAGAAGCTAAGAAGCGGTATGATGGCAAGCACTCTAAGCCGACTATATATAACCCAGGTGATCTCGTTTTGGTTTAGAACGAGCCCTATAGCACAGGCACCTCTAGGAAGTTGGAACCTCGCTACAAAGGTCCATTTCTGATCAGCAAGGTGTTGCCACACGATCGATATCTTATTGAAGATATCCCGCATGCACAAAGAACTCAGAGGCACTACAAGTCGGTCTACGCTTCTGACAAGATGATACCATAGTGCCAGATACCCCCAGAAGACCCTGATGAAGACGAGAACATAGATGATGAAGAACTCAACGAATCTCGCGAGGGCGCTTCGATATGTCAGGAAGCCGAATTGTAAGCATCGCCTCAAGTTAGTAGGTCGACATATTTATATATATCGACGCTCCTCCACAAATTATCGGTATGCGAGGAGTTCGATAAAAAAAGAAGAAGAGAACTGACGCTGGTGCGAACGGATCGTATCATTGGATTATACGTAATAATTATATTGTTTAAGTAATAAAGACTCAATTAAGCCTGTATTGGAGTTATAATTACCTGGCCAGAATTCTCGCACGAATCGCCTGGCAAAATAGCACCAGTTTAGAAAGTCAGTCTTACAAAATTATAATACCCTCTGCAAGGGTATAATAAACTATTTACTAAACCTCTATTTTGGAAGCAATTTTTTGACTTTACATAGACTTTTAACACCGAGTCCAAGCTATTCCAGGCAAGTGACTTTTGTACTTCTGTGTGCTATTTGCTTGCAGCTGCAGTGCTCATTTTCGTAGTCGAAAGAACCTTTTTTTAGGTAAAAGTTTGCTTCTTTGGGAATATTGTCCTTATTGGCATATCCTATTATACCTACTCATAATATTGATATATCCCATTTTTACCTAAATACTATTTAGTTAATATTAACATATGAAAGCACACGCCTTGCAGGTAGTTGTTGTTATGTATTGCGCAAAATTGGCTAATGCCCTCTATCCGCAGAAAGTCCAACTACCTAATCCTATGGGTTTTTTTAGGGATTGCACTTGTTAGCCTTTTTTGTTGTTGCAAATATAGGTACCTATTAATTGGATTCTAGGTTATATATTCAGCTTTTTGAGTGCACTGCCTTACAGTCAAATTGGGGCATCTAACGAGAAACAGTTGTAATTAAAAGTGAATAGTATTTTTCAATATAATTCATACACCAAAACTGTAAGATGTCTGTTACAATTCGAGATCTTTTTGGAATTTTAATAATTTCAAAAGACAAAAATGAGTTCATTTCAATTGCGATGAGTATACTTGATGTGCCAAAGGAAAATATTCGTGAAGCAGCCTCGGTTGAAATGAAACTTAGTAAAGAAATGGACTTAAATGCGTCGCAAAAATGTGAAGCCTTCAACATAAAATATGGTGAATGGCTGGAAGAGGACTTTGATTCTTTTCAAGATTCTCCTGGGAAATCCGACAAGGAAGAGGAAGACCAGCCAAGTCAATAGGAAAATGTTCGGAATACACAAGGAAAAGGAAACTCCTGTGGCAAGTCCACCCCGACTTAAAAGGAGTAAAAGGAGAAGTCACAAATACATCAGTCAAAGTAAAGGTGCAGGACGTGATGGACCACACTGCCTGCCGAATAATTGAAAGTATGCCTGAGGATACAGTAAAACGAGTGCCAGATAATCTTACACTTACAAGTGGGGATGCGATGGATCATCGGGTCAAAGCATCTACAAACAGAAAATCGTTACAACAGATGAAGAAATGATTTCTGATGCTTATGGCATCCGTTGTACCTTTGAGGCTTCGGAACGGGGACACAGACCACTGGAGAAATTTTCGGCCATCATCTGTTCAACTTTGTCGTCCAATTTTGTTTAAATATGGAAAAGAGACTCTGGACCTAATCAAAACTACTGTTAGTGTGTAAAGTGTTTGGAGTTTATTCTCAAATGGTATTACATACTTCCGCGTGAAGGTGAAGTATATAAGGAAAACACGGATGACAAGGAAAGATGAACCATTGAAAAAAAATAATACAAGACCTATTTCATACTGAGACTGGACTGAAAGTTTACACTCCAAAGTGTGGATATGGAAAAAGCATAATGGAAATACATCCCGGGCATTTTAGGAACTTTGAAGATTCTGCGCAGATTACTGGTGTTGATGTGGAGATCATCAAAAGACACCAAGTGATTTGAAATATCCTTAACTGCAAGGAAAGGGTGAATGGAACGAAATTTAAAAAATATGCAATGGAAACTGCCACAAAGGTTGAAGGAGAAATATCCTCATAAGCTCTTGACTCCTACACTTTATAATTCTTCCAATTGGAGAATTGTCAGAAGAGGCACAGGAATCAAAAAACAAAGAATTCAAGAAATAAAGGTACTCGAATACTTGCAAGGTGTCACGGATGAGACAAAATAAAGATCTTTTTAACATGTTATCGACTTCTTCGGATCCACTACTATCAACGAACAGATTTGTAAGAAGTCACAAAGAACTGGAGGAGATTTATTCCAAAAAAAAGGTAGATTTAATGTATTTTGGCTATGAACTTGAAGATATTGTTGAAAAAAGTTAAAGTAAACAGGAACATTTACTGTGATTAAATGTGGATATTAATCTAAATAGCAATAAAATTAATTTTAAACAATTAAAAAAGAGATTTATTTTATTTAAATTTTATTTTCTTAGGAATTAGCACGATATAAATGTATTGGAAACTTGAATTATAATAAATATGCTTGTACAGTAGGTTAGGTTGTAATGGCTGTCGATGTGTTCGACACACATAGGCCACATTAGGGCCCGTTGTGATACCATGGATCACTCCCTAAAAGGATCGCCAACCCGTTGGGACAATTCAAATCTACTAAGGGGTCCAGCCCGTCGACTGGATAAATTTGCTTATTTTTCGCGGGCTAAGCAGTGCTAGTTCTCCTAAGTTGTTTAGGAAATACTTTCCCAGAAATTTGTGTCTTCTTTTGCTTAAGGCCGGACAGAAGCAGAAGAAGTGCTCTGGAGATTCCTCCTCTTCCTCATCTCTACAACTTCTGCAGAAGTCATTATAAGGGGCGTTAAGCCTTCGTGCGTGAATGCCTATCATCCAGTGCCCAGTGATGGCCCGGATGACTGCCGAGCAATCCGTTCTACTCAGCTTACAAAGTTTGTTAGAGCGGGATTTGTTTATACTAGGCCAGGTTTGCTTTGCTATTCTACTGGTCATAGAATTATCCCAAAGCCTATTGGCAACGTGGATTGAGTGGGTTTGGAGGATGAGCTTGCAGGTAGCTAGGGGCATACAGATTCTCTCCTTGTCTGGAAGGAGGGTATCAGTCGTGCCTCGCCTAGCGAGTTCATCCGCTATACAATTTCCTTGGATATCTCGGTGGCCCGGTACCCATATAAGGTTTACGTCGAATTGTTCCGCGATCTCGTTTAGAGATCTGCGACAATTTGTGACTGAACTAGACTTAGTTGTCAGGGCTAGTAGGGATTTAAGGGCTGCTTGGCTATCACTGTATATATTTATGGCTGATGCCTCAGTATGATAGTCTCGCAGTTTGTTTATTGCTTCATTGATAGCTAGTACTTCCGCCTGGAAGACACTGCAGTGATCAGGAAGCCTGAACGATAAATTTAGGTGCAGTTCGTGGGAGTATACCCCCCGCCTACTCTGCTGTCCAGCTTGGATCCGTCCGTGTAGAAATTTAAGGCTCCGGAGTGGCCTGGAGTATCGTTTTCCCATTCTTCCCTTTTTGGAATGAGTACTTTGAAGGGTGTCTCTATGTGCTCGTTTGGCATACAGTAGTCAGTCTTAGTGGGAACATGTCTGCTATTAGTTAGAATCGCAGAGTGTCCATAGGGCTTGGCAACCCAGTAGCCTGAGTCTCTCAAGCGAATTGCTGTTATTGTGGCGCGTTCCACGCTTACTTGCTTTAGTGTCCTAATATTGAGGATGGCGTCGAGTGCATCGCTTGGGGTTGAGCGGAGAGCTCCTGTAATGCATAGCTCTGCCATTCTCTGAATTTTATTTATTTTATTGTTTGTGGTTTGTCTCGATAGGGCTGGCCACCAAACCAGGATCCCATACAGAAGGATCGGTCTAACTATCGCTGTGTATAGCCAGTGTACGATGTGAGGGGACATGCCCCACTTGAGCCCTATAGCTTTCCTACAAGTGTAGAGAGCTACTATTGCTTTTCTGCTTCGCTCTTGGATATTTAGGTTCCAGTCCAGCTTTTTGTCCAGGACTAGACCTAGGTATCTCGCGCTTTCGCTGAAGGAGAGGTTCGTCTCCTTCAGTTTTGGGGGTATTAGTTGTGGGATTTTGTATTTCCTGGAGAATAGAACCAATTCTGTTTTATCGGGGTTGATCCCCAAGCCACTTTTTTCAGCCCAGGTGACCAACTTTTTAAGTTTGGTCGTCATTAGATCGCAAAGCGTTTGGGGGTATTTACCCGCAAATATAATGGCGACGTCATCTGCGTAGGCAACCACCTGGCATCCTCCCCCCTCTATGTCACAGAGTTGTTCATTTACTACTATGTTCCATAGGAGAGGAGACAGAACCCCTCCTTGGGGAGTTCCTCTGCTGATGTGTCTGGTGAGAGTGGATGAACCAAGTGAGGATGATATAACCCTGCTTGTGAGCAACTGATTTATCAATCCCACTAAACGGTTATCGACCCCCAGACCTGTCAGCGCGCCGGTGATGGCCTCCGGAGTAACATTATTAAAAGCCCCCTCTATATCTAAAAAGGCTATAAGAGTGTATTCTTTAAGCCATAGTGATTTTTCTACGGCAGAAATAACAGAATGCAGGGCTGTCTCCGTGGATCTGCCCTTTCTATAAGCGTGTTGACTATTGGAGAGGAGTGTTGACGGGATGCTGGTCCTTAAGTGCAGGGCCAGGAGCCGTTCAAAGGTTTTTAACATGAAAGAGGATAGACTTATTGGTCTAAAGTCCTTCGGAGCAGTGTGGGATGCCTTACCGGCTTTTGGAATGAAGACCACCTTTGAGGCATTCCATGTGTCAGGGATAAACCCTATTTTGAAAACTTCAGTGAAGATTCTTTGGAGCCAGTTTATGGCTGTTGGCCCAGCGTGTATTAGTTTAGCGGGAGTGATATCATCTGGACCGGGCGATTTGTACGGATTAAAGCTATTTATCGCCCAGTTGATATTACTTCTGCTGAGAAGGGAATGTTTTATGGGTATCTCACCTATAGGTGGATTTGGTAGCTTAACCTGCTTACTGCATCCTGGAAAGTGCA
This sequence comes from Drosophila testacea, assembly GCA_035043265.1. Classification (NCBI taxonomy): domain Eukaryota; kingdom Metazoa; phylum Arthropoda; class Insecta; order Diptera; family Drosophilidae; genus Drosophila; species Drosophila testacea. The sequence goes on along the minus strand of JAWNND010000689.1, from coordinate 2,069 downwards.
TGGAGAGAAGAGCGTCAAGCGACTCCTCGCTCGACGTAGTCCAAGACTGATCTACCCTTTTAATGTACCCTAGGGTAGGGTTAGTTTTCGAGAGTATTTTTCTCAACCTGGCCGCTTCGGAGGATGATTCGATATCCGAGCAAAAAGTGTGCCATGATACTCTTTTGGCTCTCCTTGTGGCCTTTTTATAGATTGCGAGGCTATTTTTATAGTCAGACCAAGATTGCTCAGAGTCGAGTAACTTAGCTTTATTGAATAGGGCTCTGCTATTTGTGCGAAGAGCGTTTAGGTCGGATGACCACCAAGGTGGTTTTTTCTTTAGTTTTGGTCTACTTACTGGACATGCCGCTTTGCTTGCAGAGTTACATGCCTCAGTGAAGGTATTGACCAGGGACATAAGAATTTTAATTGTGTGAGGGCCTTCTGGAGGGTATTCCGGGATGGCTGTTGTAAGTAACCTATGATATTTCGGCCAGTTTGTTTTTCTGGCGTTGGTAAACATTATAGGTTCGGGACGCAGCATATTTACAACGAATTCAATATACCTATGGTCAGAAAATGAGTGTTCTGTAGAAACCTTCCACTCTTGAATAGAGTCGAAGATATTGTGGGAGGCAAGTGTCAGGTCTATGACTTCTTTCCTATTCTTAATTATGAAGGTAGGGTCATTACCTTTATTGCAGATCAGCTGATTCGTGCTGAGAATGTAGTCTAGAAGTAACTCACCCCTTCCATTCGTGTTGGTACTACCCCACTGGGTGTGGTGAGCGTTGGCGTCGCACCCGACAATGAGGCCGATTTGTTGGATCTCACAGTCCTTTATGAGGCTTCTCACCTTTTCGTCTGGTGGGTCTGCATGTTCGTAGGCCATGTAGCTTGATAGCAGCCTTATCGGAGTTTGCTGGAGCTCCAGGCTTGCCGCGGTGTTATCTTCATTGCTGAAATTATGGAGCAAGAAAATACAAAAGTGCTTTCTTGCTAGAATGCAGGTTCTAATTTTACCTTGTGATTCAGGCACTATTAGCTTGAAGTCTGGGGTCCCAAGTCCAGAAACCTTGCCACTCACCAGCCAAGGTTCCTGTATCAGGACTATGTCTACTCCGCCTCCAGCCAGGCGGAGCAAAAGGGCAGCAGATGCTACCTTACAGTGGTGGAGGTTGATCTGCAGAAGTCTTATCGACATCTGAAGAATTGGCCTCCACCACTGTCCTATTTGCGTCCTCATCGTCGGACGAAGTAGCTGCTTCCATGTCTGCCAGCCTGCAGAGCGCCTTAAGGTCGCGCGTAATCGTGGACGCGTCTGAGGCGTACCCTTTTAGCTCCGGGTGTTCTGGAGCTTCCATCTCAGAGGAGATGTCTTCAACAGCTGGCTTGCTGTCGAGACATTCCTCCGTGGCTGCATCCGATTTATACACCTTGATGAAACCAAAATTCAGCTCTCCTCCGGCTGCTTGTACAGTAAATGGAACTAAAATATTAATTCATTTATAAGTATTCATTTATAAGTATTAAAATACTTCAGGATATATTGCTATAGATATATATAAGTAAATTCGAATTTTAAGATTTTAAAATTCAGATTAACTTGAATTTTTTCAATTTAAAGCTGAAGAAGTTTTCTAACAAACTCTTTTTAAATTTTTTCGATATCTCTTTTGGATCAAAGATATGATTTTCGCAAAATAAAAACTTAAACCGGCCCACTGTGCGACGTTTGGGCTGACATCGCAGCCCCTGTTTGATCCGTATGACCCTCCATGATGGTTAATGGTTCAGATCCACAGTCTCCCAGACCGAAGTCAAAGAAGGCTGCAAGACCGTCACCTTGGCTAGACACTGCATTGCCTCGGACAGACAAGAGACAATGTATTATCCGTTTGAACGGGACTATACAGTGTCCATTGCCCAGCCGGCACACACGTGAAGGGTTAGGCTAGAGGATTTTTGCCGGCCCTACTGAATGTTAGTTTTCATCCGATTGTCCCTATGGCAGCCGTAACATATTGTTATTGTTGCAAAGTTAGATTGAAATAAGAACATCCATTCACTTAGAGGTTTCATTCAAGTGT